>JAODUD010000095.1:26312471-26334942 GCA_026784285.1 Stomatorhinus walkeri
AATAAGAATACGAAACAATGACGTTATCTACATAATTAAAGCCACAATGCACGTTCTGAATATAGGTACACCTAATTACCATAGGCTGAATTCGACCTTCTTCTGCTGGACTACAAGACTGAGGTTTTATATGTATTACTTGTATCAGAGTTTGCAGGACCACAGATGCACAAACAATTTTATCTAATATATATTAGAGTAATATGCAAATTTAGAAAATTTATCTTTTACACCCTTTAAGCTTTTCTGGAAATAATTACTTGGGCTACTGAGTGATTTAATCAAGATGCTCTCCAGCGTTCATTGTCTGACATACCATTTAAGGCTGCCACTGTTTTTCTCTAGCAACTGAATTAATTAGCTTTAAAGGCGAATGTAATGCAGTGACTGAATAGAGTGGGATGTATTCCTTCACGCATTGCTTAATTTATTGCATCCCCACAGCTGTCAAGGCTGGTTGGAGTGTCTTATCATTTTACAAAGATCTGAAGACCTGATATGTGATGCTGTTTTTTTGCAGTGTGGAACCTCCTTGTGGCAGACAGGAGCCAGGAATATGAAGTAAAATGATAACGACTGAAATCATGAAGAAGATCAGCTACAAAAGAAGAAAGTATCAAATTGTCTAATTTTTTTACTCTGATATTTAAAGGCTGGGCAACTAGGAATGGAGTGCTTTTGTTTGTGCGGAGAACTAAACACTTTTCACATCTGGTAGCATTTCAAGTAGAATCACAGCAGAAGAACTGGTGCACTCTTTAGCAAAGGGGTTACTTAAAGAGCAAACCACTCAAGAAAGACCCCCTGCTTTATTAGAGTAAAACTAATAAATATCACTGGAGAGATGATATAATGAACCGGAGCTGTTAATAGTCTTCGTCTTCTTCCTCCGCTTGCCGTCTTGCCATCATAGCCTGCATCAGAGCACTGGAAGCAAAAGGAGGGGTGTCTTCTTCAGGGCAAGCCCCTCTTTGATAGCCTTAGAAACAGATGATGGGACGTTAGCTAAGTAGTTGACCTACATGGGTCATTAAAAGTTTTACAGGACATATGATTTTTACACTTATTTTTGGTTAAAAACATTAAGTAAGGAAAACTCACCTTCACTGTAATCTGATTCAGTCTGATATGTCCTCTCAAAGTACTGGGGAAGAAACAGCTCAATTTGAAATCAATATTCAAGTTGTACATGTTGAAAACCAGGATGATGGTTGACTGATAAACAGCTGATGGTTAGCTATTGGTCAGTAGTGGTGTGACTTCATAATAAAGAACGATACCTTGTTATGTGTGTTTACTACCCTTTAGATGTCCATGCCCATCGTCATTGTGTGAACACTTTAAGTTTCCTGGCAATTATTCTGATGTATTCAGTGATGTTTAGGTAAAAGTAAATATAACATCACTGACCTGAGGTCCACGCATATTCTCTGCATGAAGGGGAACCAAGGAAAGATTCTGAAAAGTCCTGAGCTTCTCTAACAGAAAAACTTTGTCTTTGCCCTCCTACCAGAGAAATAAAGAGGTTTATATGTATCAATAAAGGATGGATACTTTAACTAATTGTGCTGTACGTAATACTTTTATTTTCACAATAACACAAATGAAACTGAACTTACATTAATGATCTGTTCTTTGAGAAGAATAATCAACATTTTGCGCCCTTGAGTTATTTGCCAAAAAAAGTATATCAACACACTGGAGAGGAAACAAGAAATTGGACACATGATAATATCTCAGGTTAGCTACCGTGCTGCTAAATACAAAATATGGTACATTTTGTATCAGGTATTTGACATATTGACATTTGTTCAATGACTGTCCTTGATACAGCTATTTATTTAATGTAGATGTGCTTTTCAGTTATATGCACAGTTAGCAGTGAGTCAGCTGACAGTCGTCATGAATAATTATGTGTGTCAGAGGTGACAAACTCAATGTCCATATTACACTGTAGTACACTACTAAAAGATTAAGTGGGCAGAAAAGGTGCTGGCAGACCAGGCAAATGAAAAGTAAAACTGCCTTTTCAGGTAAAAAGAAATGCAAGCGTCATTTTACATAGAATGGTGTATTTTCTGTTTAAGTAAATGGTTAACATATTTTGTGTTAAACTAGCCATTATAATTTGAGTTTTATTAACGTATCTTACAAGAAAGTGCTCCTATGCTTAGTTTTTTGGTTTGCGTCTGATACGGGATATGTATCAGAGGAGCAATAATGTTTCATCGTTGTTAAATGACTGCTAAACACATGGTGCCTCAGGGGGGACACCTAGAGGAAAATTAGTGCAATGCAACTTGTGAGCCAGACAGTAACATATAACCAATAACATACTATTCACTGAATCTTCTGAAAGAGTTTAATGCTTCACAAATCTGACACTACAGTCCAAATGGGATATTGTGGTGAGAAAGAAGCGACTGGGAGGTGCTCACAGGAGGATCAGGGCAAGAAGGAAGAAGAAGAGCTCGCTCTTAATCATATGGCTGTAGATCCACACGGCCCAAGAGAATTCTGGGATGATGGCCGTGTCTTCCATCCAAAGAGCCACTGCCTCAAAGGTGGTGTTGAGGCCCTGGAAAGGCCCGCAGCTGTCTGAGGGCGTCAGACTGTCAGGAAATAGGACAGAAGTATAAAGGTGATATTTTTAAAGTCGCTGTCTTTTGTCACAAGTGCCGAGTGATCTGGCACTCTGTCTTACCACCACACCGTGTACGCCACCAAAGACAGCGCCCCCACAAAGGAGGGGAAGAAGAGCAGCGCGATATAGATGGTCTGCATCTGGGCAGCACGGCCGGAGCGCCGGGGGGGCTGGCAGTTCCTGTTCAGGCTGACCTGAGTGAAACAGAAAGAAGCTTCACAAGTGGATTTTAGCTGCTGTTTGCTATTAGAAAAGGGAACAACTTTCTACCCGTGACAGTGGGATTAATTTATCACTCTATAAAATTCACCATCAAGGTAATATTATCAAAGTAAACTGATAATACTTTACTTGATGGGGCATAAATACTATGTAATAGCTCAGTTACTACTGACGCACAAATTATGAACAAATCATTGACAGATATACTAGTTGCTGCTTGAGATAGATGTGTCACGATTCATTAATGATGAATAAACACGAGATCAGTATTTATCATGTTATTCATTACTTGATCCTCCGATAGTTCCATAGTAGTTCGCAAGGGTTTACAGAACTAACCGATATATTAAAAATTAAAGCTCTGGAAAAAATTAAGAGACTATAGCACATTTTTAAATTTCACTCATTTCTCAATTTGTAGGTGTTTGTGAATAATATATGTATTATTGGCAAACTGCAGCCTGGTTCTTCTCCGTTTCTCATTAATGAAGGCCTTCTTCCTTGCTTTATGGGACTTCAGCTCTGCTTGCAGGAGCCTGATACTAACTGTCCTAGCAGTGCACTTCACACCTGCACCTGATGTTTCCCATTCCTTTTAAAGGTCACTTTGAGGACGAGTCTAGTACCTTACCTTCTTCAAGTAGAACAGAAGAAATAACTTTATCATCTGTATAAGTGGCAGAAGTGGGGAAAAATAAATGCCAATCCTGAAGAGAAAAAATAATGGACAGATGTGAGGGGATGTGAAGAGATGGATTGTGAAGATACCAAATGTGATTAAGTATACGTGTATACAAACAAATGTATGGTTGGAAGAATGGTACCATGTTAGGGTTTGTGCATAGATCAGGTGTAAAACGTTTGTAGCAATATCAAACTCTGGGATCCCAATGCTTGGCATACATCTGGTTCCGATGATTCTGAGTCAGCAAACGGAACAAAATGTGGGAATTCATAAGAACACAAGAAATTTACAAACGAGAGGAGGCCATTCCACCCGTCAAGCTTGTTTGGGGAATATCATTAAAAATAGCTGTAAGTAAATGTATCAGTAAGCATTCTTTAGAGAGACTGACCTGCGCAGAAACTCTCCGAAGAATGAGCCAAATATGGAGAAGAAGAAGTCGACAATCACGAGCCGATACAAGTCTTGTCCCACATAAGATTCCCAACACTGACAATAATGCATTGGGTTACTGGTTACACACATCCATACAAAATGCAAACTTCTATAGAGTATATCAGGTCTTAGACGTACAATATGGTGATAAAATGAGTCATTGACACTTTCATACCATTGGTACCTTTGAAGTCACATTGTTCACCCAGTGATAGCACAGGATGCTGAGAATAGACATCTTTAAGAAGACATTTCTGAAGGAAGAGGTATCAAACATTAAGACTTTACAAACATCTAACAAGTTCTCTTGTTAAGGTTAAAATTTTACACTAAGTTACAGGATAATCCTATTAAAACACCTTGTTCACAGTGCAAACATTTATATAAAATACAGGACTTAAAAATCCTTTGTTTCAGCTGTATATATGTGCAAATTAAACAACTTTATGTGTCCATGGGTTTCTTCTGCTGTAATATCAAAAATAACTGTCCTGGTTACAGCAGTGTACCACCAGCCCACAAGACAGTTCATCTTGAATCACTCTGACTCACTTCATCACTGCCTTTATCTAAACAGTCTCTAAATGCCTCATTCGCTTCCTCATTCCATGTACCATCCCAGTGGTGTTCGGTTGGCTATTCCTTCCTTCCTTCTTCCATTTAAGGCCAGTTTATCTCCAACATCTCGCTGTACTTGAATCACCTCTTTGATCTTTTTATTACTTTAGAATTTATTTTTGTACTACTAATGCACCATAAAGTTTGCTAGTATATGTTGCAACATTTTGTGTAAAACTTCCTTTGAATGTCTTTTGGAGGGTATCTAAATGTGGTTTTGCATCAGTAGCTTCCATAAAGAGCCTTTGAGTTGAGTATCTACAAGGAAGGCACTGAAAGGCTTTCAGCTTAATGATTGTCTAGTTCTTTTTTAACAGGACATTATGTAGTCAGGGGAGAAGCTGTGGATCTGGTAGGACCTATTCCAAACCTGAGGATGATGACGTAGATCTGAAAGCGAGGGTTGGAGTAATTCTCCACCTTGCTGAGCAGTGAGTAGAGGAGCGGGATGACGAGGTTGAATAGGGACACCACGAATGGGAGAAGTAGAGTGGAGGCCTCTTCCTTCAGATTTCCAGGGTTCTGAGACACTGTGATTTGCTGTTGGGAAAGTACATAGTCAAATAACCAAATGACTGCCAAAGTGTTAGCCTGATAGCGCCAATTTCATAGGGATGGTGGTCAAGCATAGCTCTACTACGAACATCTAGCTCTAGGTCTAGCTCCTGAGCCGCTGTAAGGAGAGAGGTAAGGAGTGCACGCTGATACAGAGTGTTGTCGCACCCACCACATGACAAACCACCTCAGGGATGAAAACCCGTGTACAACCATGCGGCGAGTGACGCCTCAGCACCACGCAGTTTGAGTGGCACGGAACGGTGAAGTTTATTCCGGTGGCTGGAGTGCCAATCCTGCCACCAACCCCATAAATTTTCCCTGTAAGTTGGATTAAAATCATACCCAGGATGAAGCAATCGCAGCTTAAGGGCTTCACTTAAGGGCCCAGTGGAGCAGTATCACTCCTAGCATTCATTGAGGTTCAAACCAGCCACCACTCTGCCCACTGAGCCGCTGTATGTAAAGTAAATATACTGCACGTGTATAATGTGTGTATCTCAGTCCTTTACACTAAACACACCTGGAGGTTGTACTGACATAGGTAGTATATGGCAGCACAGGAGCCGGCTGCAAGTCCTACAGAAACCACCCAGGTGCACAGGTGGATTCCAAGCTGTTTCATCCTCTCTGACACGGGCAGGAAATTCGTCTGCATCATTTCCGAAAGAGACTCCTGGGAGGAAAGAGGATCGGAAGACAAGCAGTCTGGAGAGTGAGCAGCGAAGGGAGTGGCGGTGCTGACCGTGAGGGGCGGAGCCAAGCGATCACCTTAAGCTGGATGCGCAGGTTATTCTTACGCTGTCGCACAGCTCTCTCATTGACCATGCTGAAATCCCAGCTGCACAGGAGACGCCAGGCGCTGCCCGAGCTCAGGTCCGAGAGTACGAAGTTCCTCCGGAACGAGCTGGCCATGCTTCACATTAGGAAGTGAGCAGGAGAGAGAGAGTCAGGCAGACAGAAAGGCACCACCATGAGACCCCGGAATTAAAGTCAGCTGTAATTTCCATTGAGATGTCAAATCACAATTTGATTTATGGAATAATCATAATTATTACTGCTGTTGGGGAGAGGGGTTATAGAGAAGTACAATTTCTTGCTAAAGAGATTCTTGGTCCTCCTCCAGTCCACTAACCTGTAGATAAGAGACACTCCACATAAGACCAGGTAGGCTGCGATGGTGAAGAAGTAGGCCAGCTGCATGTTGTACTTGAAGTCACTGTCCTTCGTCCCATTAATGTAGCCACCATAGTACATTACTGTGTGACTGAAATACCCCTGTGGAGAGCCAAAGTGGCACATTCACTTGTTGTTGTTTTTGATATATTTGACCTAAATTTTTAATCATAATTGCCAGAAACGATTAAAAAATTGCTAATGATTCCTATTTATATAGGTGACTTAAAGGCCACGTTTGGCAGTGTGACCGTTCAAGGAGATCAGAAAGATAAATACAGGAAGTATAAAACGTACATAAAACTTACAGCACCGGTGATCAGTTCCAGCCCTGTGAACTGTACATCAGGGCTTCTCCCTGAGGTTTGCACCAGTTGCGGGATGGTGATGAAGCCGAAGTTGACCAGGAAGGAGATGGAGTTGAACATGAGCAGCCACTTCAAGAAGCTGAAGTACGACAGGACGCTGGTGCCAAAATGGCCCCCGATCTCCTTCATGGTTCCCTGCCACAGCCGCACGGCCTGCCTGGCCGACGACAAGCCGACGCCACACCTGCGGAGAGACTGAGAGGCGTGTCCGATGGAGGAGTGTGTGCAGGAAGTGGGGGAGATGCCTCTAGGACCTGGAGGAACTTTGTGCAAGGTTGACTTGGATGTCATCTTAAGCATTAAAAGCAGTAAGTCACTCTCTCTGTAAATTCACTGTATATCATGGATGCCTGCAGCATTCTTGCACTCAGTAAATTATGCATTCTTGAATATGAATATGGTCTTAATAGAACCCTTTGGGGAGTTAATTTAAAACAAATATTTTCAGTCTCACCAAAGAAATCTGCTCAGAACAGTCCACGGAACAGGTGAGCAAGAAGCCCTTCTTTGAAGACTTTGATGCCAGTACTTGGTTCCTGAGTAAAGAAGGACTCATCACACCCAATATTACTGCACACACTGTAAACGGTACAGACATATGCCTTTACGGGACTATAAAGAGAGGGAGGGTAGCTAAACATCCGATATATAAAACCTGGCAAGTTACTTCACCAGTACATATTAATGTTTAGTGTAAACTGTATAAAAACTAGCAGCTGACCATGGATGAAGCCTGGCTTACCGGATATTTTTCTTGTCTTCCATGCACATGGGTAGGTCTCGGATGGCTTGGATACATTCCCCCGTTGACAAGGTCACCAGCTCTTTCACCAGGTCCTGCTCCTCTGTTGAAAACAGAAAGTAGCTAGCAAGAAAAAGCTAGAAAAGGTTTTTTTTTTGAGGTACGTTTTCAGTTCATTGGTTGATATCTGTGTTTACATGAATTCAGCGGCCTTTTTCTTTAGCAATTAAATGTTGCATGCGTTTGAGAAGGATAATTTACACTTTAACCACCATCTAAAACTCCTCTTTGCTCTCACACATCTCACCGCTCATGATCTCATCCCTGATGTCTTCTTCGGTCAGGCCTATCTTCTCCAGAGCTACATTACCACCTGGCAGTAGACCTGTCTTCAGTGTCCCTCTCCGTCGCATTGATGTGACGCCTGGGCAAAAGACAAGAGGTTCACTGCTTGCATGACTAAGCATTAAAGCGGCAAAGACGTGTGATTCGAGCGATTCCGAATGCGGAGTGATTGCTGGTGCCAGAAGTGGTGGCTCCACTATCTCAGAAATATCAGAAATAGCTGGGATTTTGGAACACTGCAGTGTCTAGGGTTTACAGAGAATGATGCATCTGGGCAGCAGGAGTTCTGCAGCTGAAAACACCTTGTTAATGAGAGAGGTCAGAAGAGAGCAGCCAGACTCATTAACGCCACCAGATTTCTCTGAGCACACAACTCATCTACCCAGGAAACAGTTCAGCGTAGGTGTACCTAATGAAGTGTTTATTTTCACACAATTCACTCATTAAATACTCTATACTCCTAAGAACATAAGAAATTTACAAACGAGAGGAGGCCATTTGGCCCATCAAGAACTTAACTAATAGATCAGAGTTGGTAAAATCTTATTTTGCTCTGATTTAAAGGAAAAATAATCTTCCAATTGTGTTGAGCATATAACTATAAAATATAACTTATTCTCCATATTTTACCATTTTTGAACAGATAATTAAATTATATGGAGTTCAAATGATATTTCAACAAATGTCTAAGCAGAACAGGTACAGCAGGTGGTTCATCTGGCTACCAAAGGAGCTGATGTTAAATTATATAGTATTTTCTATTAGTATTTAATTAAAGTATACAGCATATTTGTGATGCCCCCTCATTTACCTTGCGTGAAACTCCAATTGTAACCAGCCGTTTCCTGCTTTACCTGTTTAGTCCTGTGTATTTAAGTCTGCATCCAAGTCATTGTACCGTGTTGTCCCGTATAGTCCGTTCTATCCCCATTAAAACCTCGTATTTTGGATCATTGTCTGCCCGACTCGTGATTCCCTGCTTCCTGCTTGCTCGCTAAACACCGGTTATCACAATATTAGTATATATGTTAAATTATAAAGAATATGCGTATAACAAATTCCCTTACAGGAAACTCATCTGTCCATTTGCTGGAACATATAAAGAGGGACAGTCCCCTGAGAAAACATCTCATGGGACTTTTATCCAGGAAAAGTTAGACAAAGAAAATATACCATAAAAATTCTATCAGGAACAAATGTAATAAAATGGCCTTTAAATATGAAATTTCAAATTAATGTTTACTCACAAGATAAGACCCAAGAAACTGTATTGCGATGTACAAAAATAAATGAGAAACATTTTCCTTATAGGTAACATTCCACCCTGTCCTACCTCCCAGTCTGCCTTATCTCTAGTTAACCATATGGATACATTAGGCAGATGGCAGCAGACATGAGCTATTTCCCGTCTGAACCCTGCCTGTTCTCTCGTTTGTGAGTCCAGCAGTAGTTGTCCTTTGTCCCCAGTCTGAGATAACAAGCTTTTCTTGAAGATAATGACTAACTTCAGGTCAGGGTCCATTATGTTTCAGAGCTACTGAACCTACAACATGCTCATAATAATAAAGTGAAACACAAACAGCAGGTCAGACTTTACCGGCAAATAAGCAAACCAGCTGGGAGCTCAGCCTCTTATTCCCACTTAGCCCAGGTGTCAGACGCAGCGTGGCTCTAATTGGCTTGTGAAACCGTAAAAGACTCCAGGAAGCACGGCAGACAGAAAACATTTAAGTGTCTTGACACCTTTGGCTCATAACTTGCGTTCTGCACACATAAACTGGGTATTTCCTTTTACTAGTATTCAGTCAAGCCTGTGTGAATGTCAGTGTTTGCATGACTGCAATTAAAACCCCAGACTAAGGGTGATGCTGTGGTCTATGCAGCAGGCAGATGAAGATTCTCCACTGCAGGAATCCAGGCAGGAAATCCCACCAATTAGATCAGCTTCCGGCTCAAAGATTGGATTGTGCTCGATGATCCACTTCCAAAGAAATCTCAAACTGATGTTCCTGAATAATCTCAACTCATTAAGTTCTACGCACTTTCACCCAGAACAAAGGTTTCAGACTCACCTGTAAAACAGGTATGTTTTTCCAGGACTCTGAGTGTATTGTATCATGCTAAATGTGACTTAGGACGATTATCGCTATCTCTGAGTAGTGTAATATGCTCTTACTCAGGTTTTACGCATTGACCTAGAATTTGAGTAATTGATCATCCATTCCCACTTTATCCAAATAAAGGTGATGCTGACCTTACGCCAGGAACCACAAAGCTGAAGGTGGGGACACCCTGAATAGGATGGCAGTCTCTCACAGGGACTGCAGTCACTCAGTCGCACACTCTAAGTGATTTAGAGACACCGTTTTACTTGAACTGAATGGCACACTCTACACCAACACGGCAGGGATGAGAACCAAACCAATAATTCTGCAAGTGTAAGGTCATGGTGGTAATCAGATAATCACTGTGTCCCTCAGTCTCTGGTAGTGTTTAGCATTAGAGCTGTTCTGCTTTGAAACATCTTACTTATAGACTTTACAGTCTTACCTGTTCGCAGCGTCCCTGGGGCCTGCTCTTCATGGCGGAATGTACTGCAATCCATCGGCAAATTCATTCGTATCTGACTATTGTCTGGCTCTATCGAGGAAAACCAGAAGATACGTAATCAGCATTTCACAGCAACATAAGCCCAGCTGCACTGGCCCGGAATTGAACACAGGCTAAATGTTGGGTAGGCAGCTATGCTAACCAACACTGTGGGCAAACATCGTAAACACAGTCAAATACTTAATCTGGCAACAGCCATCTTTTCAATGGTGACCTTTCTGTTAGCATACCGTGGTTAAGCTGCCATGCTCTGTCTCCATACTGGCTGGAGAGTGAAACCATGGGAATGCTGTCCGGAGGCCTCCAGCTGCCCTGCCCCCTGAGCCAGTCCCCCCCACCCACATGGAGTGGCAGCATGGCAGTGGGTTCTGGGTTCCAGTCATAAGAGGTGTGATGATTATTCTTTCTTGAGGGACTGCCAATAATAGTAAACAATAATGTCATTTCCATACATTATATATATATATATATATATAGAGAGAGAGAGAGAGAGAGAGAGAGAGAGAGAGAGGCATTACCAATTAGCCACAGCTTGTTTTGGATTGTGGGGGAGGAGGGGATGGAGTATCCACCCCACAATGACACAGGGAGAACAAGCAAACTCCACGCACATGCTAACCACTGCACCACCCTGCACACACACACACACATACATACACACACACACAGTATATATTATAATGTGACAGTCAATATATGTGTTTAATACTTTATTTACTCTTCTATGTACTGTTCAGTGGGCATTAATGTATTTAAGATGGTATCAAGTTGGCATTCAAGGCATTGAGATGATCCTATACATTTTTCCAGACAGCAAACTTTCAGAAAGTGTCCCATTTTAACAATACTCACCCTGTATAGACACATGAATAACTTATTATGCAGGAAAAATATAAAGACTGATGGATAATTTAAAAAATCCAATCCTCCAAACAAAAATACACTGTTGGGTCACGTAAAATACATCATTTGTGTCTTGTATGGTACATTTTACATTGAGTGAAACACAAATTGCGACGCTCAGTACAGTGTCACATGAAAACAGATTTCAAGAGTGGCTGAGACAGACCTCCTGTCTATTTCCAGTGTTTCGGAGTCATGGTAGGCAGGGTTGAAGAGGCCCTCCCCATCATAATATGACATGGTGATGTCGGGTCCTTCCTTTGCTTTCACTTTCGTACCCCTATTCCACTCTGGTCCAGCTGGGACCCTCTCGAGCTTCCTGTAAGCAGCCCAAACAGAAATAATGTTTTCTACCTGACGTCTGTTTTGAAGGCTGTATTGTTAATAAATTCCCCTCTGATTTCACTGATTGTTCTGACACATGAGACTGAATGTAAACAGAGCCCGTTTGCATGTCTGCTCCCTGAAGCTCCCTCTCTGCTTACAGAGAAATTCAATCCTCACTAATCCCTCAGAGAAACTCATGGGAAATGAATGAGGGGCATATAGTTTCATTATGCTACGGCGGGCCAAAAGATAACAGAATACCAGTGCATTGTCTGAATGCATGGAGGGACGTCCCTGCAGATGGAACCATTCAGTTCAATGTCACATTCTGAAACATCAACATCACCCACAGTATTTGCTTAATTTAAGAAACGACACGGTTTTGCTTTTCCTCTTGACATTACTGTGTAAGTTATAGTGTCAAGTGAAGTCAAGTGAAATTCATTGTGAAGTCTTAAAACACTTATGTAAGTCGCTCTGGCTAAGAGCGTCTGCCAAATGCTATAAATGTAAATGTAAATGTAGTGTGTGCTTATGCAAAAGACCTACACACACATACACTGTGTACATAAAATGTGCCCACATAGAGCAATAGAGTAACAATGATGTTTACTATGAAATATTTTTCTGTAATGTGCATTCCATAAAACCACGGAAACATAAATTAAACACATTATATACAACTTAAAAAACACCATTTAATATGGATAAATATATATATATAGTACAGTAATATACAGTAGTATTACGCAAAAATCTTACACAATCAAAGCAAAATATATTATATGACCAGCCAGTAGCCAGTATTAAAGGCAAATACAATGTTATGCCTACAATAGGCTATGTAGGGAATGAACGAAGAACCCATGTTCCCTAACTAGGGTAAATCTGACTTAACACATTCAGCAGTTACCATGGCTGATAGATAACAAAAAAGCTTTTATACCGTATTAAATACATCTTACCGTTATCGTGGGGAGCAATTTTCTCTGACCGTTCCTTTACTGTTCTTAGTGGATGTAAAATACTTCCTTAATCCACCACTCGTTGGAGTTCTCATTTATCTTCAGTCCTGTAATCCTTACATGACTATGGCGTTTAAAAGCCAGTTTTACAAAGCAGTAACACAGTGTCCTCTTCTAAAGGTAAAAGTCCGCCTGTAATGTATCGTTATTCTCCCGATATGAACGTAATCAGCTATGCCTTATAATTTCCTCATATAATTTCCTTAATGCACCCCCACCAAGCTGGTTACTCATCTGTTAGATACGGTTGCCAGGGCCGTAGAGGCGGAGCGTTTCATTGACGGGCCTCCGATAATACCATTTCCCGAAACGATTCGTTTTTTAACGCATAAAATTAGGCACAGGACCGCCGAGGAACCAGTTTTGTGCCCACTGTCCCACTGGTAACTTTTACGATTACGGATTTATTTGAAATCTGCCATGTATTATTATTAGAACGACTGAAACAGGAAACCGTTTTGTCAAAATTTAACACCATTAAGTCTAGCAGACACATTTAAATGAAAGCAACAAAATCTGACCATAAACAAGGTGTATTAAATGTTCCTGCCTTGTAATCCCAATCCCGTTCCTTTCTGATATTTACGAGGAAGATTAACAAATTAATAAATAACAAAATACAACGAATGGCAAACATTCTGGTTTAAAGTGAAATGTACTATTACATATGCAAAGGCAAATTCCAATAATACACATATAGAACATACACTATATTCTCAAAAGAATTGGGACCCCTGCTTTACACACACATGAACTTTATTGATATCCCATTCTTAATACATAGGCTGTAATATGGAGTTGGCTCACCCTTAGCAACTATACCAGCTTCAGCTCTTCTGGGAAGGCTGTCCACAAGGTATAGGAGTGTGTTTATGGGAATTTTTGACCAGTCTTTCAGGAGAGCATTTGTGAGGTCAGGCACTGATATTGGATGAGAAGGCCTGGCTCACAGTCTCTGCTCAAATTCATCCCAAAAACAAATACATTTTTACTTTTTAATATTACTGGGGTGGCGGTGGAACTTGCAAGCACCTATTAGCGGGATAATGTTACATATGCTGTCTTTTGGAACGCGGAACTGGAAATGACGTCACAAAAGATTTAACGGTGTTCCAGTACAGCAAATTGGAAAGCTATTTAGCAATACCAGGGACCCATTTCAAAAAGCAAGATTTCTTGCTTACCTGGATAACTTGTGAGGTTTAATTCACCCCAGTTTAAATGGCCTTTATCTTTGTTCACTTACATTTAGCCCAGACTACCGTGAGTGCAACCGATTGGTTGGAACAAAACCTTGTTCTGTCTGGACTTGTACTTTCTGGACCTGAACTTTCCACCTCTGACCAGGAACAGGTCCTGGAACTTTGGTATGAAAGTGCCTATTATATATTAGGCAATTGAACAGTCAGTTCATGAAGTTGGAAGCAGGGAAAATGGACAAGTGTAAGGATCTGAGAAACTTTGACAAGAGCCAAATTTTAATGCCTAGTCAACTGGGTCAGAGCATCTCCAAAATGACAAGTCTTGTGGGGTGTTCCCAGTATGCAGTGATCAGTATCTAGCAAAATTGGTTCAAAAATGGCCAACAGGAGAACCTGTGACTGGGTCATGGGCACCCAAGGCTCCTTCATGTGATTGGGGAGCAATAGCTATAGCCCATTGCTTCCAGGCCCACAGGAGAACTGATGTAGCATAAATTGCTGAAAAACATAATGCTGACTATGATAAAATGAAAGATGTCAGAAAGATGTCAGAACACACAGGGCATTACAGCTTGCTTAGTATAGGGCTGCGTAGCCACAGAACGGTCAGAGTGCTCTGCTTTGCTGACCCCTGTCCACCACAGACAGTGGCCAAAATGGACAGGTGAGCAACAGAACTGCACCATGGAGCAATAGAAGAAGGTGGCCTGGTCTAATGAGTCACATTTTCTGTTACACCACATAGACGGTTTGGTGTGTACGTAGTTTACCTGGGGGAGAGCTGGCACCAGGATGCACTATAGGAAGAAGGCAAGCTGACAGCTTCTGCGATGCTCTGAGCCATGTTCTACTGGGAAATCTTGTGTCTTGGAATTCATGTGGATGTTATTTTGACACGTACTGCCTACTTAAACATCATTGAAGACTAAGTACACTTTTTCATGGCAGTCATATTTCCCTATGGCGGTGGCCTCTTTCAGGAGGATAATGCATGCCGTCACGTCCAAAATTGTTGAGGAATGTTGTGATGGAAATTGAACAGTTCAAGCTGTTGACTTGGCCTCCAAATTTCCCAGGTCTGAGTCTGGTCGAGCATCTGTGGGATGTGCTGGACAAACAAGTCCGATCCATGGAAGCTCCATCTCACAACTTACAGGACTTAAAATATCTGCCACAAATGTCTTGATGCCAGATGTCATAGGTCACCTTCAGAGGTCTTATGGAGTCCATGCCTTGACGGGTCAGAGGTGTTTTGGTGGCATAAGGAGGACCTACATAATATTAGGCAGGTGGTTTAATATTAATGCAGATCAGCGTATGTGATATGCTTGACTGAAGTATTTAGCTATAACAAAAGTGTTAATATTTTTAAGCTGTTTTGTTGTTGAATCTGTTATGTGGTTTAAAATCTCTAGGAAATAATACTGCACTATGCATATGGATAATCAATGTAGATTGCATAATCATTGTATTATTGTGTTATTACAAATAGCATTGTTTGTATTATTTCTGAATGTTTTGTATTTTTCCACAAATGTGATTTCAGTTTATGCAGACCAAATAAATGTGCATTATACTAATGAGAATTTTTTTCTTGCTATAATTCCAGTTTTGGTAAAATGCATGCTGATTCAAAGGTCTTTAGTTTCCCACTGCATGGCCAATTACAGATTTCCTTGTGAAGAAGTGGCACAATCTGATGTGAAATTTAATGACATCTTAAGAACACTGTTTGTCATAAATGTTTATTGTGTACCCTTGTGGTCTCTGGTTTAAACTGCGTAAAACGAATGCGATCCTACGTAAAATAGGTATGTTGGCTTGTTGGGGTTGCCTAATACCACCATATAGGGGCGCTGTAAAGGGGGGATTGTGACGATTTCAAGGCCCCCGAGTGGCAGGGGCTCAAAAAAAATTGGAACGTATATGGATTGGTGTGGGTCGGGGGCCAAATATGTATATTTTCATGGGGCCCAAAATCTCTAACTGCGCTACTGCGAACAGAGTTGAGGATTTGAGTCTTGCCTGTGTTTTATGTGTGTCTATAAAATCGTATTGGTGGTTAGATGGATTAATATTAGTGGATTATCGTTGTTGTTATTGTTGCCGCCGTTGTTGTTGTCGTCATCATCATCATCATTCATCACTATAACCTATATACAACACAGTTTGTTAGTCATGCTTTGTAACGCGCATTTTATCAGCAAGCATTGCTGACATTCCACGCAGTGAGGGAGTGCGCGCTGTTCGGCTGGGGCGGAGCGTAGGTTTGTGGGAGGCGAAATTCACTGCTTTTGGGACAGAGGAAGGGAAGTACAGGACGGAGTCTGTCCGCTTTAAATTGACGATCGGCGACTGTTTATCAAAATGAATCATAACGACTCGGGTACGTATTATTTCTTCTTTTGTCTTTTATTTACAAGTAGATTCAAGTAATTGAAACTCTGGAACCGGCAGGCCAACTTGTCGACCGTCCCCTCCATAGCTTGTTTTCTTTTAGGAAGCCGTCATTGTTTTGCGCTGTAATGTAATGGCTGTTATTTGGCAGGCCTGTCCCAGAAAGTGAATTCTAACTTTTGCTAAAATCACATCATAAGGACAGAGGTCGGCGTTGGACGCACATGTTAACGACGTTTGGCGGCAATAACGTGTCTGAACATCTCCGGAATTCCTTATATTCCTTGTAATAGCACTGTTGTAGCTCAGAATTACACAATTCCTGTGTATCAAGCTTGTTACAAAAACTATGGAAGCAGTGCTGTCATTGTCATTATTATTATTATTATTATTATTATTATTATTATTATTATTATTACAACAACAGCAATAACAATAATTCTTGGACATATGCCTAGAAAAATAAAATGTGTGGCATTAACTTCTGCTAGCTTTGTTTTGGTATTAAACTCTATATGCATGGAGAGATTAATGATGTGTTAATGTAACTGTAATAAAATAATGTTGCCCCCTGACTGCTCATCTGGATCTTAGCAGCCTCGTTGCCTCTCCCTTCAGTTTTCTTCACGGGGCCGAGCGGTCCCTCCAGTAATCTGCTGCTGGACCAGCTGCCCAGCTACCAGTCCCTGCTGTACCGCCGGAAGCCGTCCGTCGCCGGCAGCTCGAGAAGGCGGGGCAGCCAGAGCACGCGATTAGGCTCGTCTTCCAGCTGGAAACTTAAAGGGGAGCGGCTGGAAGAGAGGCCCAAGGTGGCACCACTGCAGAGACCTGCCCGTGAGCTGCCGCTCTCCATGGTGGAGAAACGCAGGCACAAGTCAGTCAGCTGACCTCCTGTCCGCCAGATGCACACTTCGTTAAATCGCGATCAATTCCATCAGCTCTGTTGGCTGTACTGTATACTCGTGTGTATGGGAGATTAATCTTATACATGCTTCTTTTATATGAAGTACTAACAAGTGCTTCAGTGAAATCTGGACAGTTAATGGAGTGTTCAAGTTTTAGTCTTTACTTATTAACTAAATATCCATCCATCCATCGTCCACCCACATGTCCTGGCTATGGTCACCTAAATATAAACTATAATATTATTATATGTAATTAGTACTAAGTATTATTATTGTTGTTGTTACTGTATCACATCATAACATTGATAAGGCTTCAGGAAAATTGGAGGGGAATTGATATCAAAATTAGTTTTAAACATGAACATGTTAGTGAAAACAGCTTAAAAGATCAGAAACACAATTAGTTATGTAAAACAGATACACACGCTCCTCTGCTTACGAATGAGATACGTTCCCAACAGCCGTTCATAACTTGAAATGTTTGTAAGTCGTTATTCAACATCATTTTAAGGGTATACGCAAGTACGAAGAACTAGGATGCTGGGAGTACGCACGCTACGCTGCTGCGCGGCAGGAGTAGCGGCCAGAAGTCGTACTAGGCGGAGCTGGTGCTCAGAAAGAAAAAATTGATGTTACGGACTGGAAACGGGAGCCCAAGGAACACAATTTGGACTTGCAGTTCTCTTCGTTTGTATGTCTTAAAGTTCGTAAGTTGAAAGTTCGTAAGTAGGGGAGCGTCTGTATATCAAATTCGAAGCAGATTCACTTATCAGCATCGGAAGAGCTGTAATTTGCGTCGTTTGAGCTTAGTCTGCAAGCAGCGGTTTTGTGATGGGTGTCACTGAGGTATCGGCTTATTTGTAGACACATTCGAAATTCTGGTCTGGAGAGAAAACAGGAAGTAAAAGGGAAGTGTAATAAGGGTGGTAACCGTGCTCCAAAGAGTCATATATATTTTAACAGAAGACTATCATTTCTCTAAGTGAAACAGATATCAGCCTCTTGATGCTGTATTCTTCTGTAAGGTCCTGTTACACACGGCTCATTATCCCTCTTAAATGTGTGTGGCCTGTGTTACCAACTCGTATTTCGCCCTGGGCTCATTGGCTGATTTTTATTAATGTACAGCCCAGGGATTTAGTGGCACTTAACCCCGACGACCCCAGCCGTGGGGTACCCTCAGAATACCCCTCGAGTGATCGTGGCCTGTCTGCCTGCCAGGGAGCGGCACATGGAGACGGAAAAGGAGCTGGTTGGCTGGGAGCAGTGGTGGCGGGGGACCCGGCACTCCCTCAAGAGGCTGAGGGAGGAAGGTGGACATCTGCTGATGGCCCTTCAGCTGTGGAGGACCAACATCCGCGTCATAGAGGGTGAGAGCTGCAGCCTTCCCATGTGTGCACACCTCCCTGCAGGTGGTGCTCTCTCACTCACGCCACCACTCTCTGCACTGCAGGGATGTTCGGCACAGGGATCCGCTCCTACTTCTCCTTCCTTCGGTTTCTGGTCCTGCTCAACTCTGTCATATTCCTGTTGATGTTTGGCTTCGTCATGCTTCCCATAATCGCCGTGCCCCACGCCTCGGGAAACATCACCTCCCAACTGGACAGTGGTGGGTACCAGCCTGTGCCTTCTCTCTGCATGCCTTGCATCTGGTATGCAGACAGACTTGTCCTCCAGATGTGCCTCCATAACACAGACTGACCTCTCTCACAGGGACACCTCCTCTGTAATACAGACTGACCTCTCCCGCAGTGACATCACCTCCCTCCTACAAACTAACGTCTCTTACAATGATACCATGCCCATCATACTGACTGACCTCTACTGCAGTGACGTCACCTCCGTAATACAGAATGACCTCTCCCGCAGTGACATCACCTCCCTCCTACAAACTAACGTCTCTTACAATGATACTATGTCCATCATACTGACTGACCTCTACTGCAGTGATGTCACCTCCCTCATACAGACTGACCTCTCCCGCAGTGACATCACCTCCCTCCTACAAACTACAAACAAACGTCTCTTACAATGATACTATGTCTATCATACTGACTGACTTCTCCCACAGTGACATCACCTCTGTAATACAGAATGACCTCTCCCGCAGTGACATCACCTCCCTCCTACAAACTAACGTCTCTCACAATGATACTATGTCCATCATACTGACTGACCTCTACCGCAATGATGTCACCTGCCTCATACAGACCGACCTCTCACGCAGTGACGTCAACTCCCTCATACAGACTGACCTCTCTTACAGTGACATCACCTTCCTCATACAGACTGATCTCTCTTGTAGTGATGTCGCCTCATTCATACAGACTGATCTCTAGCTCAGCTCTAATACATACCCGTCTGCCTCATATAGACAGACCTCCCTCACAACCATTCACAGCCTTGACAAAAAATATGCATTGATTGTACGCATTTCATTGATATCCAAAAGGAGAAAGTAATTGAACTCTTAGTAAGAATGCAGGCTGTGCTCTGTTTTTCAGAAAATACATGTAGTGATTATCCCAGCACCTCCAGGCAGGGCCTGGTCGTATTTCACCAGTACATCTCAGACCTACTGTCTGGCACAGTAAGTACAGCGGCACCACGTCACTGCGGATACTAACAGGCCTGAAATCTGCCTTTTACAGCATGTACTCCTCACTGCATTGCAGACTTAGTTGTCCATACTGAGTCCTAAATGATCTTTGTAAGGTTAGTCTGACACAGGCAACTCACACATCTTTAGCGTCAGGAAATGTAGGCATGTAGTTGACATTTAACAGTGTAAATGAATTTCTGAGAATACTGTAAGTCCATACAGATGATGTCTGTACTGCACTCTTAAAGCTTCTTGTTTGTTTCATGTCATACAGGGGTTCTTGGAAGAAACATATTTGTTTTATGGGTACTACAAGGTGGACAACATTAATTTCCCTAAATTCACTTACAACCTTCCTCTGGCCTACATCCTTATCACTGTGGCTTACCTATTTCTGAGCCTCATATGGATTGTAATAAGGTATGTTGCGTTTTACAGTGTCGTGTAAGCAGTAAAGGGAGCGACTGACGGCGACATCAGCAGTCGCTGAGAGTGAAGCTTGATCACTATTCTGCCGATTATATAGCTCAGTGTTTTCTAACCTGGCCGTTGGGGACTCCTACTGGAGCTGGGAGAGGGCAAAATTGTGGACCGACTGTGGGTCACCGAAGACCGGATTGAGAAATACTGATATAGCTAATGTTTGCAGAGTAAGATTAAATGACAGGAGGCTTCCCAGGTGACTTGCTTTGGTCTGAGGTCCCCTGTAACCTCCAGATCTGCAGCTGGCTTTAAGCAAAACCTCGTCCAGGATGAAGAACACTTCCAGAGCTTCTGCAACAAGATCTTCGCGGGCTGGGACTTCTGCATCACCAACGCGAACGCGGCCAGGCTAAAGAGGAGCAGCCTGTTATATGAGCTAAAGGTGGGTCGCAGCTCGGAAATGGGGGGGACGCTGTTGTTCATTCTTACACAAATCCTGTCCCCCCTACCCAGACGGACCTGGAGGAGGAGAGGATAAAGCAGAAGATAGCGGGGCGCACGCGCAAGGAGAAGTGCCGGATCTACACAATACGGTTGGCCCTCAACATGTTCGTGGTGTCCGTGCTGGCTGCCTGCTTCTACTGCATCTATAGGGCCACCATCTACTCCCAGGAATCCCAGGTGGAATGCACTATTTGCACCAGTCTTTGTCATTGCCTTTTGTTGCTGTTGAAGGGTTTGGGTTTGCAGGTCTTCCAGAACGGAGGTTGAAATTATATTGTATGACTTTACCCCTGAACTGGGACAGTTAAACTTTAAATGCAGGCCTTATTGATTCGTTCTGCTGGTTTGAAAATCAGTGAAAATCACAGAAAATTGTATCGGGGGGAATCACACTTACAACCTTGTTTATACTGGAGAAAAAGATGACTGCCCACTGAGTTTTTATGACATTTGAAAATTTTCAGAGATCTGGGCCGGTATGTATAAAACTTCTCAGAGTAAAATTTCACTCTTAAATCCGTCACAATTCTAAGAGTGATTTTGCTCCTACTCCCAGACTTAAGAATGTTTTTATGCATGCCACTTATTCTTAAGTGTTAAGACTTGGTCTCAGCTCCTAAATTATTTAAGAGAGCTGGAGAGGACTTCTAAGCCAGTTAGGAGTTGAATTATGGCAGCTGCACTACGCGCACCAAGACGGAGACCACGCACTTTCCGTCAAAGAAAGGACGTCCTGCAGACATATGACAATAATGAATTGATAAACAGGTACAGACTCAATTATGAGGGCATTTTGTTACCAACCTAATTAGGAACCGGATACAATCTCCTACGTCATCTAAAAATGCACTTACATTTGAACTGAAGGTGATAATGATGCTACTTTTTTGGCAACTGGAAAATATAATAAATATTATCATCATCATCATCTATTATAGTGAGGGTCATAAGAGCAATATAAGTAATGACACAAACCTGTAGCTTGCATGCTTGCTTTATAAACTGTGATTTCTTTTCGCAAGGTTGATAAAACATTATACCACCTTCTTTCACATTCCTCCGCAGAACACCTTGTCCGAGGTGACGCAGCATTTACGGAGCTTGCAACAGCCTCCTAAGCTATTTTTGTCAGTGCTTGTAACAGCTGGGCCAAACTTTCCTCCCACTACCTCCTTCCATTTACAGTTACATTTTACTGTAAGCACCAACTGTGCAGAAAAGAACCGTTTCGCTTGTTGTCCAGTTTGGTTTTCTTTTAGAATCCAATGTCTTGCTATGAGTTTTGCGTTTGACCCATAATTTATACAACATCTGCATCTATTAATGTAATGTGATTGGTAATGTGCTAGGTAGATTTTCGTACAACCAATTCAAGGTATGATCACAGAAAGGTATGTTGTATAAAGCTCTACATTAATAGTTTAATGTCACTAATATATTCACCGTGCAGCTTCTCTATTGGTTGAACTGAGTATTTGAGGCGGGATTTTATTTGTAGTCCTCATTTCACGACACTTAAATGCTGGGCTTAGACTTTGCTGAAAGTTACTTTTAGCATCTTCATACAATCCTCTTAGGTCCTACATTTTGCTAAGATTTTCAACTCTTAAATCCAAGTGTACGACCATCCTTAAGACCATTCTTAGGAAGTTTTATGCATAACGGCCCTGGTATTGATTCAGTCTGTGCAACAACTGAACAGTTTGTAAATACAGTAATCCCTCACTTATCGCGGGAGATAGGTTCCAAGGCCGACCGCGATAACTGAATTTCCGCGAAGTAG
>JAODUD010000095.1:26337639-26351450 GCA_026784285.1 Stomatorhinus walkeri
CTGCAGTGCCACTGACTGTAGTTATGATTACTGTCCCCTGCAGTGCTGATGACTGTAGTTATGATTACTGTCCGCTGAGTGCCGCTGACTGTAGTTATGATTGCTGTCCCCTGCAGTGCTGGGAGTCTCGCGTGGGACAGGAGATGTACAAGCTCATGATATTCGACTTCCTCATCATCGGCGCCACCACTCTCTTTGTGGAGTTCCCCAGGAAGTGAGTCTCCTCTTCACACATTTTCTGGGCTGGTGTATTAAGATGGGACAGACCTGTGACACTGCATGGCTTGCTGTACCCACCGTGAGGCGCTGTTTCTCTTTCCCCTTCCCAGGCTCATTGTCACTCACTGTGAATACGGCCTGGTCAAGTGGTGGGGGCAGCAGGAGTTCGCCATCCCCCAAAATGTGCTGGAGATAGTCTATGGCCAGACTATCTGCTGGATCGGCACCTTCTACTGCCCTCTGCTGCCCGCCATCAGCACAATCAAGTACTTCATCATTTTCTACATCAAGAAGGTGCAGTGCCGCTCCTGGCTGACCAGAGCTTTCTACCTTAGGGCTTTAAATGAATGTGGAAATGATTGGGATGGCAGTCAATGTCTTATTCCAAAATCTTTTTTTTCTAACACTCATGTACACAGTCTGCTTAAGTAAATACCAAGTAGCTCATTAATGGCATTATTGTAAGTACCACATTGATGATAAACATGTGACAGCATTAACAGCGTGATGAATGTTGCAGCTGACCTTAATACACAACTGCCGCCCAGCTACCCGCCCCTTCCGCGCCTCCAGCTCCAACTTCTTCTTCCTGGCCGTGCTGCTGATCGGCCTCACCATGGCCTGCGTCCCCATTATCGCCAGCTTCGCACAGTGAGTGACCGTTCTGCACTCCAGAATCTCGTGTACACCAGGGGGCGCCACTGAGCCCTGTCTCTTGTGTGTGTGGGTCTCTCAGGATCAGCTGCTCGCAGGCATGTGGCCCCTTTGTTGGTTTCAAGACCTCCTGGGAGGTGGTCCCCCGCAGCATAGACAAGCTGCCCTATGGGATAGCGATCTTATTGAAAGGCCTCGCCTCGGAGGCCTTTGCGGTGTGCTTCTTCGTCATAACCTGGTGAGGCTCCCCCGATCTCCCATCTTCTCCTTAGCTGTGCCGTCTGTTCCCCGCTTGCACGCTGAAATCCGAACGTACTGCCTCCCCGCAGCATGGCCATGTTTTACGTCATCGCGCTGGCGGGAGCTCACAAGTGTGTGGTGCACCAGCTCCGGGAGCAGCTCGCCATGGTGAGTGCTGGTGAAAACGGGACAAGAACGGCATTCCAGGCACGAGATGAAGCTTTGGGAGATGTTCCCGGTCTGTTGATGTGACATGTATTAACAACATTAGTATAGTGAGATTCATTAGAATTTACATTACAAATAAAGACACTAAATATAAAAACAATGCGTCACCTCTCCATCCACCCATCTATCTATCCATCTTCACCTTTGTCCTGGTCAGGGTTGCAGGGGAGAGAGGTGACTATCCCAGGAGGCACAGGGCACAAGGCTGGGGGCACCCTGGGTGGGATGCTAGTCTATACAGTATGTTAGTGCACCCTTAAAAGAAATGAACATTAGTTAACTGAGCTGTTAATTACAGCTTTGGAAAAATTAAGAGACCACAGCACAATTTTTGTTTCACTCATTTCTCAGTTTATGGGTGTGTGTCTGTGTATAATATTGTTTTGCAAACTGCAGACTGGCTCTTCCCTGCTTCCCCTTGATGAAGGGCTTCTTCCTTGCTTTTTGGGTCGTCAGTCCTGCTTCTAAGAGTCCAGTATGAACTGTACTTCAAACCTGCACTTAATGTTTCCCATTCCTTTTGAAGGTCACTTGATGTCATCCTCCAGTTAATGAGAAACTGTCAGATAAGTTAACAGGCATCTCTGGCATTAGAGTCTCACTTCTGCCCTTTACCTGGCTGGTTTCTGGTCATTCCCAGTGTCTCCTGCTTCACCTTATTCTTGTGTACTGCAGTCTTAGAAATTTTGTGCCCGGAAGCAAGCTGCTATTCAGCATAGCCTTCTGCCGGCAGAAACAGGATTAAAGTAGGATTTGAAAATGCAGGTTTGTTTAAAAGGGTCTCAATAATTTCCTGAGCTGCACGTACCTAGTGGTATAGCAGCATACAGAGGTAGATTGAGGAGTTTAGCATGTGTTACATTTGGTTTCTTCCTTCAAAATCATCATGAAATGTTTGTCAGGTGCTTCCAGAACGGACCGTATATTTTGCTTTCTCCCCCCGTCAGGAGGCTCAGGACAAGCGCTTCCTGATCGAGAAGCTGCTGCAGGCACAGAGATCGGCGGCTAGGTCCCGGGGGGGGACGTCTGCGAGCAGCTCGGGTCTGTACGGCCCTCGGGGCAGCAGCTCCCAGGGGCTCTGCCTCGTCGAGCCACCCGTCTCCGCAACCAACGTGTAAGCTAGATGTGGGGGGGACTGGGGGATTGGGGGGGGTTCCCTCAGGAAACTTTTAATGAGCCCATCCGTGAGCCCCGATTGATCCAGAGGAGGTCTGCACTATCCCTTTGAAAGACAGGCCTCCCAGAACTCCTGGGAAATTAGCCGGAACAGTGTCAGGCAGCAACTCGTCTCCCCGCCTGTCCTGCAGCTCGACAGGGGGTCGGATCTGTGGCCTTAAAGAGGAAACGTCTCCTCCAGTATCATTCACTTCTCACAACCTGATTCATATGTGGTGCCTTTTTGAATATTTTGTCCCTGTTCACTTTTTCAGTACTGTTTTTTAAAATCTACTATGTTTTTTTCCTCATTGGGAGTTCTGATCCTTAATTCCTTCAGTGAAGGATCTTTTTTTTAAACAGCAGTTAAGTTTAAAATTAAGTTAAGTCTGAATTAAGTTTCAGTTATTGTCACTTGCCACAAAGTAAACAGGGTGACTATGGATAGTGTAAACACATTGATTTAGGAGGGATGCTGGATTCTGACAGAAAAAATGTAATATAGTTTTATACAAATTTAACACTTCATTTAACAATTAGCTACTATACTGTCATCAACCTACCAGTCTTGTTTAACTTTTAAAAATATTTTTTCTACCGTGATTTTATTATTACAGTAGTCTTTGTGAAATGGAAATATTTTGTTTTTGTAAATATTCTGTAATATTAAATATTATTAAACCATTATTAGAAGAAGTAGCTTAATTTTAGTGTCACCCCCCTGTGTCATTTGGTGACTGACTGTTACATAATTTGTACTACACAAAATAACCACTGACATTAATAGCAGTTTTCTATTGTGATTTGTCAAATGAATTAAACACTTTCAGTACTTTGAGTTTGAACTCTTCTTTTGTGCTGATGGTTTTAGATAGAAGAATTTATAAAAAGATGAAGTAGAAAGTAGCATGTGACCGTCTTCTCTTCAGCGCTGCATTCTGAATGATGGCGAATGCTGGTGCGGCACTGAGAGCTCGTCCTGTGCTGTCTCTACCGTCTGCTGGCTTCACGTCGTCTCCTGACTTCAGATCCTGACTGACTTGTTGTGCAGCTCCCCAACTAGATTGGCTGCTACTTAGAAATGAAACTGTCACACACCAAAGGTCCTACATGCCCGTGAGGGCTTTCTGCTGCTTGTAATTGGGGTTTTAGAAGGGAGTGCAAAAGCTTCTGGAATTCGGTCTTTGTTACTGTCGTCCTGCCCCTTAATGAGAACCTTGCCTCTCACGGACAGAACCTTGGGTATCTCATGGACAGAGGATTTTGTTTCAACCAACCAGTTGAGTACTACCGTGACTGTGACTCTTTATGCTCAACTGGTTGGTTGAAACAAAACCTTGGTCTGGACTTTTACTCTCTGGACCTGAATTACTGAACTCTGCTCATGCAGTGATATGCTGGTGCATTGGTCAGCACTGTTCTTTCACAGCTCTGGGAGCAGGGTTCGAGTCTTGGCCATGGTTCTGTACGTGTGGGGTTTGCGCCTGTACCCTCTGAAAAACGCCTCTGAGCTTTGTGGTAAGGCAGTAGGTGGGCATTTTATACCAACACATTGTTAGAAATCAGATCACCTATTTCTTGCCCATAACCACATCCCCAGTACAGGGTCAGAGTGAGTCTACAGGGAGGGGGACACCAAGAGTGTAATGATTATGGTCAATTTATAGTCGCCAACAGGAGGACACTCCAAGGTGAGCATGCAGATGCAGAGCCAAAGCCTCACATCTGAACCCCCGGCCCTGCAGCTGAGAAGCAACAGTGCCATCCAGTGCACCATCATGGGAGGTACAACTCAGAAAATGGATACAGACTCACAATGTGTTCGAAAGGGCAAGTCGTGTAATAAGGCAGATGGGGTAGTGATAAAATGGAGGGGCTGCATTGCTGAAGTCCTTCAGTGAACTCAGTGTCTGGCTTGCAGATGGCTGAATGAGACGGAGAGTAAGAGAGACTCCAAATCCTCAGCCCCTGACCTCTAATATTCTTGGTGGTTTGAATCCTCTACTGGGTGTCAGTTCCCTGCCCTGCATATACTGCTTGACTCCAGAGCCCCTGTGACCCCCTGTGACAGCCATCTTATTATTAATAACAAATAATATTGTTGTTGTTGTTGTTGTTATTACTGATACTTTATTGATCCCCGAGGGGAAATCCTCTTTACTCCTGACCTAACTGATAGTATAGTTGATTAACAAACTGTAAACATTAGGATTGACTCCCTCCATATGCATTTGGTTACTGGACTTTCTCACCAAGTGCGGCTGGACAAGCACACATCCTCCACCCTCACCCTGAGCACCAGGGCCGTGCACAGACCTTTTGAGGGGCATATGCTGAAACTGAAAAGAGGGCACCCCCCCGACCCCTCCACGAACCCCTCCACCACCAAAAAAAAAGAATTTAAAATACTATATTTAATTAGTATAACTTTTATACAGATAATATATACATATAGAGGGCATCTTTCAAACTAACAACACTCTTCTGTGAGCCATGTGTTTAAATAATATGATGCAATGTTAATAAATTATATCATTTAATTTACATGCATCAGCACATTCAGCAGATAGCTATAAAATCAAAATAGAAATTTCTTATAATATATTTTACCTAGCTGACAAGGATCACTCGGTTGCTTTGTGTCAAACTCAAATGCAGTTACACCGCAGGATTTTGACCAGCGAATGTGTGCAATTTGTCCATCATTAAAACGACCACATCACATTACGTCAACATCACACCAGTGTGGTGATGCATTATATGAACCTTTATAGACATACTAGTGTTTATAGCATTGATTTATTAAAAAAAAAAAACAAAAAAGGGCACTTCCGAGTGTAATTACAAAAAGGTCATGTGCTCTGCACAGGTTGAGCCCTACCTGTGCACGTGCTTGCTGAGCACCGGTGTGCCACAGGGGTGTGCTAAGACCCAATCGCACTTTCCATCCATGACTGTCAACCCACCCATGAATCAAACATTACTGATAGTTGTGGATGATATGACTATCATTGGACTCAGATTCAGAGCCTGACAGCATGGTGCGACACCAACAACTTGATAAAACCAAATAAGTTATGGCGGACAAATCACAACCCTGTAATAATCAAACCTGTGGCTGAGGAGAGTCTCCAGCTTCAGGTTTCTGAGAGTCACCATCACAGAGGCCTCTCCTGGGCTGGAAGACCTCAGTGGTAGTTGGCAAAGCACAACAGCACCTCTGCTTTCTGAGGAGGCTAAGGAGGGTTAACCTCTCCCAGAAGATGCTGGATAACTCTTACAGATGCACTGGAGAGACCATTTTGACTAACTACATGTCATTGTGGTACAAGAGCTGCACCAAAGCCACTAAAAAGACCCTGTAGCGGCGCAGGCCACTGCAGACACTGAACTGTCATCACTTGAACACCTATACAAGACTCGCTGTGTGAGAATAGCTTTTTCCCAACAGTCATAAACCTGCTGAACTGTGAACCCCCTCAATCTGAGATAATTTCTCATTTTGAATACATGCAATAAGTTATGTTGGATGTCTAATACGCTGTTTACTGTTCATTAATACGAGCAATATGTGAATAATTTTTGTTGCTGTAAAGTGGTGCAATAATATCTGGTCTGGTTAGTTTGTTCTGGTTAGAAATAAACTGATTTAACATTATATGGCATCTTTGCAAATATATTTTGACATATATTGTACGATAAATGTATTTTTATTTTAATTCTTTATTTACTTTTCTTTTAGCTTATTTTGCATTTATTAATGGGGTTGTCATGAAAGTAATTTCGTTGACATTTCAATGACAATAAAGTGCTTAAATCTTGATGCTTAAATCTTGATTTGCTTGTTGAAGTGGGCATCGAACGAGAGCGCACTGTCACCGCCGATCCGAAAGATGTCGCTATCAGTTTTTAATGTTTGCGCGACGGTCATTGGGTAGAATGACACTTCCGGCACCGGTAGCAGCACGAGTCTGACGTTTGATACAGGGAAAAAGTCGCCGATTTGTACTGTATTGGGGGTATCTAGGCTGGGGCCGAAGATGTGGATCTTAGTATGCTGCATTAGCTTCTTACTCACTGTTTGCAGGGCGGACGACATCGTGGTGGGCTGTGGGGGATTTGTCAAGTCGGACGTGGAGATTAATTACTCACTTATTGAGGTGAGAGTGGCCCTGAGGGCTGAGTGCTCGGCAGGGCGGCTGCACGGTCTGAATGGAGGGCGGTTGTTAGCGAAAAATTAGTTGTTGCATCTAATACAGACTTACGGGAATTATGTAGCTGCATATCACGTCTGACCTGAGCTGTCTGATAAGATCTTACACAATCTCCACTTCCAGCACTGCAATACCGATGCTGTCTGAATGGCACGTTGTTTAACCTGCAGTTTTTTGTGTCTGATCTCTCTGTTATTTTTTGCTTGTGTAGATTAAGTTGTACACCAAGCAAGGATCCTTAAAATACCAGACGGATTGTGCACCGATAAACGGATACTTTATGATCCCTCTCTATGACAAGGTAAAACTTTACTCTTATGTGAAATGCCAAGTGACAGTCACTGGGTTCGGTCTTTATATGGAAATGTCTCTGCTTTTAGGGAGATTTTGTGTTGAAGATTGAGCCACCTGTGGGATGGAGCTTTGGTATGTGGTTTTTCTCTATATACTTCTCTATATGTTTAATTGCATGTTTTCCCCTTGTCCTATGGGATTTCTTTGGGTGATCCAATTTCCTCGTGCAGTTCAAAGACATGTAGATAGTCTAATTGTCATCTTTAAAGTGCCTGTAGAGTGTTCCCCAGCCTTGTGCCCTGTACTGCCTGGGGTAGTGTCCTGTCCGCCTTCTAACTAGGATAAGTGGTTCTTTTCCATGTTTTTGGTAAGTGTTCTGATGGTATATCTTTCAGAGCCTACTAGTGTGGATCTCCACGTAGATGGAACCAATGACATCTGCACCAAAGGAGAAGACATTAACTTCGTTTTCACGGGCTTCTCCGTGTCGGGAACGGTGAGCCGGATGGACACCTCCTGGTGGTTGCTGGGCTGGGCTGGGCAGGGCAGGGCAGGGCAGGGTTGGGCTGGGCGCAGACTGATTGCTGTCATCTTGGTGCAGGTGTTAAGCAAAGGGCAGCAGCAGGGTCCTGCGGGGGTGAAGGTGAACCTGCGTAAGGAAGGAGCCGAGGGTAGCCTGCAGACTGTCCTTACACAGCAAGCAGGAAAGTGAGTGGGGGCTTCTCTGCATGATATTATGGATGGTTGTTCTCTGCCATGCAGAACTGCAGTATCTCTTGAGAGCCCAGTAAATTAATCAAAAACTTACTTTAGGAAATGCATTGATTGGTCTATCACTAACTGTCTATTTCCCCACCCATTTCTCTTTGCAACCCTGTGGCAGGTACACCTTCTTCAAAGTACTGCCTGGCAGTTATGACATCACTGCATCCCATCCATCCTGGACTTTAGAGAAGGTGAGTTGATATTTTTTTGAACCATCCATCTATATTTTTCATATATAGTGAAGTTACACATCTAGTTTGTTGCTGGTGTATATGTAGATATAGAAAAGGTACATTTGATGTGCCATGGTTCCTGGGAAATTCTACACATTTATTAGTCACAGTGTCATGTTTTAATAAAAAAAAATGAAAGTCCTTCAATTGCTTGTCTCATCACAGAGCAGTACTTCAGTGTGGGTCTCCAATGCCAATGCTCCAGCCGCGCTGCCCCTGGTGGTGGGAGGCTACGATGTTTCAGGGGAAGTGCGTAGTGATGGGGAGCCCATGAAGGAGGTCACCTTCTTGCTCTTCTCGGCCACAGTCAGGAAGGAGGTGGGTAGGAGTTGAGAGTCTTTTGTTGTAGGTCCTGGGTCATTTTGCTGGTGAAGCTCATCCTTGTTTGGGGTGGTGAGCTTAGGCTGTGAAGCTGCCATCTAAAGACTGAATCCTTTGAGAAACACTCAGCTGTATACTCAGAATAATACTTCATTCACCAGCAACCCAAGGGGTCCAAAGTATTTGTGGTGAATTGGTTACAATGAGTACACTTAACATATACTAAATATCACAGGGAACTTAATAATATAAACAACGTACGCAATATAAAGTATATATTATGATACAATACAGGAACAATGTACTATGGAACAGTTATTTCACTGTGAAGTAGTTACTGCATATATCATTTCTGATTAATAATGGATATTGCCTTTGGAGAAAAAAAGCTGTTAAAGTGGTGAGTTTTTTATGGCCCTGTAGCATTTATTAGTAGGAAGTGTTTGGAAGAGCCCGTGGGCAGGATGGAAGAGGCTGGCAATGGCCTTCTCAGCTTGTTTCTGTACAGTTCCTGGTTTGAGGGGATGTTGCTGCGAGTGATCTTTGCTGATCAGATGACGCCCTGCATTCTCTCCCTAGATTGGCCTGTTGCAACATTGCACCAGATAGTGATAGTGACTGTGAGGAGGAACTCGCCTACTGAAGTGTAGAACAAAACCAGTGTAGGTTTGGGAAGACGGAGTTTCTTAAGCTGCCACAGGAATAACATTCTTTGCTCTCTTTTGATGATACTTGAAAGATATCCGTCTCATTTTAGATTTGAGGAGAGCAGTGCCAAGAAACTTGAATGAATTGACGGCGTCAACTGTTGATCCTTCCAACAATAATTGGCAGGGAAATCACCCTTTCTTTAGTCACTTTGTAGTTCAGGTCCAGATTGTTTTGGCTGCACCATAGAGACAGACATTTAACTTCTTGTCTGTTTACTGACTCATCGCTGTTTGAAATTAGACCAATCGATGTTGTCATCTGTAAACTTAAAAGTTGACAGATGGTTCACCAAAAACAAAAGATATAATGGTCTTCTTGGTGACACTATTTTGCCGTTTTTCTCATCCGGCTGCCATGACTGCCCCCGCAGGACATCACTGGGTGCAACAGCGCCCCCGTGGAAGGCTGGGTGCCCAATGATGGCGCGCTCTCCTTCCTGTGCAGCGTTGTCTCTCGTGAGGACGGCACGTTCACCTTCCCCTCATTGGCCAGTGGGGAGTACACTGTGGTAAGGCGGGAGCAGGAACGCCCCATGACCGGCCAGTCGTGGCTGATGGTGGAAATGACCGTAGCAGTCCCCTGCTGGTGAGTTAGATGGCTAGCTGCTGCTGTCTGTCACTGTCTCGGAGCCATGCTGTCTCTTCTCAGGTTCCTTACTACAGAGGAGAGAGGATCACCTTCGACGTGGCCCCCTCTCGCATGGTCTTCAGAGTGGAGCATGACAGCCTGCAGCTAGAGGTGGGTTTTCCACACGAGTCGTGGCCGGCTGGACATGTTGTCCTTTTGCTGTGGTGCTCAGCTTGGTGGTGTTAGTGCTGATAAGGGCCCATCAGCTGCATGTGAGTGCCGACCGTTCTGTCCCCCGTGCCCCCGCCCCAGCCCATCTTCCGCGTGATGGGCTTCTCCGTGACCGGCAGGGTGTTGAACCGGCCCGAAGGGGAGGGCCTGCCCAGTGCCACAGTGACTCTCAACAACCAGATCAAGGGTGAGCTTCTCTCCATCCCTCAGTCTTGGACAAGACTAAGTAAGGCTAAGTAAGCAGGAATGTCTCACTGGAGCCCTTAAGCAGGACACGCTGATCAAGGCGGCCTGGTGTCCATGTTGGGCTCAGCGCATCCATGCGTGTGGGGTCGGTCAGCATGGCGGCGTGGCCTCTCTGAGTGGTGCGCCCCCTAGCGCTCGGTTCTACAATGTAAATGAATATTGTGACCAACAGCTTCAGCTGTCTGTGCTTTTAGTTACTGAAGGAAGAACAGAGTCTCTACATTCTGTCTTTTTAATAAGATAATAATGCACACCTGGCCATGGAACAGCTGAGCAGCTAATTTGTCCCATTATTTTTGGTCACTTAAAAAGTGGGAGGCACATAAACTGTTGTAATTCCTACACTGTTCACCTGACTTGTATGTAAATACCCACAAATTAAAGCTGAAAGCCTGCAGTTAAAGCACATCTTGTTAGTTTCATTGCAAATCCATTGTGGTGGTATATAGAGCCAAAAAGATTAGAATTGTGTCTATGTCCCAATCTTTATGGCCCTGGCTGTATGTCAGATGTGGCTGCGTCCCACGCTCTGCCTTCTTGTTTTTGAAAAGTTTGGACTTAAAAGTGAGGATTGTACCGTTTGTTCAGCTGGGTGAGCTTTGGCTAACTGACGTGTTCCCCCGTCTTCAGTGGTGACCAAGGAAGACGGATCCTTCCGCTTGGAGAACATGACGGCGGGGACCTACACCATCCGCGCCCACAAGGAGCTCATGTTCTTCGACCCCGTCACCGTGAAGATCGCCCCCAACACGCCTCAGCTTCCCGACATCATCACTACTGGGTAGCCTGTGCCTCCCGCGGAGCCGAGAAGGGGCAGGGAGTCCCGCCCGCCTCGTTAATGCTGGCCGACGCTCGCGGCCGCCTGCCGCACGATGGGCAGTTCTGATAAATCGTTGTTTCTCTCTCTCTGTGGCCAGGTTCAGCATATGCGGTCAGATCTCCATCAGCCGGCTTCCCGAAGGCCTGAAACAGCAGGGCCGGTACCGAGTGACTCTCGCGCCCCGCGGGCAGGATAAGGCTCCCAGCCGCACTGTCGAGTCTGACCAGCAGGGGGAGTTCTGCTTCCAGGCAAAACCTGGGGACTACAGTGTTCAGGTAGAATATCAAAAAATACATTTCCAGCAAAATGAGAAATCGTTTGTTCTCATTGCCTTCAGATTGTCTTGTTTTCCTTTAATCTCGTCCTCTTTTGAATAACCCTTTCCATCTGTACAGGTCTCTCTCCCCGAGGCCGAGGTGAAGGCCGGTCTGGCCCTGCAGCCTCAGGCCCTTGACGTCTCGCTTGTCGACCAGCCTTTGTCCAATCTTCTCTTCACCCAGTTCATGGCCTCCGTTTCCGGCAAGGTCTCCTGCCTGGGTAGGTGTGGCCTCAGTTCCTGTTACTTTGCCCTCTGTCTTACACATGCCACCTGGGTTTGACTGTACCCCCCACCACGGTTTAGCGGCCTGTGGGGACCTGACGGTGACCCTGCAGCCTGTGAGCCGGCCTGGGGACAGGGTGAACGTGCAGCTCTCTGGGAGGGGCGACTCACTCACCTTCTCCTTCGTGGACGTCCTGCCCGGCAAATACAAATGTGAGGCTCTGAAAGGCAGCTTTGCGCTTATGTTACTCATCCTGTACTTACTCTCTGTCCCTGTAACCTGGGGATCTCTCTCTGTTTAGTTCATTTTGTGAGGCTACACTGGGGATGCCAAGAACTTTCCATAAACTTTCCATTCCTTGGGAAGTTAAACTGGGGAGTTTTGAAAATATTCCAAGTTGGAAACTTTCCATGGGAATTAATGGGAATGCATGTAGCAGTCTGCAATTGTGTTATTTATTCCTGTATTGTATCTAGACTGTATTGTTTAGTGGGGCTCTGGGGCACTTTGCTCTATTGTTACAGTGATGGTTCAAACTGTTTGTGGGATTGTAGGCCTGTTAAAGGTGTCTGTAAACCCCTGCTCTGCTCCCTTGGCAGTGAGTATCTCCCATGAGGAGTGGTGTTGGAAGCACAAGTCCATGGAGGTGGAGGTGCTGCAGGCTGACGTGCTTGGGGTGGAGTTCCGGCAGACGGGCTACATGCTGCGCTGCGCCCTGTCGCACGCCATCACGCTGGTCCGTACAGGGTGCCGCTTTGCCTGTCTTTACTCCACCTACCCCAGGGCCCAAGACTGACTATCTGCCTCTTTTTTTTTTTTTGGCAGGAGTTCTTCCAGGATGGCAGCAAGCCTGAGAACGTGGGTGTCTACAACCTTACGAAGGGGGTCAACCGTTTCTGCCTCTCCAAACCAGGTGTGAGCCCAGGCACCGCCCCACTAGCCAGGCACCTCCTCCTGCGTTGACCACACCCATTACCCTGGCTCCACCCACCGCCTTCCATTTTGTTTTCAGTTCCAGTAACCAATTTCTTTCCATATAGGCGTGTACAAGGTGACGCCCCGTTCCTGCCACCAGTTTGAGCAAGATTATTATACATATGACACGTAGGTTTTTTTAATGCTATTTTTGATTCATTATTAATTTATTGCTTTATTAGTAACCATAGTAACTCAAAGGGTTATTTGTAAAACCCCCTCCCCAAATAAAAACAGCCTGACTGAATGAGGGCTCATGGTTCTTGTTCCAGCTCCGCCCCCAGCATCCTGACGCTAACTGCAGTCAGACACCACATGACTGGCCTCATCACCACCGACAAGATCATGGACGTCACTGTCACCATCAAGTGAGTGGCTCAGTGTGACCCAGACATCCCCAGTCAGGCCTTATAGGCGATGCATCCCCAGGGCTGTGTAATGATCCCCGGTTGGCGTTCAGCCTGTGTGCTGGTCCCACGCCCTCCTTTCATGGGAGGAGCACCAGAAGCCAGTCGCATGCGAGTCCCCGCTAATGATCGGTAGTGTTGCTTCCCTGCATCTGCGGCTGTTTGCGTCGCCCCGTGCCGTGATCCCAAAGGGCTGTCGCCCGTCTCTGTGTCCCCTGTGGAGCAGAGACGCCCTCCTCCCGCTTCTGTGTTATTACTCGGTCCCGTAATGACAGACGAGCTGCAGTGCTAAGATCGTCATTAGCATAGCAGTGTGCTTTATAATTGCAGCGTGAGGAGCCCGCAGGCAGGGCACCTGTGTGGGGTGAAAGCATGCTACGCCCCCCCCCCCCCCCGGTGGTCGCTTTGTGCGTCGCCACTCAGCCTGGTCTGCTGTTAGATTGAGATCGATGCTCTTGCAATATCCTCGTGACACGGCACCTGGGTAAATGCTGTCCGGGCAGACCCCATGCGTGTAGACGTCTTCTCGACCTCTTGGCCCCCACCTTCTGTCCCCAGATCGTCCATCGAGAGCGAGCCAGCCCTGGTCCTGGGACCTCTGAGGTCCCTGCAGGAGCAGCGGCAGGAGCAGCAGCTACTGGAAATTGAGCTACGGCGACAGGAGAGGGAGCGACGCGGGGAGGAGGACCCCGGTGCCAAGGAGAGCCCCCCGGTGCAGGAGCGGGCAGAGGAGCTGCGTGGGCCCTTCCACTATGAGTTCTCCTACTGGGCCAGGTATGGCGGGCCCCTGGAACAGGGCCTCAGGGACAAGCTCACAGTCCTGAAATGTGTCTGTGTGGATCTGGATAGCACCTATTGGGGGTGGAGGGGTAAAAGATGCCTCTATCTGTTAAGGATGAATGCAAGCATAGGTGATCTTGGGGGGGGGGGGGGGGGGGGGGGGGGGGGGGGGGGGGGGGGGGGGGGGGGGGGGGGGGGGGGGGGGGGGG
>JAODUD010000095.1:26395451-26410518 GCA_026784285.1 Stomatorhinus walkeri
AGACCCCCATAGACATCCTGCCTCAGTTCCTCTAGGCCAGACCCCCATAGACATCCTGCCTCAGTTCCTCTAGGCCAGACCCCCATAGACATCCTGCCTCAGTTCCTCTAGGCCAAACCCCCATAGACATCCTGCCTCAGGTCCTCTAGCTCAGGCTCATGCCATGGGCAGCCATTCCCGATCTTCTGTCTCCAGCGAGGATGACCGCTCATCACATGATTCCAGGAAATCACAGTCATCTGATATAGCAGCAGAGAATCTATCCGCTATTAGGACACATATCATCCAGTTTTGGCCCCCTGAGATGGGGTGATTCAGCCCGATTACCACACCCCACTCTATGCCCGCCCTCTGTTTGGGGCAGTCTGAGGAGTTTATGCAAAGCGTGTGAGAGTCACTGTCAACATCTTCCAGGTTTGTACCACAGATCTGCTGCTGTTAGAATGAGTCTTAAACAAGCACTCTGTAAGCTTCAGCTTTGTTGGAAATATGACTGTGGTTTGATATTGTAACAGATGCTGATGCGGAGGGACAAATGTTTCATTCAAATATTAACTTCATGTTGAAATGGAGATTCGGACAATGGTGTGATTTACTGGGCCACCTGCTGCAGCTAGGCCAAAACCTGAGTCCCCCCCACCCCCACACACACACACACACAGCCAGACTGCACCCCAAGTTCCCCCCACACACACATAGCTAGGCCACACCCCATGCCCCCTGCTTCAGCCACACCTGAGAGCAGCCTCGCACACCCCCTTTTGTCAGGCGAGGCGTCGCTCTTCCCTCCCCGCTGCAGCACGTCACGTGGGCGGTGGCTGCCTCCCTGAGGTGTCGCAGACCGTTTGTTCTGATGCCTGAAAGCTTCACTGTTCACTCGGGATGGACGTTGAACCGGGCAGATCCCAGCAAGGTTCAGTGCCACGTCGCATTCCAGCGACATGCTGGGCCTTTCGTTTTCCCAGGGAGGAAGAATGGCGCTAGGGTTAGGGGTAGGGTGCCAGGGAGTGGAATGAGACCCGTCCAATAAGCCAATACGAGCTGAACCTAGACCCCTTCTTAATTCTGCAAAGGTGGTGTGGAATGAAGATCAACGGAGCGCTGACATCCCTCATGTGATCACACGGATTCGATGACCCTTGTCAGATTAAATGAAACAGCAAAATCATGAGAAATATGACAGTTACACAGAGGCACCCTGCAGGTATATCGCATGTCTGCATTATTAGCCATCCTCCTCAGTTACACATACACAGAGTCTGCTATCTCCTGGCACATTCAAATGCTAATCCTCGCTTGGCTGTGAAGTATATGGAAATGGTGTGTCATTAGTGGGCCCGATTTCAGACAAGCTGATGTGCAGCTTCCTGCATTTAGGAACGATCAGAAACGTTCTCGCATTGTGACGGCTTTTCTTATTTTATCCAGTTATTGTGCATAATGATAGTAGCTAATGACAGAAGCTACAATTTGCTGTGCGTTTAGTCTCCTTAATCTATACATGTGTTTAATTTTACTATTCTTGTTTTTTTGTTTTTTTAAACCCTCAAACTAGGCTTATGTTTGAAGGGTTAACAGAAGCGGTCTGCCCTGGGTCTGGTTATTCGCCCTGGTGGTGGGAGGCGGTACAGCACGATCTCGCTGGTCTGTGGCCATGCGGGCAGTGATGGTGTGAGGCAGGGAGAGTGTTTTCAGCAGCATTGTCCTACAGCGGCGTCTTTTCTATCCCGGATGAATGCCAGATGCCTCATTTGCATATCTGTCTGGCTGACATGGGCGGCCGGTCACCGCAATCGCGGCGTGTTAAAGCGCGCTGCTATGCATTAAGCCATTTCTCCGAGCGTGATACAGCTCCGTGCTGCGTGTGGGTCCACATCCAAACAAAAGCACAGACCAGTCTCTGGAAGGCGCTCTGATAGCTCGCCATTTCACTGTTGCCCTCCTATTCCATTCTAATGCCAACGTTAGACTGCTAATGTGCATTTATTTATTCTTTTTTTTTTTTTTTTTACTTAGGATCTAGGACCTCAGTAAAATATGGATAATTCAATAGGAACTGCATGTAAAAAATGGTACCTTTGATAAAAGAAGGTATTTTTCCTGGAGAGAGATTGGAAGTTTAACTTATTGCCTTTACACAAAATGAGGTTCTGCATAAACACAGGCTCTCTGACTGTTACTCTGCATGACCATCCCAGTGGCTCCTTTAAAAACAGGCTTCTGTGGAATGTATAGCGAGGCCCCTTGAAGCTCCTTGAGGTGAACAGAAAATGATTCATCCTGCTGTGATGGACATTTTGCCTTTGGCTTACTGTTTTTTTTTATATCTTGAGTGAACTGAGGATATGTCAAGATTCAGTGAAAGAAAAACAAGGGAAATCACTCCTTGCCTGTTTTATGTACTGCAAGCATATGATTATCCGTGGGATGAAGAAACGCCGGATGTTGTTCGTGTCGTGTGAAATAGGAACTCTTTTTAATTGTCTATGGTAATACAGTATCCCATATACCATAGATGTCGTGATGTCAGGTTAGTGAGCATGCAGGATTTCATAGGTGGATGTTTCAGGTCCAAAAAGTAAAAATCCAAACCAGAATTTTGTTTCAAACAACCAGTTGAGTATAAAGAGTCACAGTCACAGAGAACTCGACTGGTTAATTGAAACAAAGTCTTTGTCTGAATGTTTACTTTCTGGACCTGAAATGTTTGCCTCTGCCTATGGGTAATACAAATAGCTCACTTCTAGTAATTGTTATTATCTATGGCATAACCAGCTGTCCAACTGTTCTCCGATTATTTATCTCCAGACTGCTTATCCAGTACAGGGTCACTGTAAGCAGAGGTGTGTAATTCATATGTAGAATGTAAAAATCCAGACTGAGATTTTGTTTCAACCAACTAGCTGAGTACTCTGTGACTGTGATATGTTCTTATCTGGTTGGCTGAAACAAAATCTTGGTCTGGACTTTTACTTTCTAGCCCTGAAATTTGCCCCTTTGCCTGCGGGCCTGAAGTCCATGCCAGGCAGCACAAAACACATGGCAAGGGGCACCTTGGATGGAACGAGAGTCCATCTCACTCAATATGGGCAATCTGCCGATGTGCTTTCCTCCCTGTAGGTCTTTGGGCTGCAGGAAGAAACTGGAGTGCTTGAAGGAGACTCACGTAACAAATAGAAGACATGTGAACTCCCCACACACGCAGAGTGCAGCGTTCAGACCTCAGGGGTGTGAGGCAACAGCACATCTCACTGAGCGCAGTCCCATCTATCAACAATCCTAACTGTTCCCGGATTGCCAATGAATCAACATTTCATTAAATAAATCTATCCGGACTGCTATGATCTTCACTGTAAATTGAAATCGACAACACAGAAAAGATTCACTTTATCTCACAATAACAGCGATCATTTAAGCTCTCCATAAGCTGATAATGTTCTTTCCTGTTCTATTACCAGAAAATGCAAGATTTCTTAGTATAATAATGTTATATGAATGTTAAATTTTTTTTTGCTTTGTTAATATATCAGAGGTCACAGCACTTGTAGTTTGCTCTCAAATCATGATACGATTTTATTATATTACAGATGAAGCTGCCGTTAGATGGAGGATCATTTGCTTTCAAAAATCTATAAAATCCTTCCGGTTAATTTCAAACCACAGCTCCCGATAGTGAGTTAATACATATAATGCTAATTTATAAAAAGCACAACACGAAATGCACCTTTTATGCACGTTCCTTTGAAATGACGTACAGGTCAGTGCATATATTAGCGTACAAAACAAAGTACACAAGCAAATGTCAGCTAGTGCAGTTAACCTTTTTTGCTATAGAAACTAACTGCAGGAAAATGCTGCAGTGTAATATGGGAAAACTACTTTCTATGAAACACCTTCTCAATAAATACAGTGAGATACTCTAAATTAATCTCTGAGCCAAATAGACTTTCTCATCATAAAGCCAATAACAGTAGCTAAGAATGGACTTGCAGGCAAGAGCTCGATGGATTAGACCGGCGAAAATTAATGGATCAGACGCGCATGTGGGCACATGCAGGGAGCAATGGTGAACCCATCCGTAAGTAAGAGTGTGAAGAATCCCTGAATGTGATTGTGGGAGAGCGGCCCCTTGACTGAAATCAGTGCGCAGGCAGGAATCCAGACCTGAAGTGCAATCTGAAGAGATGAGTTTCGAGTCTGTACTTGAAGAGCGACGGGGGTCCTGCATTTCTGCGGCAGAGGGGAAGCTCATTCCCGCTTGCTGGGCCAAGGTCTCAAACAGACAGGCAGCATTTTGATTTCTGAGCTCTCAGACCTGGAACTGTCAGGCGGTCTGATACGTGGGACTGCTGTGACCTTGGGGGAGTCTGTGACGTGATGAAGTCTCGTAAGCCTGGTGATGTTCCCTCTATTTCTGATGTGAAACTGGCTCCGTCTTATAGCATGTAACAAATGCCAAAAATGCTGGGAAAAGTTAAACAGAACCAGCGTAGCCGGATCATTCTGTCCAGCTTGTGCCAGTTTAACGATTCCGGCCCGCCTAGATACACAGTGATAGGACGGCAGCCTGAGGGTGCTTCCGAAGAAGCGTGCTGCTAACGACGAAAGATGTAACGGCAGCGTGACCTTGAAGCCAAAGCTGCCCATTGCTGCTGAGGTCGAGGCTCCGAGTGTCGCGCGAGTCGCTGGACACCGCAGAGGAGAAGAGGAGCTCATTCTCTCCGCGTTCCGTTAGGGCTGTGCCACCCAAAGCTTTAGCTCTTAAATAATTATTATCAGCTTTCGTATGAAAACAGGCAGCTCAAATGAGTCTATAGATTTGGTCTGATTTGATTTACTTTTCAAAGCTGTGACTATGGCACAGACATCCATCCATCTTGCCGCAGCTTATCCTGATTGAGGCTGTTGGTGGACTGTGTACAGTATGTGTTACATTCAGATAGATCGATTTTTGCCGTGGTTCAGTTTCGACACTGCAGATGAGCGAATGTAGCAGGAAATGTTGTTTTTCATATGCTGTTTCTGCTGCTGTGCTGACCCATAAAAGGTAATTAGAAATGGGGAATAATTCCTCTACATAAATGGGGACAGAATGTCGCAGATATTATAGCCAACGTGCAATTAAAATCCACATCTGAAACCAACACCGAAGCTATTTTTCAAATTCCTTCAGGAATGAACCTTTTAAGCAATGAGATTCCTGCCCCTCTTGCAAATTGGACATCTTATACTGGCAAGTACTTTTTTTTTTACAGTGATTCTTTGGATTTTGTGTAGCAAGAAAACCTGTCCTTGACATATCAGAATCACTTTCTTTGCCCATTACAAAAACACAACGTTTGTTTTCGGGCAGTTACTGCCATGACAATTAAAATTAAATATACCATCAGCAAAAAAAAAAACAATAAATAGAATAATAATAAAATATAGATAGAAGAAATTAAAAATGTGGTTTAAAAAATAGCATACAGACATATAAATAAAGGTAGGTAGGGTGATAATCCGTGTCAGGGAGGGCACTCTGAGCTCCTTCAGGTTTTACACACCGAAACCGAAAGGCTCCTCAATAGTTCAGCTCTTCTTGTGCTTTAACTGGTTTGTTTCCTTGATTGAAAGACTCATCCAGCCATTTCATATTAACATTATCGACACATGCATGATTATAGGAGACTGACCAATCAATACATACTGTAGGAAGTACTTAAGTAAAATCCAGGTCCAATTAAGTGAAATGGTAGTTCACAAATTCTGTGCTAGCTCAAAGTGTCCTTTCTGACATGGGTAAGCCAGTCATACTAAAGGTGAGAACAGGAATCGCGGCTTCCCCATAAAATTAGCAAACAAATTGACTTAGTCTATGTAATTGCAAATTTTATTTGCAATTAGAATCTAAACTACCTTACTAACTGAAAGTCAGCAGTGATAGTTTTGCAAGCATTGCTTTTCACAAAATATACATGAATTTACCCTTTGAGGCCGTAATAAATACAGCCCAGAGATGTCCACTGACGTTGTTGTACACTTTGTTTACATGGAAAATAGCTTAAAGCTTATTAGTGAATATGCACTGATTACTTGCCTTTGGGGCCTGCCCAGACACCATACTTCACTGTGTGTCTGAGAGCTTCACACATAGTTTTTGCTTAGGCAACATTGATTGGACAGATAGACTTGCAGTCAGATATTTTAGACCCGCCTGGGAGGCAGTCTTCCCTGCATGGTGATTGGGAGACATCTCACCAAGACAGGATTAACGGCCGATATAATTTTGATGCTCATGACATTGACATGGCGCTTGTGTTGTTGGTTTGTAGAATTCATTGTCACATGCAGGTATGCAGAAGTATTTAATTGAAATGAGTAATAGCTTATCAATTTGTATATCTTTAGCCATTGGCATTTGTAAATACAGACACTCCTCTACTTACGAACTTTCAACTTACGAACTTTCAGACATATGAACAAAGACAACTGTAAGTTCCTTGGGCTCCCATTTCCTGTACGTAGCATCATTTTTTTTCTGCGCACCAATTCCGCCTTGTACGATTTCTGGCTGCAACTCCCGCCACGCAGCAGTGTAGCGAGCGTACTCCCAGCATCCTAGCATATACCCTTAAAATGATGCTGAATAACGACTTACACACATTTCAAGCTATGAATGGATGTTCGGAACGTAACTCATTTGTAAGTAGAGGAGTGTCTGTATTGTAAATAAAGTCGTTGATATGTTTTGAGTTTGATTTTTTGTTTAATTTCAGGGATTTATAGTAGACTAGTTTGGTAATTACCTTGCTAATTAAGTTGTGTGTGTGTATTCAAGCTGAGTTTGTAGCTTTGAAGCAGCATGACAGACACTGTAGCTAATGTTGCTAACTTCATTCTAAAGAAGTTCTTTGATAAAAGAGGGCAGGATTTACATATGTAACCTCCTGAGACCCCACCCATTCATTTATGTCCAGTGAAGTGGACATGTTGTTTTTCGCATCTATCTTTCCGCTGATGTAAGGAAACATATTTATTCCTGTTGCAGTCTAAAGAGGACATCTCTAAATTGTAAGATGTCTTATTTCCTCCAAAGACAAATAACCTGAAATTGAAGGACACTTTTTTGCTTGGGTCTCAGGAGGATATAGCTGACTGACTAAAATAAAAAGCCCCCTTTTTGGTCACTATGCCAACTGTCCAGTGTGCTACTCCCATTTTAAAAAATACCACTGGAGACAACATAAGTGGCTAATGCAGCAGCGACCTTTTTTCTCCTTATTTTTATTTTTAATTCAAGTCTTGCATTGAGAGTTGAAGGTGTGACCAGCACAAAGGTCCTCTGCCAAAGATGGAATAGACGATGACTTATTGAATTCGAGCACTGGAAAGGTCTTGTGAGGGTAGAGCATCAAGGGATACCTGCAATGCTCTTGTTCCTTTGACCTCAGTCCAGTAAAACGGAGGAGTATCTTTGGACACCGTCCTTGTGCTCTGCTCATGTTTATCACCTGATCTTCTCCTTGTCACCACAGGCAGTGGTCACCATAACATAGGGCTGATATAAATCTCTGGGAAATAATTAAAACATCTTCTTCAGACACGTAGCGGACGTGTCCCGCTCCACGACCTCTCCCCCATTCCGCTTGGAGAGCTCCTCTACTTCATGCATGGAAAAACCATGTTAATTACTCCCTGCTGGTGATAAATCTCTTTGCGCTGGGCACCGAGGGAAGCTCTCTTTCCCTCGCCCAATCAAAGTTCTCCCCGGGCTTGTCGGTGCGGCATTGCCTGTCGTGACAGAGCTCAGGCATATCTGCTCATACTGCAGCAACAGGCAATCGGCACGAATGGCTCTGGTATGTATTCATTGGGAAGCGTCGTGTGAAGAATTGAGCACGATTTACTGATCATTCCTGCTCCTAATGACATAGAGCTAATGTCGAACTAATTTCCCGTTCTGGGGGCCAAGAGGAAATGATTCATCATCAGCAGGAGGCGTTCAACTAAACAAATTGAGCTTAATTCTATCTGCTAAGTGAGGAAGCAATAGTGGCGTCCACCAAGTAAAGTACACGTCGCCCGAAAAGGACTCCTTTTATTAATTCGGCAGACACATTTTTCCAAAGTGACATACAACTGACAGAGTAGGGTCAACAGGTCCCTGGAGCAATTAGGATTAAGGACCTTGTTCGAGAACCCAACGGTGGAATTTTGTGCAGTTCCAGACAGACCTTCCCAACCCACAGAGCCACACACCATCCCAAAGGACAGGCTGCTTATAAGTCACAGTAGCTGTTCTTACAAATCATCAAAAATAATAATAATTTGTGTTATTCAGCATGGTGGGTCAACTTCAAGGTTGTGGGCTTGAGTTGCGGCATTAACGCTATATCCATGTGGGTTTCCCCTCGCTGTCCATGTTGTTAATAGGTAGAGTATCTAGCTGTGGGTTGGTGTTTGTGCTCTGTGATGAACAGGCATCCCAGTCAGGTAGGGACATGACTTGAAATTCCGGAACCCCTGACAAAATCTCACCTCGCCAGGGTCCGCCGGTACATTTTACTGGGAGTGGGTGAAATCAGTACAGTGCTGGGCCCCCTCAATCCGGCAGGGTCTCCATGACCCTGCACTGATGGGTGCCATTTGCTTCCTGAGAAGGAAAGCTGGAAAATGGATGGATCACTGAGGCCTTTTTAAAGTGCACCTCTTCACTTACTTGGAAGCTGAACGAGGTCGCTCATGCCGCCATTAGCTGAAGTCAGGCAGGGTTGAGTTTGCCGGGCACTCAGGTGGAGGACCTTTGGGGAAAGGCCGAAATGCAGCCCCATGTGGCTGGTGGGAGGTTGGCGAGGGGGGGGTGGGGCACCTCTCAGGGATGAATGAAAGAGCAGTGTGAAGAGGACACTCTTCCTCACGGGGTGCTTTTACAACATTAAATTATAACAGTTTGTCATAATGCGGACCTGAAGAGTCACTTAAACACATTTAACATGCTGTAAAAGGGCTATAAAATAAATAAATAATACGGCTGGCCTCCATCCAAGCTGTTAGGAGAATCCCTGTTGGGGTTTTTAAATAAAGTTCATGATGTGCTTCTTTTTACACATATGTACTGTACCCATCCATCTCTCTCAGGTTGCACTGTGGCTCAGTGGGTAGTACTGTCGCCTAATACCTCCAGGCTCTGAATCCTGCACAGCATGAGTGAAGTTTGCCTGCTTTTCCCACGTCCCATGGGTATCCTCTCTGTTGCCCAGGTTCCTCCCACAGTCCAAAGCCATGGAATTAGACTAGCTGGCATATCTACACTGTCTGCATTGTGAACGTGTATGTGTGATGGAGGCGTCCGTCTTCCATAATCACTTAGTAAGTCCAATGTTGTGCTGAGCCTGGAACCTATGCGAAAAAAACACAGGGTACGAGGCAGAGGACACCCGCGGCATCTGACACAATAAGCAATTCAAAGGCACCTTTTTGGCTAACATGTACAGCAGCAGTAGCCCAATGCAAACACAGGGAGAAGATGGAAACACACAGCTAGGGAGGAGAATCTAACCTCCAACGCAGGAGGCGTGAGGCTGCTGAAGCGCTATCCTGGGCCCTCATAATTATGTACTGCTAATGAGTTTAAACATCCAAACATTTGCAAATGTGCTGGTGTATAAAAACATCTGGAATGCAAAGAAAAGCTCAGAATGGTGACGACCAGAGGTGGAGATTTCAGGTCCAGAAAGTACAAATCCAGACCAAGATTTTGAGTATAAGTTGAGTATAAGGAGTCACAGTCACAGAATACTGAAGTGGTTGGTTGAAGCAAAATCTTGGCCTGGATTTGTACTTTCTGGACCTGAAATCTCGACCTCTGGTGACGACCACTGGACTATTGGTCAGTCTGCTCTATACGTAACCCTGTGTGATTTAAAAAACACATTATTCAGTTGATCAGATGGATTTTCTGGATGAGAGAAGCCTAGTTGACCAACTAAATAATTTGCAATCCCTTTCAAGGGTAACAGGAATATTTAGCTAACCTAGTGACCTGCTAGAAACATTTAAAAGTATTGTTATGTAATTATGTATTTGTCAATCAAGCACCTGAATTTCTCCCTTCATTTCCCATACTCAAATTTCATTATATTAGACGCTATTGGACTGACCTGGCAATAAGCTACTACTCATGAATAATTCACAAACCGCCCATTCCTGTCCCATGAGAAAATATAATGTCTGTAATCTCCTAGGGCACACATGCTGCTGTGTGGTGTGCAAGCTGGGTGTATATGAATTACCTACGTTTGGCAGATAACGTCACACTTCATTTTGTAGGTGACTGTACGAGACCCTCTGTTAGAAGAGCAAACACCATACGGAAATGTATTAAATATGAAAACGCCTTTCCTGCCATGTCTGCATTAAATGGACATTGTGTTCTCTTGGATATGCAGTCCTGATATCGCTTCTCCCCCTGGGGACACAAGCATAGGATCAAATGGAGCGTGCAATTTCAGGGCAGTGGTTTGAAGGTCCAAGTTAAGACATATACACAAAGAGAGGACGTTGTGTCCTGAACACAAGCACATTGAGCCTTTAAATGATTTAACCATTCTTCACACAGTGGAAACTTGCAGAACAGATGGATCATGAGGCCATACGTCGTTTTTTTGCACGATACTATGAGGCTGAGTCACTACTGTGTCCCTGAGGGACGGCAATGTCATGGAAAGGTGACCAAACATACTGAGAATTGACAGCTGCCGTATTTGCTTGGATCTGATAAGACTAACTGGGTCATCAGGCAGCCTAGCCTTTTCTGGGCTGTGAAATTTGAAAATGTTCATGCCCTGGTTGGAAGTGCATGTTCTCCTGATTTCCTGCTAACGAACGCATTGGCCTGTTCACTGTAGGATTCAGAATGTCCCCTTTCTTTGTTCCCGTGGTTCCTCTGATTGTGAAACTGCTTTAAAGCAGAAGATGGACACATCCTTTCAGATATGGGATATGGAAGAATACTGGAAACTAAAAGAAATCCTCACTGTGGAGTTACAAAACTTAGAAAGATATATTCCTGCATATGGTTTATTTAAAGGCTGGTAGTCCGGATGTGTCATGAAGTATTAACAGTAAAATATTGCATAGTCTTTGTTGTTGTAGACTTACAAAGACATCAGCGGGAAAATGAGCATTCTTTCTAGGTGGTACCTGAAAACAGCCCACCCTACAGGTGAATGATGTAACCCTAGGTGCTCTGGAAAGCCGCCTCACCCTCTATGTCCTTAGAATCCATAAATCTCCCTGCAGTCTAGTTAGTTGGTTCATTTTCCCCCAGCGTATCCAGCAAACTGAAGCCAAGGTGTAGGGGTTGCTCGGACTAGTTGACAGTTCTACTTTAATTCTCTGCTATGATGCTTTAAGTTTGATGTCGAATAGTGGCTGATCACGTCATTATGGCACGAACATCACAGAGAATACCCGTGTAGGCAAAAGAGCAACAATTGAGCAAATGGAATTGTTTTTATACCTTAATTACATTTTACATTGCATTAATGAATACCTTTTCACTTGCGTCTCCATATTTCTGCCTCGGAAAATTTGATCAATAACCGATATAGTTTTAATATCACCGATGCTGATGGCGAAACTTGCCAGCGTTTATTAGCGCAATAACGTTACATCGTTTTTTTGTTCTGTAGAAAATGAAAGTTTGATCTGTGGGCCAGATTTATTACTGAATTAAAACATGTTGCAGGTTGTATAAATGGAATCAAAATAAAAGACCCGTTTTGATTGCGATCGATCCACCCATTAACTAACAAATAATTAACAAAATTACTTGTTTAGACTCCATTGTGTTGGCGTGGTGGCATAGATTCATATGAAATCATGTGCTTATTTTGCATAAAGGTCACAGTTCCTTTTGTGCGATGGGAAAGCGACACATGAAAGTGCCCAGGAGCTACAAAAGTTCCCAGTTACGATGGCCCAGGAACCAGGAAGTAGGTTCCTGAATTACTGTGAGAACGTGCCGTAGGACGGTGAGGAGCACATTTACAAGCTGTGTCTCCCGTGAGTTTGTTTCTCCCCAATGTAACACTGATATTTTAATCGTTCATCTTTCACACTGACATTGTAGTAGCAAGTATCACTGTGGCATAAATTGTTGCTGCAGTCGTTTCGGCGTAAAAGGTATATGTATAAGCTGTCTGTTGTCAGTGTATGCATTAAGTTTTGTGAATGCAGAATGTGGCTTTTGCAAAGCATTCCATTCTCCTGTGGTTTTCTTAATAACATCATCAGCGATTAGTCGACCTCAACCTGGCTTTCATGACATAACAGTCGATTGTAAAAAGTCGTGCAGCCACTCACTGTACAATTTCGTTCCACTTCTGATGACTAGGGGGAAACCTGCCAAGATTCTGCAGAAAAATCCTGAAAAGCTACATGCTGGGTGAGTGGTTCTCTGTGATGTAAACACAGACATTGTGGACGCTCAGCTCCACTCGTCATGAATCCTATATGGTTTTATCAGGTTAGCTTATAGAACCGCATGTCTTTTTATAAAACCGCATTCATATAACCCTGGGAGTTAAGCTCCTTCTCCTGCTATGTTATCGCCTGCGCAAGCCCTCCGTGTGTGTATAACCCTTGCTAATTCCAGCTCCGGGTGAAGCTTGTGTGTCACCAGTATTAAACTATTAGCTAATTAGTAACTGATGCTTGGACATACAGCACAAATCGGAATTCCCTCAAGTCACCATGCAAAGCTTCCTGTTTGATAATGAAACATATTCCAAAGAGAGGAAAACCACGGTAGGCAGAGAAAACCGGAAAGCCGAATCCTAATGGATGCGGATTAATACAATATTTTGGGAGGATAAGGAGCTGGAGCCGGCTGTGAGATGAACCCCGGACGCGTGTTATTCTAATCGTCCTGCAGCAGGCCGGTTGTCCAGCACGGTCCCACCATTTGCTGAAATCCATATCGCTTTACATCTCCCGTCTCCGCCTGCTGTTGTTATTTCACGGACATTGATACAGACAGACAATGCAATTTGCGCTAAAATGACCGATCATGAATTCTGTTTATGGAAGAATCACCCTTGGGTGGACATTGGAACATCATCGCGTTAAGGTGTCAGTGTGTTTGTACCGCACCAGTCAGTGCAGAACTGCCTACAACCATACTTATCTATGCTTTCGTATGTCCACAGGCAGAGATGGAAGTCACGGAAATTTGAAACCTTTCAGTTGAACCATCTTGTATTTGGCGTGGAGGGGTAGAGACTTGAGTTCTGTGGTTGAGTTCTACTGTCAGGTGTGGGGGAGGCAGCGTTAGGGTCTGAAGTTGGTTTGCTGATGACAGATCTGGTGATCTTTCGCAAACGTAGGTTAGTGTCACACAGAAGTAAGGTATGTCCTGCCCTGGCCAGCCCCCAGACCTCACTCCCATGGAAGCGAAGAGAAGACTGAAGCAGCTTGGACGTCTGCGAGCCACCGCAGAGGAGCTGGGGAGGCGGGTTGGGGTATTTCCCGCTGAAACCTGTCAACCAAATGCGACGTGTTTGTGAAGGTGCCATCAAAACGAATGCTTGCAGAATCTAAGATTTAGAGACATTTTTCCAATTTCCTTGAACACTGCTTTGGTGCGTCTTCCATTTTATTTTGTATATTGTAATGTGATTTCCTGTCAAGTATTTGCAGAAAAATATATGATGGGCAAATTTATGAAAAACCTAGTTTCCAGCAAGTTTACTCATATGTTAGAATGGTACTGTACATCAGGTCAGGATACATTTAAAAACTTTTAAAAATGCAAATAAACACTGGGGTTTTTTATCAGCGAAATTGAATCATTATCTGCTGGCAAAAACAGCAGGATAAGACTGGATGAAAGAAGAGTTTGTTGGATTCCATCCTGTTTTGTGTTTTTTTTTCAGCCATCTTTAAACTGCTAACCAGCCCAAAAATGATGGAAAAATTAGTTACATTATGATTAGTGCTTAAGTGCTTTGAAAGACCACAAAGAGCAGCTGAGGGACTGCAGCCTCTGAACTACTGACCTCTACCTGTTTCCTCCACTACTCACCATTGCAGAACACAGCTTATTAGGCTCTGAATGGATGCTGAGTGTGTACTGGATGCTGGTATTTTATTTACTTTTCTCTGTATCTAAACATAAGCCTCAATGTTCTATAAGAACATTGCCAATAAATCCTTCATCTCCATTGGTACAGAAAGTAGAGTTTGCCTTTAATATGCTAATGTGGAACATTAATGTTCTTCATGATATATTCAACGTTTGCCATGGCCCGAGAAAATTAGTTTGAAAAGATAATGTTTAAGAGTCTTAAAGTCCACTGCCCCCCCGCCCCCAATGTCACCATCTTCTCTACACACTGCAGATCATTATGGTGACCTTGTAACTTCATCCCAATGTCAATACATCCGCTCCTGACAGATGCTTGGCAAATGTCAGGCAGCGGGAGGTCGGCTGGACGTGCTCTTTAACCAGTCTCTTCCTGCATGACTCGCTGACAGGGCTACACACACAGCGGCCCTTGTTTGCGACTGCAAACAAATGCCCCCTCGCAGACAGAGAGCAGTACTCTCGCCCTTGCTCTGGGTATCAGCCTGTGCTGTTTGGGGAATTGAGTGACTTGTAAATAAACTTGCGGCCTAGGGTGGAATTACACTGGGGGAAGTCAGAATGACAACAAGGGTAAAGGATATGGAGCAGGAGAACGTGGGATGGAAGCTGCCAGAGGGGTAGGAGCTAGTGCCATCAGGCAGCCAATGGGGTGTCTGGCTCAGGAATGGTCCTCAGTGGTCCTGTGTGTCCCCTTGGGGGAGTGTGCATTATGTGGCGGCACTTCTTGGAAATGCAGGACTAACAAACAAAAACGGTTTCAACATGAGGACTAATTCTGCAGTCACGCATTAGGAAGACTTCCCTTCATGGAAGTAAAATATCAAAAGCAACAAATTTGATATGTGCAGTAGAGAGAGCCTTTTCTGGGAAAAAAAAAACCTTTCTATATCCATATCCTCAGCAAGTATGTGCTCAGTTTGCTGGGAATTCCAGTTC
>JAODUD010000095.1:26410568-26423623 GCA_026784285.1 Stomatorhinus walkeri
ATATTAATTCCTACAACAGGAACTGGAATTTCCAGCAAACTGAGCACATACTTATTATATATATATGCAGTACGTGAGAATCAGATTGTATTTAGGGATACACTTATATGTCTGTTCTTCTGCAGCCACTTTTTTTCTCCTAAAGACACCGTTTGCAGGCCGTTCCTTTTGAAATGAAAGATAAAATCATCAGTGCTATTGATTTTGAGCCCCGGCTGTGTAATTTGAAAAGTTATAAAATGGTGTTTTGAGAGAGAGAACATTTAGGTAGGTGCACAAAGGAAGACTGAACATCTTATTGACTAACAGACCCTGGAGGAAGCTATTATTAAACATATATATATAGTCAAGATTGAGAGTTACTTGGAGTATATCAGCTTGTTGAAACAGCTGAATGTTTATGATTTCTGGGGATATAAACTATTTCTTGATGGGTCCTAAATCATTACACTGGAATATGGCATTTAGTTACAATTTGAGGTAACCAGTGATTTTTAGTTTCCAATTATTTCAAATGATGTTCATGTACAGGGAAGTAAATCTTAATAAATCAAATAATAATAATTTCATGAAACCCCCTCCCCCGAACTAAACTATCCAAACTTTAGGTAAAAACTTTCTGAATTTGAATTCTTCAAACATACTTTAAATACTCAAATACTAAAATGACTATACCCTCATCTCTCACATGTGTCCTGTTAACTGATCAAAAATGAGCACACAAAAAGACTGTGCACATTAAGCTTCGGTTGGGTCTGTGTGAGTTGAATAGATTTGAGTCGATCACACTTATTTGTAGTCTTCTTCATTTTTTGGATTTTTGATAGAATTTGTCAAAAATTGGTTGTTCTGTATAGGGTGTCTATTTCTGCTGTGGCTAAAATCCCAGCTTAAGTCTTAAGACTGCCTTCTGCAGCAAAGAGGATAGAGATACCCCATTTTTCATTCCTACCCACAAGTCTGAGAGATCACATGATTTCTAAATTTGGCTCGGCGATCCTTCTCATGGGAGGTCAACCAGCTCATCTCGCTGCTGGCCACTCCGTTGATTTTATGATTCGACTCGCAGTATCACAGCAGTAATTCAGATATCTCCAAGATGGGGTCGTTCACAGGACGCTTATTCCGAAACTGCGGCTGAGGTTCTTCGAGGAGTTTGATGGGGGATCGTCTTTACTGGGCGTGAGGCCCGTGGAGGGTTCTGCCGTGCTGGGATACATGCCTGCAGGCTTGTGCTGAGCCCGATTCGGCAAATGCACACTTTCTTTGAGGGCTCTTTTTTTATCTTCACGCCAATGTCTATGTCCTTTCAGCCTTTGAAGTGCAGCATGGAATTGGCTGATTTCATTGAACGTATCTGCCAGATAAGCCAACCGTGAAGGGAACAGCGACGGAGCAAACGTCTCGCAAGGAAGCTGGCACCTCTCTCAAGCTGCAGACGCGTTCCTGGGCCGGTGGCCACACGTCTCGGTGAAGCCGATCGATTCTCGTGATGAAGCGGTCATGCTAATTTACAGCGACCGCTGTAACATGATGCCCCATGGCTCAGAATCGAAAGGAACTGCCCTTTTAAATTTGACAGCCTTCAGGGTAGCAGTGGGACCATCCTGGAGATTCAGGATATGAAGATGTACAGGCAGTGAGCTGTGACTGCCTATAGTGTGACCTGTTATTCAATAATTGGAATAAACCTGGAACCCCAGTTACTTTTCAGCGGGACAGCTGTGCAAGTTGGAGTATGGTAGAAACCTAGAGATGTATACTTAATAAAGCTGTTTTTACACTAGAAGTATTTATTTTTCCATGGATTTAATTATTATTTAATTAGTGTTGATTATTCATTGTACATGAAAAGCTTTTTACTTATTAAGAAAAAGTTGTGCTTACAAAAATATCAGAAAATATTACTAATAATAATTAATCATTTGCTTTTTGAAAAAAATGAAAATAATATTATCTATCCATCCATCTGCTGATCTTGTTCCTGGAGGCCAGGAGTCTGTCCCAGGCAGCATAGGGTACAAAGCTGGGGCCCATTCTGTATGAGATGGCAGCCAATAAATGTAAATAATATGAGAAATATAAAAACGAACATATGTAAAAGATTTCTTGGAGTGTAACCTGGTGACTGTGTTATACAGAGACTGAGAATAATGGTCCCCAGGCCTGTGCTTTTCTGATATAGACAGAATGTTATAAAGACCCTCAGATCAAGGCTTGAGGAGACATGCCAGCTTATTGTCCTCATGCTGCTATGCTAGATACCCAAGATCCTGTGAGACATACAGCATACAGCAGTGTTTGGGATGCTATAGGTCTGAAACTCTACAGGTCATGAAGCAAGCAGCTCACGGCTGTGATTTATTATAAAGGCTATGGCCTAATGTATACGTATAAATAATACATTTATGTCATTACTCGCATACTTGAAAAGCGTATACATAACATTTTACAGACTTCGGTGCATTTCCTGACTTTACCCTTTTCCTCTTCATTGTATGTATTGAAAGATGAAATTTAATTTCAATTGAGTCAATTGAAATGTTTTCTGCAATACAATAATGTAGCTTTAGGGCCTGTTGATCATGAAGCAATTTCAATTTCCATCCCCAGTACCTCTTCATAATTCTAGCTAAACAGTGAACAGTGGCAGGTGTTGATGAAAAGATATACTTATCGCTCCCAAAAATGTACAGTATGGCAGTATGACGAGCAAACCCCCCCCCCCCACAGAGGGGGAGATGGATGATTCCACTGAAAGCAAAGCGAGAAGGATTATAGGTCAGCTGTGCCCGAGGGGCCTTCCACACTTAATAAGACTCTGAGTCAGTGGCATCTTTACATTAGCGCATTATGAATGTTCTTTTGGATTAAACTGCAGGCTGCAGTCGGACGAGCCGGTTGCTGATCACTGCTTCTGGCAAATACGGCTCGACAGAAGCAGGAGCTTCGCACAGCAACACCTCTGGTGGTCGGCTGAAGGGTGTCCCGCGAGCCATAGGAGTTCAAAGCTGTTGTTCCCATTATAAAGTGAAAGTGAAACAGGGTTATGGACAATATCCATTTTAGACGACACTGACACCCCAAAATGGCTTTGCTCGATAATGCTGCTGTTTTGCTTGATGTTGCTCTATTCCATCGATGTCACCTGTGGTGATTTCAGATGCTAAGTGAATGTTTGATGGTCTATAGAAGCCGGGAGTTGGTAGTCAGACAGTCCCCATTCTACTGTCGCTGAGATATGTCTCAGGGAGCATTCTGCTTTTATTTTTCCCGTTGCTCCGTGAGTCCAGTCAGGTAGTGAAGGTAGAGTGGGGAGCAGAGCCTCTGTTTTTCTTTATGAACATGTGCAGTAAGATGCCCGGGGGCAATCGATTCTCCATCTAGCCTTCATCGGCGGGCCAGAGATCAAGCCCCCCCCCCTCCCCCCCAGCTGCACAATGCTGGCTGAGCCTGGGAGAGAGCAGCACGTTTATTGGGGGAGGAGTTCGGCCGATGTTCAGGATCAAGGTGTCTGGCAGGTGAAGAGATAAGACAGGGCTTTTATCGTCTCACTTGGAGTTTGACCGAACCCATTTTTCTCCCGAAATGGACCGGTCAGTGTGTTGTTCTCATGGGGTATCGAGCCTTTAGGGACCTATTATGATCACCCTACAGGCAGGGCTGTAGAGACGTCAGCTCCAATCTCTGCTATCGTCTGTTTGACCTTCTGTTTTAATCAGGTCCGATGATAATGCCTCGGGGCTGTACCCGTGAGAATCCGGCACTCTGTATTTATGTAATGCGGGCAGCTCCCGGTTGATGCCGACGGCATTGAGGCAGAGAAATTCCGCGGGGGCCCATCAGGTGCTGCTGCTTGTAGGTTGTGTCAGGTAGCGGTGTGACCGTTCCTGTCTAGTGGCTCCCTGAGCGGTGGGCCCTGTCACAGTGCAGGGAAGCGAGCGGGTCACCAGTGAGAATAATGGGGGCGTTGGTACCACTGAGGTGGAAGTAACGCCGGAGCACTCAATCAATCCACCCTCTAGCCCCCTGGTCCTTAAATTGTACTAACCAAGCGAACAAGTGTGACTGTTTTATTTTCACCCATTTTCACCAAGTATCATTCTCTGAACTTCAGCTACATCAGGGGTGAAAATGGAAAGCGAAAGGGAAGGTTGAAAAAAAGCCCTATTCATGAAGTCTTTACATTCCCATTAAACATGGTTCTGAAAACAGCATTTATGTACCGGCTTAGTGAAGAGACTAACCCATAGTGCACGTCAAAGAAGGAAACAGTCTGAAAATAAAATCCATATTTAGTCCAACGCCATCTTCATAATCTCCTCTTTGGCGCCAGCTCTAATGTTAGAGTTAATTTGAGTGTCAGGCTTCATTGAAGAAGCCGACGTATAATTTCCGGCGGGTGCTAAATCACACCATTAAAAAGCCATTGATTTCAGCTTAATTCTCCCTCAACCATTTCCTTAGCAATAGGAACAATATTTATGGAAGTGATGAATAAATGGATTTTGGTGCTCCACCGGAAGACTTGAAGTTTAATTCAATATTGCAACTTGTTATTAAATTAGTTATTACTCAAAGAGCAACAAGGGAAATGGGAAAAGAATATCTACTGTGACGGAATATACTCATACGAGGTAAAAATGTTGAAATTTCCTCATGCATTTAGAGATGTACTTCTGTGCAAATAACTGTGTAAATGGGTCTTTGGCAAATTTAAGGTATCGCTGTTGGAATGATGACAGACCTGTCTCTATCAGTCTTTCAAATACATTACTCTTTAAATGAGAATACAGTTTTGCTACAGGGCAAAAATAAGCTACCAACATGTTTATGTAATATTGAAATATTGAGCGCCGTCCATTTTATGTTCTGTTTGTCCAGCTAAGTGAAAATCGTGGTTATATGATAAATAGAATAACTGTTAATTAATCATGCTAATGAAGGACATAGAGTTTATAATTGCATATTGTAGATACAGCCCAGTCATTCATACTCTTGGTTGTCTTTACAATATTTTAATAACACTAGTTTCTGCTTGACTACCTGCACTTAGTCCTACTTTTTATGCTTGCCGTACAGGCATTTAATTCCAACAGAATGTGTATCTAAAGCCCATCCTGCTGATCACAGCATATTTAAGCAGGTCACTTCCTGGAAGGAATGCCAGTCCATATTGGGAAAGCATCTGAAAAGGTGTCTAATATAGGCCCTTAATTTATTTTTGATAGCTTGTACATAGATGGTAGTGGGAAACACACATGTATACAGAAAGAACATGTAAGGGCTGGATTCGATACTCCGAATAGCAGGACTTGCTCATGCTTTAAGTCTAATATAAGTCATTCCAATTTATTGCTGTGGTCTCAGATTCAGTGTTTTTCCGTTGGTGTGGGGTTCCTCAAGGCTCTGTTTCTGGCTTACTGTACTTTCTGCATGCTGCCCTTTGGCATGTCACTCACAAACATGGCAGGAAATAGGACTGCTATACTTGTGGCACACAGCTTCATGTAGCTGTCAAACAGACTGAGCTGCTTAAGCTTGAAGCTGTAGGAAGGTCATTAGGAACTTCATCCTGCAAAACTCTGGTAATTCAGAAATGACATTCGTTACTCAGCTGTTGATCCTTAGACTAAATCTCAGTCTGATTCTGGACTGATGAGGAGCCAGGAGGCGACACTCACAGTGTATCTAAAGTGACTTTATTTCATCCTTGGAGTGCAGCCAAGGCCAAGAAAACGCTGCAAGTGTCTATGAATGATGCTGCAAAGCTTATCCATGCATTCATTATGTTGAAGCTAGATAACACTCTGCTATCTGACTATCTGACACGGTTCCCTGAAGTGTCTTCAGCTGCTATAAAATATAGCTACAAAAGTACTTTATAGAACTAAAATACATATACATATTAGTCGTATAGCCTCACCACTCCTGAGCAGCTTTGAAATTTAGTGTAGAATATAAAGTAATGCTTCTCCCCTTAAAGCCCCATACAGACCTGCAACCATGTATCTCAGAGATCTACCTCTGCCATAAAACTGAGCCCCATTACTTGATCCACAAGATGCTGCTCATCTTTTTGTACAGAAATTACAAGCAGAGGAGGCACCAGAACCGAGTTCCTGTTTCAGGGACTAGCATCAGGAACCTAAACGCACCCTTTGCATTTTGGTCTAGAGTAAAAGCCCGAGTCTTTCTTTTAGCTTATGGTGCTGAGGAGAGAGTTGGTTCCAAGAACACAGTTGTTGTCCCAGCATGTGACACTATGATTTGGCATTAAAGGTCCCAGGTATCAGGGTCTGTATGTCCTCACCACATTCTTATGCTGCTGTCCTTCACTGAGGCAATTTCCCATTACATCTCATTACCTCCACTTCTGTAGAGCTTAGGTATTTATTAAGAGAGTATCCAGTGAACACTGCAAACACCCAACCCTTTTAACCTCCCCCCCCTCCATTCTGCCTCCTGCTCCGGTCCATCTGTCCCCCAAACTAAGAGATAATCAGCTGGACCCAGACAGTCAGCCTCCTGCAATCTTTCAAAAGTCAGTCCATGTATTGGCTAGTTCCAGTGAAGTGATGCAGGCATCTGCAACAGTTGGATCATCAGATCTACTACTGGCTTGCCTCGGTGAGTCAGCTGTTATATATTCTCCTTACTTTGGTATTTTTGGTTTGAATACTACTCAATCACCTTCTATAATGAAAAAATAATTTTCTGTTTTTCATAGAAAAAAATTAAAAGACACATAAAAGGGAAATTACATTAAATTTTTTGAGATTAAAGTCAAAAGTTCTAAAGTCGAAATAAACTTCTGAGAAAAAAGTCGAAAGTTAAACAGGCGACACCTGTCAGTGACTGTGAGGTATCTGTAGGAGGTAAATCGTCTTACATGTCGGCACCATACAGATACCTCACATTCAGCTGCTTCCTGGGTTCATTCCGCACAAAAGTTTATTTCCACTTTATTCTTGCAACTTTATTCTCAAAATGATGTATATATTTTTAGGTGGTCCTAATGCTTGCCCATAAAAATTACTTGAAAATTAAATGTATGTGTCATGGGTATGTCAGGCACGGACCGGAGGAGCACGCGAGGACGACGAGGAATCTTAAACAAAAGAACAAAGGGGCAGCTGTGTGTGGTACCAGTCAAGGAACTGGGTTTTTGCATTTATTAATTACATGTACAGTGGTACCTCAGAACTCAAACTTAATCCATTCAGAACTCAGGTTCAAATCCTAAAAAGTTTGAGTTCTGATTGAATTTTCCCCATAAGAAATAATGGAAAACCAATGAATTGGTTCCCGGCCGCAAAAAATTACACCTAAATATGGTTTTGTTTAAGCACAAAATGCACAGGATAAAACAAGAAGACCATATATTGTACTAAAGACATCTAAGCATATTTATCAAAACAGTAATTTATAAAGTAAGAAAAATAAATCTATCCAAACAATGTGTAAAGTAAAAAAAAACAACAACAAAACAATGTGTCCTGCCCCGAATGTGTGCCACGCCTCCTCGTTAACCTTATGTGGGATCCCCGTGTGATCAGCCATTTCTGGTTGTTGTCATTAGTCCTCTGTATTTCATCCGCATTTCATTGTGTTTCCCCAGTTTGGTCATTGTATTGTCCGTCTGCGTTTTGCCTGTCTTACTTGTAATTAAACCCCGTATTCCCCCGATACCCTGATGTCTGCGCCTTTGTCTCCGTTCCGTCCCTGCTCGGCAAGACAATATTATTATAATTAAATGTATTAATGGTTTATTGTTAATGATATTAAAATAATTAATAAGAAATCTTTATTTTTAAATGTATTACAGGTATATAATAATAATTACTGTTACTGTCTATCATTGTCTAAATGCATTAAATTTTACTGTACTGTATAAATATATGTATTCAGCTATTGTAAACATGCATGATGCTATCACAGTGAATGTGAGGCTGAGACTGAAGCGTTACCTATGTTTCCACTGAGAGACGTGCCGCATGACTCATTTCCGTGCGGGTACAAGTTATCTTAGGTCGGCCTTCATGGTTCAACTTCTGAGATTCAGATCGAGTTCTAGGTCATTTTTTTCAAACTGGTTGGTTCGACTTTTAAGAAATTCAAGTTCTAATGAGTACCACTGTATTACAAAACGTGCACGATAAATCACATCAAATTCGTAGTGTAGTGTGACAGTATTGTAGTGCCATGTGTTGATAATAAGTGATTCTAATTTCATAAAGAGATGAGTACACAAGCATAGAGGTCTTTCAAATGAGCAACAACACTTGTTAACTGAAAAATATCGTTTTCACTGAGTAACGTTCAAAGGATGTGTTTAAAGCTGAAGTGTGTGGAGATGTACAGTCTGCAGGAAACTCAGTGTGAGCCCTGGAAGTGCATTTTTATTATTTTACAGAAGGCTGTACACGCTGTAGGCTGATGGCACAGCTGCTCCTGCTGTCCCGTTACTCATTGTACTAATTATTCTCCTCAGTACTCTGATATCTGTACTGTCTTCTGAAATGCATTAAATAAGAGACCACCAGGAGGAGCACACCGTCATTGCCCAGGACAAGTAATCAAAAAAAAAAAATTTTTAAATCTGTCCACACAAACTTTTCAGGCATGAAAAGTTGAATGGAGTAATTGTTAGTAGTTATTGAGTCTGCTCTGAATTCGTGTCCAAAGCCAGGACTGGGGCTTCAGTCTCCACACTGCATGTACTGTAAGTGAAATGAATGTTTCTCACGAAAAGTCTGGTAATATTATGATTATTTAGTTATTTCTTAGGAAACTGCTCTTGTGTGGTTTAATTGTCCCATTTATCTCTAGTAATAGTTCTCTAATGGACAGGTCCAAAGCATTCATAAATCAGTTTTATTGTATTATTATGGTACTGCAATAGTCTGCACTTAATAGTTCTTCTGCTACTTAAAACTATGCCAAATATCTTATCAGTTTATTTTGAGGTACCTAGCTAATGTTGTGTTTTGCTTACCTTGGAGGTTGGAGATCCAAGCTGGGAATGATTTCACATCTGCGTTAACCGTGTTCTAGTACAAGTCAGAAACCCATTTAGTAATACCAGTTCCAGCCAGGTTCACTGTTAGCCATTGTTAGCGATACCAGTTGATAACAACGCATTATGCGGTTTTTGGTGCATGCATACTCCATAGGAACATGTCCACAGATAGTGGTTGGACATTACTGTCTGTACGAGTGATTTAATGAGACACAAGTAAGACATAATGCTATTGAACAGTAGGCTATATAACCACAGCTTTCACTTCCGTTAATGAAGGGTGCAGCCATCTTGGATTCTGAAGTCGGGGTTGCAGAGGATTCTGAGTCAGAACTCCGACTTCTGGGGTGTTCCAGTAGAAATTTCTGACTAGTAACTTGTAAATTCTGTCTTCCCAGTTCAAATAGAACACAGCAAAAATCTCCTTCTGCTAAGGCTATTTGATAAGCTATCTGCCACTTAAGCCATAGTCGAAAGATAAGGCATAACTCTATTCCTGAATCTCAAGATGCTCATTTCTTATTGAAGGTCTCGTCATACTGCGTATCTTTTTAAAGCATGGCTCTCCTGGTTGTCCAGCTCACATCAACATTCACATTGATTATCTCGACCTATCAGAATCCCAATGGCAGGGAACACCTTTTTATATAAAGACTAAACATGTGTTTTTGGTGATATATTTAGTCATGACAGAACTGGGAATGAGTTGAATAAGCTGTCTATTTATGCAACTTAATGTGTGCAGTGTAATCCATCTTGGTAGCTGTCACTTATGTATGCAGTAATATGCACAACACAGATTTATCAGTAAAAATAAATGTTTCATGTTAGTTTCATATCGTAGACAATATTTAAAAATCTGGTTAGAATCAATGGGTTTTCTTTACTGAAAGCAGAGTTGGCAGAACTTTCTTCCAGTGAGTCTGGAAAACCTGCCTTCCAGCCTGTGCTCATCCACATCTGCACTTTCACGCCTCCTTGTGCCCCAGTGCTCTCGCCTCTCCTAATAGTCAAACAGGAATGAGGCAGTAGCACTGACTCACACAGCGGGGGTGCCGTAGAGTACGTCACACGCTGTTTGTAGTAAGAGACCTCCAGGGGTTTGGCACTCCTACCATGATGTAACGTGATGAGATGGGTCAGCGATGGTTGTCTTTGAGTTGGTAAAGCAGATAAGTCTGGCCTGTTGTTCTCATTAACAGTGACGGTTTGTCACAATCAGGTCAAAGAAAAGCAAGCAATCATACCCTGAACACTGCAGCTGACCACAGCAGTAACATGGAGGAATTGATCTGTGGTATGTCGCAAAAGCAGAAACACTTGTTCTTTTCCAAGCAAACAAACCGAAAATCTTTCCAGTGTCAAAATACCTCTTTGTGCCAATTACTTGTGGTGGCTCAGTGTGTAGCAGTGCTGCTGTTCGCCTGCAGGCTTGATGATTCAAATCCCATCACCAATGTGTGTGCGGAGTTTGCACGGTCTCCTTCCTGAGTTTCCTCACACACTTAGGTGTGTTGGGACTGTGGTGTCTGGGTGTGTGTTCCCAAAATGTGATAAAACCTGTATTCTTCCCATTGTGGGGACCATTTTTCCAGTCCCCACGAGTAAATGTTCTAAAAACGTGTGACTACAATAAAAGAAACGCCAAAAACCTTGTATTTTGTTTGGTTAGTTATAGTTAAGGTTATGGCTGGGTATGGGGAAAGGTTGTCATTGTTGGCATTAGAGATTTTCTCATAGCAATGAAGGGAGAGTCCCCACAAAGCCATGAATGTAAACGCGTGTGCGTGTATATGCGTACATGTGCATGCATGTGTGTGCGTGCATGTGTGCATGTGTGTGTGTGTGTGCGCGCATGTGTGTGTGTACAACCCATCTGGAACACTAGCAATGTGCTGTTTGTTATGCTTTATAGGTTTATAAAGGAGTCTCCTCATAAAGTTCACATGTGTCATATGAGCTCCCATGCGGAAAGAGAAGTAGTAGAAAAAAAAAACACATTTGGAATGAATTGCGGCTCATTCTAACAAGCAGCCGTTCACATCCTTGCTGGCTTGTGGCTTCCTGCTTCCAATTCCCCGGGGGTCTGGCTCTGTCAACCACCATGTATACTAGTGTGCAAATTACAAGTGAAAATCTCTGTGAAGGGGGTGACTCGCACACTGGTTTATTTGTAAGCTAATTAAATAGACCCAACACAGAGAGGCTTTGCAGAATGCAATTTAGCAGGATCTAAAACTATAAAGCCATCTCCAGAGCCGAAGGTGAGCAAAAGGCTAACGGTCTGCTGCACGTCACAAGTCGCTTCTGGGTGTGGAAAGACACGGTCAGGGTTACAAACCAAATATCCTGTGGGGAATGTGTTAAATCTCCAAACGGGACGATATTGCCAGCGTATTAAGAGAGCAGCCTCATTGGCTTACAGGGTTTATGGAAGAAGGAGGAGATGGATAGACAGACGGGATGATGGATGGTGTTGACAGAATGGGGATTATTAATGAGCGATCTGTGGCGGGGAGCAGCACTGATTGGTGGCTTTGGATGCCGTAAAGACGAAAGGTCAGGTGAACAAGACGGAGCAGCTGATTGGTCATCGGCTCTAGCGAGGAGAAGAGAACTAACGAGGTTAGGCACGGTTACGCGGGAATATGGTCTTCATAAAACCAGCCCTCTGGGCTCCATTGTCCCCTGACAAAATCACAGCATGGGTTGTGCTGCAAAGTCATAGTGTTTTCTCTCACCAGTAGGTGGCGATGTTCTGGGGCTTGACGTGACAATGATAAGTCGCCAAAGGATCATGTCTCTCATCTTCACCTCCTGCTATAAGAAAGCGAACATACTTGCGCCTTTAGGGTTAAACCACACTGGCAGCAGCTGGGAGTCATGAGGGACTTTAAACTGAAGGGCCACAGTCACCTTCGTGTCAAAGCACAAAAGGAGGACACTGGGAGGGGATGCTGGGGCCAAAAGAGCCCAATACAGGACACCCTGACCCCAATAATGAATCTTTGAATTACCAGAAGGACCATTACAAGGCTTTTGTGAACCTTTGTGTGTGTGTGTGTGTGTTGTTTGTGTGTGTGAGTGTGTGTGTACAGGCTCCTCCGCACGTTCCTGCCGGTGTTTACGGTGCGATGAGTTTCAGTGTGGGGGTGTCTCATGGCGAGCGATTCCCTGCTGAACCACATGTGTGAGAGTAACTCGAGTCGTCGCACTCAGTCATGCTAAGGCTCGGTTGCCGTAGAAACCATAACGAAACCATAAATCATACTAATGGAGCCTCTGGTAGTATCTCCATCATGATCGAATTCGGGAGCGAGGCTGTGCTCCACCCCCAGTGTCCCCGCCACACTGCGATCAGATAAGTCTCAGCTTTGGCGAGTCGTGGAAAACACAGTGTATGTTTCAGGGCTCTTTTTCTCCAGATATTTAAGGAGGTTTTTCTGGAGTATCGCTTGATCATCCTAACCCCCCAGATCCCCATGCTGTCTATATTGATAGGGAGACTTTTTGATTTCCTGTAGAATGCTTTGCTGAAAATACGTTATGAAAAACAAACTGATTTAGAAGTTAATAGTTCAGAATGTTAATATTAATTTTAAAGGTAGGATGGTGGATATCCCTGTTCAGACTTCATCTCTATGCCACACACAAAGTGCGGGTTTCCTGTGAAGTGATGATGTTGCCAAGGTCAGCAGCATGTCACCTATCTGGAGATGTAGGTGTGCGGTGTGCTGGAATGAAGCTGTCAGTCTCCGAACCTGCGGGGTCGCCTGTAGAGCCCAGCAGGCAGGTAGAGCATCACTGCTGTGTTTTGGACCTGGCAGGCCCGCACAGACGGGACTCTCTGTGTGCCTCGTATGGAACCTTTCTGGTCACACATTCTTTTAATAATCTCTCATCCTAGAACCTTATACAGTAAACAAAAAAAAGTATTGATTGATGTGTTTTTCTGAAGGCAAAATTTGTTTTTCCAAGATATAAGATGACCTCTGTGTGTGCTTTTTTGAGAGTTTAGATGATGGGATTGGAG
>JAODUD010000095.1:26480723-26494602 GCA_026784285.1 Stomatorhinus walkeri
CCCCGGGTGCCTGGCAAAGGGCCCAGGTCGTGCCTGCACCGGTCCCCATGATGATTAAGATGATCCACTTAGCAGTGCCGGGCTGTCGCCGTGGCGAGGAGCCGGCTGGCCGCGGTCAAGCGGCCTCGTTATTTTAGAGGCGGGAGGCACCGGCCTTCTGCTGAGCCTTGCTTTTTCCTCAGCAGCCACAGTCCTGTGCACCACAGCGCCCCCCACTGGCAGCTCTAACATGGCGGATGGTGCAGTTCCATAAGCCCATTAGGTGACACAGGTGGCCGACTATGACGCCATCTTCTGAGCACCAAATTAGCAAACCTGCAGAGCCCCCCCACCCTCGGCACATACTGTCAGAGTCAGCTGAGTGAGGTTCTGAGGCCTGCCTAGGGCTCCATGTAGGGTTTCACTGGCGCTGGTCACAGGCATGAAGATCTTCTCCACACCTCCGCTAGGTATCACTTGTTATCATCTGCAGACTCTGAGATAATATTGTAAGTGTTCTAAAAATAGCAAGTTAACATTTATCTGTATAAGTGAAGAGAAATGGCGCCGTTTTGCAGGGAGACGTGTAACTTCACTGCAGAGCGTCCATGTGAATTATCCGCGCGGCTCGCCGGGCCCACGGCTCTATGAATAGACGCGGTGGAGGCAGCTGTGTTTTCCGAGACACCGTCCAGAGCTGTGGCCCAGCTGCAGCCTAACAGCTGGCTGAGATGGCCTTCTGCTATAGCTGTCCCATCCCCCACAGGTGCTGTCCGCTGCAGAATGACCAGGGGGCTTCCTCGCTCCTGCCCCCCCCCCCCCTCCCCCCGCCCTGGATGTGACGCCATACCTTTTTGTTCAGTTCTTTTGTTTCATCCCACTCCTAATTACTACAGCACATTTCTGAGTTCAGTTATCTAATTTGTGTGATGCGCTCTGGACTGTAATTTTTCAACATTTAAAAAATATTTCAAAAGTTCTTTCTTTTTTTTTTTTCCTTTCTTTAACTTTGCCAGCAGTGGCTCTTTGGCTCTGTTGTCGAGATGAAGTTTCACAGATAATGCTTCCCGGGATTTGTGAGGACGCCAAAGAAGTCTTTCCTTTTGCGGCATGCTGTGAGACTTCTCACCTGTCACCAGATGGACTATGGAGGGGTTACGGTTAAGGATCTCGTTTTTGATGAACAGGGAGGGTTAGAGTTAGGCTCTGCGATGTGTGTCAAGCTGTTTCAATGTGACCTCATGATGTTCCCTTTTATACTCCCTCTTCATCTAAAAAGGAATAAGACACTATGTGAGGCAGTTTTTGGCACTTAGTAGTGTAACCCTAGATAATCCGTGCCAGGCTGCTCCGGTAAACATGTCCCTATCAGTACCATGCTCGCCTTGCACCTTCGCACCTCCCTGGCACGCAGCCCGCAGCCTGACTGCGCTCTCCACTGCCTGACTCTGCGCTCTCCACTGCCTAACTCTGCGCTCTCCTCTGCCTGACTCTGCGCTCTCCACTGCCTGATTTGCGCTGTCCACTGCCTGACTCTGCGCTCTCCACTGCCTGACTCTACGCTCTCCACTGCCTGACTCTACGCTCTCCACTGCCTGACTCTGCGCTCTCCTCTGCCTGACCCTGCGCTCTCCTCTGCCTGACTCTGCGCTCTCCGCTGCCTGACTCTGCGCTCTCCACTGCCTGACTCTGCGCACCCTCCCGGCTGCTGAATGCACACTTCCCGGCCTTTTTGGTTAATGCTGCTTACACATTCTTAAATTGGCGATTACTACTGAACAAAGCGTGTTCCCCTCCGCCTCCCCACATGACAGCCGCATTTCCTCATGCTAGATGATGGTGTGTTTTGAGCCCCACACCCCCAGACTGGCTGTCTTCCTCTCTCTCACACGCGTGCGACCCGTGTGTGAGCAGCCGGTGTGTAGGGGGGGGACCTCCAGGTGTGTGCCGGTGTGCCCCCTGCTTTTTGGGGGAGGAACAGAGTGTATGGTGGAAGGGCTGGAGCTCCCACTGGTGATGTGTGCTGGCGGGATGCCCAGAACAAGCCACAACTCAGGGGTGGGAGGAGGGGCATGAGCTTGAAGGCATGGTGACGGTACTTTAACTGCCGTCCCTCCATCAATCCATCTGTCTTCCACAGTATCTCCCCCCGAGTGAGTCCTAGCCATTGAGTCTCGGGGGAGTCCCTGGAAGGGGACAATTTCATTTATTTTATTTATCACGATGCCGCCTGCGGGTGTCAGACACATGTGCTGATCCAGCGAGTCACTAAGTGACCCGGTGCCCCGACACCGTGCCATGCCAGTGAGGTGCTGACCGCTGATCCTGGGAAGCTCTGTTTCTGTGACCCCCCCCACCCCCCTAAGTGATTCATTTCCATCCCTCTGCTGACCCCCTCCAACCTGCTCTCTCTTTCACCAGCTTGCTCCCCCAAGTGAGGAACCCCATACCACTTTGCTTTTTTTTTGTCCTGTTTTTGAATATGCTTATAGAATGTTTTTTTGTACTTAAATGAAACCAGTATTGGCCAATCATGGGGGGGTGGGAGGCCTTTAAGGGCCCAGTGAGATCCAGCTGTTTTTCAGACACGAAGAAACCGCTGGAATTACTGCGGGGGTCCTCTTCCCATCCCAGATCCTGCCTCCCCCCCCCGCCCCCCCGCATTAGTATAGTTGTTGGGGGGTGAGGGCTTGATCTTTCTTTCCATTCTACTCTGAGTGTGATCCAATGACAATCATGCACCCCAACAGCAGAAATGACTCTATAGTAACGTGGCCCCCTGTTTACATCCTCTGCTGTGTGGGGGCCCAGGGAGTGGGGGGCGGGGTGAGATTGTCACCCTGCAATTTAGGAAAGGAAGCTTGCTGTGACAAAGGAGCTCAGTGCTGGGGGGCCGTGACGGTTGTCTATAGAGCAGCCCCCCCCGCATACCAAAGCCCCATGGCTCATTCACAGCAGCCTCCAGCTTGGAGCACATTCCCAGGGACAAAGACAGCGTGCGGGTGGGGGTGGGGCCGTCTTGGTAATGGGGTGGCCTTTCATTTGGCTCCGCCCCTTGGGGGAGGGGGGGCACAAAGTAGGGCACATGGTTAGCTGAGCGGAGTGAAATAGGAAGCTGCTGGAACTTGCAGGATTAATAAGGCCATCATTCTTCTTGTTTGTGCTCCATAAACAGATCCAGGTTTGAGTACTTGAGAAGATCAAAGCCTTTGAGGTAGCGGGGGCCTCGTTTCAGGGACTGGCCCCGCTGTCCATCTCAGGTCAGATCCTGGATCATTGGGTCATGCACAGAGTCAGCCACCAGCAGGGGGCGCCACCAGGTGTGCTGACCAGCAGTGAGCGAGGAGGCCGGAGATGGCTTTTTTGGTTAATGCCGCTTAATGCCCTGTGGGGTTGTGGGGGTGTCCGGTGCTTATCCACAGCCCGCAGCTGTGCAGGCCGTCACGCTGTGAAAGAGCACCCCCTGTGTATTTCGTTCCTCATCCTGGTGTCCGGAAGATGGACCGGGGACCAGCTGGGTTTGGGGGCTGCACCTTCTGAGGTTTTTAGTTGGATGGCCAGTATTAAGCTTATTTACGGGCCCTGGTGGGGGAGGGGGGCGCTCGCACATCTGGCTCTGTTGTCACCCCCTCCGCTCTTGGCTGCCCAGTGGCTGCCCTTGCCAACAGAATCTCCCTTATGTCCTGCCCCCCAGGAATGACGAGGAACTCAGGTCACAGAGAGACTTTCAGTCATGAACTTTAGAAGTAATAAAATATAATAACGGATAGTAATGATGATGATTCTGATGGGATGACACTTTCACAGAATACTGGCATGCACCCCCCAGCCAACCCCCCCCCCCCAGGCTACTCCCAGCTAGAGTACTTTATTAATTCCTTAGAGGGAAATTTTGTCATTACTGCAGCATTTACAACAACATGTATCATCATATAACATACATCACGTTTACAAACATGTTTATAAAAAACATGAACTAGGCAAACAAAAATTTTTTAGGCTTGCCATGTGCCTTTCTCAGACATCTCCACCTGGCTCTGTTCATTCTCTCTCTGGTGCCTAATTGGCTGACCTACTGTTTGGGGGGGGTGGGGGGGGCTGTCCTCAGGTTCAGGATGCACTTTGTCAGTCTGGGTTTTAATAGAAATGTGTAATAATTGCTTATCCTTTTGATAATAAGTGACATTCAGTCATATATTATTATAGCCCTGTTCCAGATTCTCTGAGCGTTTCCTGTTTTTGACACAGCTCAGTTGTGTGGTGATGAAGCGAAGTTTCATCACACCCAGTAGTGATGTCAGACCCCCAGCTGTCGCCGCTGTATGCGGAACCCGACTTCCCGGGGTCTGAAGCTGAGATCGGTTCGGGAGATGGGTTCTGCCGCGTTCCGTGGAAAGCAGTTCTGGCTCGGTCATGTGCAGTGACACCTGGTGTCCGTGTCCCTTCTTCACAGGATGGCTTCCGCTCTCACCGGCCTAAGGAGAAAGTACGGGTGGACAGCAACAACGAGAACTCCGTGCCCAAGGACTTCGAGAACATTGACAACAGTAACTTCGGGGCGCGCTCGCAGCCACAGAGGCGGACGGCCGCCCGTGGGCGGGGTCAGCTCAGCGAGGGGGCAGCGCCGGCCCCGCGCGGCACGGGCAAGGCCTCCGATGAGGTCATACACTACGACGGTGCTGAGGCCGCCTCGCCGGCCTCGCTGGGTCCCAACCGCACACACCCCGCAGGCCCCGGGCGGGCAGGAGGCTTGCAGCAGCCCAAGGAAAGGCACCGGGTCCAGCCAGCCGGCAAGCCAGCCCCCTCCGCCTCGCAGATCACGTACGAGCAGCCACCCAAGTGCGAGATCGGGGGCAAAGAGGCCATCTCAGCGCTGTCCCGAGCCAAGAGCAAGGAGTGCCGGCAGCAGATCGCCGAGGTGTACTGCCGTCACAAGGAGGGCCGGCTTATGCCGGAGAAGGTGACTCGCTACTGCCCCCTGGAGGGTGAGTGCTCTACATTTTGTCCATCAAAATCTGTTTGATGAATTAGTTCTTGGACGCAGTCCTGGTAACCATATTTGGACAGAACACATTTGCTGAAGGCAGAGATGACTGAAAATGATGAGTGTGTTCTGTACTCCCCAGCCTGTTGGGGGTAAGAATGAGTGAGTCCTCCCCCCGCAGTTTGCGCACATTGCTTTGCGGGCTGAGATCACTGTGTCTCCTCTACCGTCCAGCATCATGCCTGTCTGCCTTGTCGGGGCCCCCACTCTGGTCCTTCTGGGGTCCGGTGGAGCCCCACACAGCTTCAGGGCCCGTAGGTGCGACCCAGCGCGTTATCTGGGTTCCATCTGCTAACGATTAGTGTGCCGCTGTTTTACTGAGCTCCGATGTTGAGCAGCATCAGCTATTCGCATGCTGTTTTCTTAAGAACTGGACAAAAGCTTGCTAAAGAGTTTTACTATGGTTTGATATGACTCTCCCACATAAGCCCTGCTGTACAGTAATGCGTTTTCTTGTAGTATAACTAATTGTGATTGTTTGTAACTGCTAATGTGTGCAGAAGTATAATGTGATTCTGTCTGCACTAAGCAGCGTTGCCTTCATGCTCTCTGTGACAGAGGGTGTTACCTGCAGGTCAGTTAGCTGTGTGTTAATTTCAGGGTTTCTCACACTGAGTCATGTGACCGCTAGCCGGAGCAGCTGACAGCACTTTGCCTTTGATCTTCTGCTCATTCTCGTGATCCCACACTGAAGATGTGCTTTTAATACACAACCACGCTCATTACTTAAAGGATACCCCCCCCCCCCATACAAGCTGAGTTAGGATTGTCAGAAATCCCATCCCCCACCACGTACGGATAGTGCCCCGCCTTCGGCTCCGTGGGGGCCGTGAGCGCAGCAGAGAGGCCCAGACCAGATGTGTGCCTGACCAGTCCCGCACAGCATTTCTGATTTCTGCCACGTTTCGCTAACCCTCACCATACTCTCGGGTTAGAGGTGAAAATGTGCCGTGAGCTTGTAGCCATGCTTATACCCCTCAGCTGTCCGCAAATGTACCCCCAGCAGGGGTAATCGATGCTGTTTGGCGGGTGTAACCCTGCTGTTTGTCTCTCCCATCGCCTATAATGGAGCCCCCACCCTCCGCTATCCTTGTGGGGGGGGGGCTTCAGTTTTCCGAGAACAAGGGCTATGCCACGCAGCCCGGGCCTGGCTCATGTCCACACCGCCGTGTGATCTGTAACAGTTGGGGGGGGGGGGTCGTGCTAAGTGCTCAGATCATCTGGGCTGGATTACGTACTGCTGTGAGTCAGGGCCCCCAGCAGGTTCACAAGGGCTACGTTGAGGTGTTGAAACACCATGGCGATGGTGGTAACTTTCTTGTAAACAGAAAGTGTGTATCAAGCCCTCACCTCGTTCGCTCAGCCTGCCAAGCTGTTTCACGGCGCAGGTCCTCGCCTGGCGCCGACGCCCTCCCGCTGTGGCCCACACTCCACTCTGGGCCTCACACTGCTGCTGTCTCGCACTAGTGTGGTGTTAGCACACAGTCATTTGTGTCCATGACCTGAAATGCAAGTCACCATAAGATCGATAGCTGCGGTTTAGAGGTACAAGCATAACATTAGAGAATTAGAAGGCAAAATACTTTCAAACCTATTGTTTTTTTTCTTGTTTTCTCCAATATAATTGTGTCCCATCTGTCAGGCGTGTAGAGCTACACCTCTGTCACCATGGTGTGTGCAGCTATGCCTTTCTCACATCCCCATCTCTCAGGTGTGTAGAGCCACGCCTGCCTCATATATCTGTCTATCAGGTGTGTAGGGCTACACCTCTCTCACATCCATGTGTCCTGGGCATGTAGAGCTACCTCTGTCTCACATCCCCATCCGTCAGGTGTGTAGAGCTACACCTTTCTCACATCCCCGTTGCCCAGGCATGTAGAGCAGCCCCGCCTTTGTCACATCTCTGTCTGGTACAGTCCCACAGGTTCTCGCCAGGAGAAGCCCATGGAAGGATCTGGCATCCTTCCAGCATGACATGGCTTCCCGCGGTTTCCCGTCCCAGAGTCACAGTGTCCTCGGGGGCCGCGTAACCTCCATCGGCCTTATGCCTATAAAAACACAGAAATTATAGTCATTATGTGCCCAGGTCCCGTCCCTTCAGCTAAAATGCCTCACTGGCTGACACAGTGGTGCCATGGCTTCCCTGTAATTGTGTATGCCCTCATTAGTGCCCCCTGCAGGCAGGAAATGTTACCTCCCTGTCCTTGTTTAGAGGGATGCCTTGGCCTGGTGTACAAGGGCATGACCTTTATTTACACTCCACCCTGGCCGGTCTTCATAAATAACGGGCTGCTTGCGCCATAGCGCGGTGGAGGTGCTCACTGCGGTGGAGGTGCTCACTGGATTTACATGCCGCCCGAATGAGCAAAGAGCAGTGCGTATGCGGCATACAGCTTTTGCCGTGTTTGCTGTGTGTCGTTCCCCCTGAAGAATGCGCCCCTCTCCCATGAGACAGGCAAAGCCAATGTCAACGTGCACTGGGAGGACGAGTCATGGGAGGGGGCACCGCTGAACCCCGTCCGCATCGCCTTCATGCTGGTGATCCACGGCCGGGCTGCCCGCCAGTTCCAGCGCCTCTTCAAAGCCATTTACCACACGGCCCATTTCTACTACGTCCACGTCGACGAGGTACCAAACCCGCCCCCCCCCCCCCCAACCATTCCCGTGGGTAGCGTCGTGTCTCCCACTGCTGGAGGAATTTGCCTCTGGGCCCAGGTCCAATCCAAACCCAAGCGGCACAGTTGTTTTGAACCGACCCTATTTCAGATGAATTATTAATCAGATTATATCTATTTGTCAAGTGAAAAAAAAACAGGCCTCAGAATAAAGTCTCAATGGCGGGGTGGATGGGGGGGGAGGGGTGTAGTGTTTAAAAGCGACCCTAAGAGGAGCATTTGTTGTGAAAAGAGGGCCCTGTGTAAAGGGTGTCTGTAATTAACCATTTATCGGGGTTATTTGAGTGATGTTTCCTGCTATTAAATGTCAGTTGGTCAGGTGCTCATCCTGTTTATGTTCAGCTGTGAACCTAGAAGTTCATCCCCCAAAGCCTTATATCTTATATAACTTCATGTTTTGAAAGGAGACATACGTTAAATGTATTTAATAGAAGAAATGTGGTCATTGTGCCGCTTATTGCACTATTCAGGATTTCGCCATCACTTTCGTGTTTCCCTCGAACCTCTTCCTTCCACGTTCCTTGTAGCGTTCCAGCTACCTGCACCGCCAAGTGGTGGCACTCTTGAGGCAGTATCCCAATGTGCGGGTGACGCCTTGGCGCATGTCCACCATCTGGGGCGGAGCCAGCCTGCTCACCATGTACTTGCGTAGCATGAAGGACCTCCTGGCCATGAGCGACTGGAGCTGGGACTTCTTCATCAACCTCAGCGCTGCAGACTATCCAATCAGGTGAGGATGCTGAGCTTTGCTGCGTGTTGGGGGGGGCGGGGCTGATGAGCAGGGGCGGGTCTTACCTTACAGGCTGCATGAGACTTTGGGAAAATGGGCTAGTTAGCCACGTAGCTCACGGTGAATGAATCCGGGCTCAGAATAAACACTAACGATGGGTGAAATCGTTAACTCCTTTAATAAGCAGCGTTAATAACAGAGGCAAGACTCTCTTCTGGCCGAGGGCCACTAAGAGTTTGTTCCAGCTGGTGCTTTCATGATGCTATTGAATAGTTTACATGGGTAATTGATTACTAAATTGTTCTTACTCTGTATATCGACGTTTCTGGGGTCCTGGCGTAAAAGCTGCTGGCATGTTTACTTACTCGTCTCAAGATAAAAAGCGGGTGCTGAAGGTAAACATTGGGCCAAAGAGTTCGAGGGAGGATGCAAATTCCCATAATGCCTCGCCAGCTCCGAGCGACCCTTACCTGTCCCGAATACTTAAGCTCAAGCTCCTCATGTCCTGGTGGTCCTGGAAGCTTACAGATTCCCCAGGTCACTTCTTTAAAGGTGCCACGGCATCATGAAGGGCGGCCCACTGTCTGGTTTAACTGCACGTTGCTCTCAGTGGCACCATTGTGCTGGAACAGATCCTTGGGGGGCCTATTGATACCCAGACTTGCCCTTTCTGCTCCAGTCGCCCAGTTAAGGGGTCTCCCCCTGCTGGATTTCTGACCTGGGGAGGTGAGAGGCCCTTGTTTGCTCTAGGGACTGTCTGCCCTTGCTGTCTCAGTTGTGCATCATGTTAGCGCTGCTAAATGCATTTATTAATGTATGAATCTCTGGGCCAGAGGGAGCTGACAGCCCTGTTACGCTGCCAAACAATGCCCTGACCGGGTCAAAGGTCATTCTGCTCTCTAATGGTACCAACAGCGAGCGCTTCACTCTCTCATCTCCACTCCGTGGGTTTCTGTACGTTCCTGCCGATGGTTCGGTATCAGGATGCCGGGTGCTAACTTCCACTTCCTGTTTAATTTCTTGCTGTAGTGTTTTTTTTTCTCCCGTGTGGTTTTCTTTCTGCAGCATTGCCGTTTAACCGTAATCGCTATCTGAGAGCTGGTTAAAAACAAACCAGCCTGCCTCAGCATCTTAACCCTGCCTGGGTGGGGGAGCATCAGGCTGTTACCATAACCGTCGCACGGTCAGTGGTCTTTATGGCCCTGGCAAGGTGACCAATCAGAAACGCCATAACAGGAGCGTTGTGTGTAACACAGCGCTGTTCTGTTGCTTTTCGGAGGTCCAGCAGACGTTGTTTGAGATAACGTCTGCACTGCTTGGGTTACTCTGAAAGGGCTGCACCAAGTCTCAGCACTCTGCACACCCACGTGGGGGCCTGGCTGTCAGAGCAGAAAGCACTGTGCATCTGCTGAGCCCATTTAAAAAAGCACCATTTAAAGGGATACCCCCCCCCCCACAGGCTATCTGTACACCTCCATCAGGATATTCCTCAAACGCAGCCTCATTTTTCTGTGTGGGAGGGAGGGTAGGAGGCAGCCAGTGAGGGAAAGAGGCAGGCAGGCAGGCAGGCAGTGAGGGAGGGAGGGAGAGAGGCAAGGCAGCAGGGAGGGAGGCGGGCAGTGAGGGAGGGAGGCAGGTGGACAGTGAGGGAGGGAGGGAGGTGGGCAGTGAGAGAGGGAGGGAGGCTGCGACCCTCAGGTAGACAAACTGCCGGCAGCAAGGTGGGTGCAGAGTGCAGGGTGTGACCCGACTGCTGGATCCCTCAGTGTCTGCCATGGAGAAACGGCCCTAAAAAAACACCTTCTGTAAAAAAGCCCCCTCTGCCCCCACTGTTAATCTTTTCTTTTACTAAAGCCTCCAGAAAAATATCTGCTTAGGACTCCAGTGCTGAAGAGGCAGTTTTCCACTAATGTGGGAAATAACACACTCTGTCTGTCTGTCTGTCTGTCTCTCTTCTATGTCTGTCTGTCTGTCTTTCCTCCTTCTATCTGTGTGTGTCTGTTTGTCTGTGTGTGAATAAAACACGATGAAAATGTGTCTGAACCATAAAGGGGCTTTTCACAGACACCCGAAAAATGTGATTTAACTCGCTTGCTTTCGCTAGGTTCAGCAGCCTGTCTCACCCCACCCTTTTCCCCGCCCCTTCCCTGGTGGCGACGCCCATGGGACTGATCTCCACCCCTCTGCTGTCCACAGGACCAATGATCAGCTGGTAGCCTTCCTCACCAAATACCGCGACATGAATTTCATCAAGTCCCACGGGAGAGACAACGCCCGGTGAGTGTGCACGCCTGTGACATACTACAGCCTGTGATGCCCCCCGTCTCCTCGAGCGCCTTCCTGTGACCCCCCCCTCATGGACAGCCTGGGCTTAGTTCAAGATTGATTCTGCTTAGTTTGGGTCCAGCCGGCTTAGCTTCCATCTCTGCCCCCCCCCCACAGGTTTATCCGCAAGCAGGGCCTGGACCGCCTCTTCTTCGAATGCGACACCCACATGTGGAGGTTGGGGGACCGCAAGATCCCCGAGGGCATCTCCGTGGACGGGGGCTCTGATTGGTTCCTTCTCAACCGCGCCTTCGTGGAGTACGTGGTCACCTCTAGCGATGACCTAGTCACCAGCATGAAACGCTTCTACTCCTATACCCTGCTGCCCGCAGAGGTGAGTTCTGGGGCCAGGGGGCTGACGGCGTCTCCTGCAGCTTATGAGCATTTCAGCTTCCCTCTCACACAAAAACTCAGCTGTATAGTTAACGAGAAAGTGACCTTCTGATGCACCACAGCAATTTTGCTCCTGGGTCATGTGATTTTAACCTGGTCCCCCTGTCATGGTTCCCTCTCCCCCGCACCCCCAACCCGGCCCCCAGTCTTTCTTCCACACGGTCCTGGAGAACAGTGCCCACTGCGGGAGAATGGTGGACAACAACCTGCGCATCACCAACTGGAACCGCAAGCTGGGCTGTAAGTGCCAGTACAAGCACATCGTGGACTGGTGCGGCTGCTCGCCCAACGACTTCAAGCCGGCCGACTTCCACCGCTTCCAGGTGAGCGGAGACTGACCCCCCCATGTGATAACCCCAAGGCTGCTAATGCCCCCATTCAGGCCAGTTTATTTTTATATGGCACACCCCCCCCCCATTTCTTCCTCATTCATATGGTGCTTCCGCATGACAATGAGCCTGAACGGTAGATCCCAGGGGTTCTGTGTGATGGATGGCCCCTCCCTCCTCATCATTAGCGAGGTATTGGTAATTAACAGTGGGGGAGGCAGGCACTGATCTGGGCAGAGGGGGTCTTTCGTCGATACCGCAGTGTATGTGGTGGGAGAGGGTGACAGTGTGGCTTGTTAAGAAGGGTCCTGCAAAAGCCAGAAGCTAGTTCAGTTTCCCGAAGTGGAACCTTCCGGAGTCCGAATACAGAATGGCGATGGCCACCCGGTTCTTTCCGTGTGGAAGACTACAGCCTCCATCCCCAGAATAGCAGGGCTGACTCCCGGTCAGATCGCAGCTACATGCCTTGTGATTTCTGAGTGTGTTCCGTCACCAAACATCCCGTCCTTAAGGATGTGTGCCGGTCAGGACTGATCGATGCTCAGTCCTGCTGCCTCTCAAACTCTGCTTTTGAGATCAGTGTTTCAGCAAGCCATCCCCTTCCCACAATCCTCTGGGGCCCCTGCACGATAAAAAGAGTTCCCGTTCCCGTTACTTTCTGCCGCTCAGAGCGAGTCACCCACAGCATCGTGCAGTAATCGCAGCTTGCGTGTGAGACTGAATCAGAAGACGACGACACACATATTTCCTGGATAAGCAGCCATTAAGAAGCTCTAGGTCCCCATCCATAAATACCTCATAGATTCTTTCGTAATTGCAGTTAGGCCACATTTTTGGAGCTGTCAAAAGCGTTTGAGAAATCCTCGTCTAAAAATCCTGCTGGCAGACGGCTCTCTGGCGTTATATATATATAAAGCCAGTGACTAAGGGCTCGATCAGGCAGTCGCATGCGAAGGATGTGCAGCTCCGAGGTTTACGGGAGGCCTTAGTGGGTGCGGCAGAAGCTGGATAGCGGATTTAGGAGGAACAGCATCGTTACGGATGAAGAGCAGCCGTCTGAGCTGAATGTCTCTTTGAAGGATCCTCTCCTTTTGGCAGCTCGGTGTCCGTTTTGCCCTCGTCCGTCTGTAAATCCCCATGCCGTGGTTTCAGAGGGAGGTGTGTGCGGCAGGAGGTGCACAGGAAATATTTCTCAGGAGCCTTCGTTGACCACAAACTCTCCCTGAAACACCTGTTGTATATAGTCTTAATGCCCTCCTTCCCCACCTCTCCAGACAGCTCAGTGCAGACGGTGCGTCTCACTGTTAGCTATTAATAACGTGCTTTCTCTGCTATGAGTGCAGGGCTGCTGGTAGCCATGGCTGAAATGCGCGGTGACAGCCTGCTCTGTCGCTAAGCCCCATTCCCCCTGGGAAAACACAGCTGAATGGGACACTGCTCATATAGCACCCCCTTTGCCCCCCGCCCCTCCCCCTTTAAGACTCTTTTAAACCCTCCATCATGTGGATGGTAATCCTTATCATTAAATTTGTCTGTAAGCCGCGTTCATGTGGCTGTCAGTGAAGTGTTTTGTAGACGAAGGGCACTGAGGGGAGAGAGGACCCTAATACACGCAGGTCTTCTGCTCCACACTTCTCGCTTCCATCTTGCCATGGGGAGGTAAACGCTCTGTGTGAAATCAGTGCATCACCATGCCTGTCTCTCCCCCAAACAGCAGACAGCCAGGCCCACCTTCTTCGCCCGCAAGTTCGAGGCGAGCGTGAACCAGGAGGTCGTGAACCAGTTGGACGCCTTCCTGTTTGGGGCGGTGCCCGCCGACACGCCGGCCCTCAAGGCGTACTGGGAGAATGTCTTCGACGAGGCCGACGGCGTGCACAGCCTGACGGACGCCCAGCTGACGCACTACCACGCCTTCGGCCGCATGGGACTGGCCCGCGCCGCCAGCTCGCTGCAGGGAGATGGCCGCGACCGCAGCTGCAGGTGGGACCCCCGCCGGACTCCCCGGCACCCCCTTGTCTCACACCATTCTGTCTGTTGGTACATATGGCTGCTCATCTCCTTTTCAGCCATACTGTGTTTTGGAGCTCAGCTGTGAAGCCCAGTGTTTTTCAGCAGATGCTCCCCATGAGATATTTTACCTACAGTGCTTCCTGTGATGGTTGTGGTTAAATTTATGGTTGTGGTCCTTGATCAGTCACATCTTCCTTTAAAGGCCTTTGCATACAATAACTGGCTCACCATCCTGGGTGTCCCCTCTGCCCTGGGTGTCCCCTGTCCCCATGGTGTCCCGTCTGCCCAGGATGTCTGGGGTGTCCCCTGTCCCTGAAGGTGTCCCCTGTCCCCATGGTGTCCCCTCTGCCCTGGGTGTCCCCTGTCCCCATGGTGTCCCGTCTGCCCAGGATGT
>JAODUD010000095.1:26519235-26538252 GCA_026784285.1 Stomatorhinus walkeri
CCCCCCCCCCCCCCCCCCCCCCCCCCCCCCCCCCCCCCCCCCCCCCCCCCCCCCCCCCCCCCCCCCCCCCCACAATCAGTGCAGTCCTTAGCTCATCTCTGCCTAATTATTACCAGTCGCGTAAGACTGGCTTCTGTGTATCCGTCTCCAGGCCGCACATCCTAACCTGGGTGACCCAGTCTGTTACCCAGGCCTGGCACAGTCTCCCACATGGTTCTGGCTGCTGTTGTTTTTCTTGTCCACTGCTGTTTTCAAACCCATCTACACTCTCAGACCAAAATACCCCCAAAGTAAACCATACAGTCAATTATACCTTTAAAATGAACTCAGCGATGAACTGAAAATGAACCAAAATATGATGACTAATATGACTATATATGAAACACAAAACCAGTTAATGGACAGACTCCTGAAATGAATGATGTCACTGATGAAGACAATTCCAGGTCAGCAGGGTGCACCAGTGCACTGAGCTGGGAGGTGCTGCTCGGAAATGTTTGCTTCCAAATTATTTTTAATAATATGAATAACATGTCTGCGAAAATAAGCATCTCCAACAAACCCAGTAAATGTCTCTGCAGCATTGCTGGGTTCAGAATATCGCCAGATGTTTATTATAATTATTCAGTTAGCTACCCTGACACATTTTCTGTACCTGAAAACATGCCTCGCATGTTAAGTGATGCAGGTTCCGCTCATGTGTCTCTATGCAGATTCGGCCTGGTTACGGTTCACTTACAATGATGGATACTGCATTCCGACACACTGTCTGTCATTCATCTGTTTCCTTATTGCTGATCCGTAGAGGGTCACAGGGGATCTCGAGACAAGGCTGGGTTCACCCTGGACAGGATGCCAGTCCATCGCAGGGCACAAGGCTGGGTACACCCTGGACAGGATGCCAGTCCATCGCAGGGCACAAGGCTGGGTACACCCTTGATAGAATGCCAGTCCATCTCAGGGCACTAGGGACTAGTTAATTGAATTTAAATGCCAGTTAGCCTACCTGTATGTCTTAGGACTGTGGGTAGAACACGCCAGATGGGGCAGATGGGCACAGTGCAGCATGGTTCAGGGTCCTGAAGCTCAAGGTGGCATCTCCTCAGTACATATTTACTTCCCTCAGGGAGTATTACTGCAGTGCAGCGTCATGGCGAAGCAGAGGCCTGGCATAACAGTGCTAGAATCCGATCATTTAAGGTCACACAGGCCACAGAACAAGGGCTGATGAGCTCCATGAATGTTCATACACACCCTCTGCTACTTTTACCGATGTCACGGCACTATTGACCTGTCCCCAGTGTACAGTTTAATTGACAAAAAAAAAACCATAATGAAATGCAGAGCTGCCCAGTCAATAGGGCTTGGTCTGAGCTCAACACGGACTGAGCCCCAGCGAGGAGCAGATGAGTGTAATCACCTTACGACTAATGCGGATCAATGTTTGGCCCCCACCGTTGAGCCCTTGCGCGTGACCCTGCGCATCCTGCTACTATTTCAGCTGTGTGTAGGTGTGGGGAGCGACACAGGGCCCAGTTACACTGCGACTAACCTCTTGTGCCTCAGATCCGTTACTCACGGCTGGGCTGAAAAGCTGCAACGCCACACTTTACATAACAGAGCAGAGAGCTGTATAAATTATATTTCAGAATATTTCAGACTTTAGAATCCGCGGGTGATGTTTCAATTGTGCTCGACACATGCGGAGCGATTTTTAGCATCACCTCCAGTCAATGAGTGATCTGGCCAGAGTTCGCAGCGACTCGGCTGCCTTGGAGTCGCTGCCTTCCTGGGCCAATTAAGCATTGTGTAGCAGTAATGAGATGCTGCACCTAGAGATCTTCCTGCAGCAGCCTGATTTCTGCGGTGGGAGGTGCATGTGGCGGTGAGCGGCCCGGCATCACACGGCTCCCCCTGTCAGATCAAGCTGAGCCTCAGTAGTGTTTCCATACTCATGGGGACCCCCCCCAGGGCCGCCTGGAGAGACACAAGGTGAGGGGAATATTACTGTAGCAGTTAAAGATCGCTACACAGGTTAAACATTACCTCACAGGTTTAACATTACTGCGCAGATTAAATGTTACTACATGGCTTATTGCTTTACATTTATACATACTTTACATTAATACTTTCGAAATATTTCTACACAGTATAAACAGTACTAAGCAGGTTCAGGCCTGCGATGCGATGCATAATTCCCAGGCCCAGTACAAAAATACTTCAGCCAGGCCCACTATGACATGCAAGTCCTCCCACCAGGGCCCCCTTTCCTGCCCACCCCCAGTTCCCTATTTGTCCCTACAAGACAACAGGCCTGTGCAGGTTAAATATTATTACACCGGTTATTACTTTATAATTTAAATATTGCTACACAGGGTACAGTTTAATTACTATTATGTGGTTTATTACTTTACAGTCTAAATATTATTATGCAGAGTAAATATTACTACACAGGGTAAATATTACTACAAATGTGTGGTAATATTTACCCTGCAGGGTAAACAATATGCAGTGCCACCCCTGCCCCCCAGATGCCCACAGTGCCACCCCTGGCCCCCAGATACCCACAGTGCCACCCCTGCTCCCAGCACCACATTCTCATTTAAATCAGCAGTAAATAAATGGTCCTGATTTAATCTGTAAATGACATCTGTATATACTTATCATTTAAACATGTGACAGGTGTTTATGACTGTCATAAAAATAAGGTAATACAACACATCCATATTCCACACCTCCAATTCAGTATAAGGTGGTCATGGGCGGATCTGCACATGTCCCCTAATACATCAGCAGAGAGCAAAAAAAGAACAAAAAAACAAAATGAAGTTGCAGAAGAAAGCAAGGAAAAGCCTTTCGAAGGTGACGCATGGAAGCTGCTAGTCAGAGCATTTAGATGATGGAATCGCAAATGACTAATAAGTATGCAATCTGAAACAGACAGTTTTGCTTGCTGCATCATCTAGATGAGTATAGTTTTTGCCTCTTGCGTACGGCAGCCACACACGCTTATAGCTTATTATACAAAACGATCTCAAAAGCTGAATATTTTAAAAATCACAAAACAATCAGCATGTCAGAAGCACATAGTTCACCGGCAGCCCTTTACTGCTCACAGAGGGAGGGGCTGAACAAGTGGAATGGGACTTCTGTGGAGCGCTCTTCCCAGCAGAAGCCCGACTCGGGAACGTGCCCTTGAGGATGGCATCCGGCGCGGGATAGATGGCAGCCGTCGCTTCCATAAATTCACAGCTTTCCCAAACATCTCATTCGTCATGCAGACCTTCGTCTTCCCCAAAAACAACCCCCCCCCCACACACACACACACACACATACACATACACACACACACACACACACTTACCTTACACAAATGCACATCACGTACGCGGGGTGACTGAGCAGTGTAACAGCAGGCACACATGAATCTGTTACTGCTTTTAAAGTCACTGGATGATAGAATAACACCCCCCCCCCCCGCCAGACTCCGATTTCTAAATCATCTGCAGAGAAAGACAGAAAAAAAAGACACGAAAGGTGGAGTTTATGTGCTGAAGCTTCAGGATCACTGTAGCCAGGCATGGCCCGTACAGCTACAAGATAACTGCACTACACCTGTAGCACTGTAATGCCTGTCCCGTCATGAATGCTGCGTCTTTATTATATTGTGTATTATATAACAATAAAGCTTTAGTTGATTTTACACCTGTCACAGGCAGCCAAGCCAGTCCCCCTTAATGTGGATCCTGAGCAGTAAAGCTGCAGTAGCTGTGATTTACCTCTGGGGGTAGATGGAAAAGCTCTGAACGGACACACAGTTCTACTAACCCCTGTCTCAGACAGCCAGGCCGTTCCACCTTAACGTGGATCCTAAGCCGTAAAGCTGTAGAAGTACTGCTAACACCTGCCTCAGACAGCCAGGATGTGCTATAAACACACTTTCTGCTATGACTATTCAGCTGCTAATAGCTCCAAATTCATATTTTCCTTCCAAAAGGTGCTAATCAATGAAAAAAAAACACAATGAAGAATTAGATTAGTGGCTGATTGTTATTTAAATTTTAATGCTAATTAGTGTTTACACTTATTTGAGAGACAGAAAAAAACAGCCCACAATTTCTGACAATGGCCTTTGGAGCTTGTGGAGATGCTGCCCTCTGGTGCTCACGTAGTGCATTGCAGAGAGATCCTGTTTTTTTTTTGAAGGCATATGGACACATATTCGGGGCTAAAAGTAGTATTCTTATTTTTACATCCAAGTTATAAATGAATGTTATGGTTTCATTTCCCTTCTTTTTCTATCGAGTTACATTAAACATTTGCCTGGAGCCTGCTGCATTTGGCCCGCTGTGAAGTCTGACACAGGACTGGTGTCACCTTTCAAGCTTTGATGAATATCAACGAATTTCTGGTTAGATTTCGAACAAGAGAAGGTGAAGAGTGATTTAGGGAGCTCAATTTCACCTCAGGTTGGTGTGATTTTGGCCTTACAGTGCAGTCCCTGGCTGGTCATATATCAGGGCTGAGACACACATGCCCGGACTCCTGCACCCACAGCTGCCCACCCCCCTGACTCACGTTAGCTTTGCAGGATCGCTCCCCATATAGCCTGATGAATCACCATCCCCATGACACTACATATGCTATAATTACATTCAGCAGATTAAAACTTTATTACTGAAGAACCCATTTAGCGGATCTGGATCCTTTTTACAATAAGTCACACTGACATTTTCTTGAACAAATTCTAAATAATGCAACCATTTTAAAACTTTAACGCAGCCATTGTAAAACTTTAATATGATTGATAGATGTTACATTATTCTTTGACACAATGACTCTAATTGATCCCCTTATTGGGCATGATCGTGTCATAGACATTTCAACATTACACTGAAAAAAAGACAATTTCAAACAAAATTCTTTAACACATGGCAGACGACATATTACTGCCTGTAAGTAAAAGTGGAGTAGCACGACAGAGCTTTTTGCAGGATTTGGGTCAAGCAGGTCAAACAAAGCTATCTATTATTATGTGTCCCTCGGATTATTTTAAGACTACTTGTGTTACGTCCATATAAGTACAGTGTATTTAAAAAAAAAATTTAATCTAATTTGAGGGTGTGTTAATATATCCCAAAGGATTTAATATAAATAAATAAAAATGAACTATATGTACATTCTATATGTTGATTGGATTGTACAAATGAAGGACATTCCTGAATTTAACTGAGTTAATTCTGATCATTTAAAATTAAGCTCTATCATAGCATAAGATTATGATAGTATATAAATAACGTCCAGCAGTCCTGGAGAAGTCCATCCATCCACGGCCCCCTACTCTGATTGATCTCAGCAATGCAGCTGTCTGGCTGACACCTAAAAAGACAAACTGGAAGAGTCCGTCCCTATTTTGGTTCTCTGAAGACCATCCGGATCTCCCAACCACAATACAGGCTAACCTTTAGCCAATCAGCCAGGGGCAAGAGGGGTGGCAGCCAGGTCACCTCCAGCCCCAGCCAATGGGAGAGCAGTCAGCAGGCATGCATGCTGGCCACCTCCAGCCCCAGCCAATGGGAGAGCAGTCAGCAGGTACTCATGCCAGCCAACCCAAGGCTCCAGCCAATGGGAGAGTATTCAGCAGGCACGCACGCCGGCCACCTCCGGCCCCAGCCAGTGGATGACCATGGGTCCAGGAGGAATGCACACTTGCCACCTCCAGCCCCAGCCAATGGGAGAGCAGCCAGCAGGCACGCACGCTGATCTCCTCTGGCCCCAGCCAATGGCATAACAGCCACCAGGCATGCATGCTAGCTTCCACCGGCCCCAGCCAATGGGACAGCAGCCAGCAGGCACACATTCTGGTCACATCTGGCCCTAGCCAATGGGAGGGCAGCCAGTGTTCTAGGCAGCAGGGGCCACACTCAGAAGCTAATGACTGCGTTATAGAGACTAACGGCTGCTTTTAATGGCACATTCTTCTTGGTGCCCTACAAATCTGGAGCTGCCAGACAGGACTGAATTAGCTGTTAGCATTTCTGCCCTACCGTTAAACTATTCTGAGTAATTTTTGGTGAGTAGACACTCTCATTCCAAGTGACATCCCATTTTCTGCGGGTGAGGGTGGGGCGGGATGGGGCACCATCATTATCCAAGCAAATAAGGAACTATCTATGTATAGGTCTGACAGTCCTTAAATTTCAAACTATATTAAATTGTTTGTTTCAAGTTCATATTCATAGAATGTTTTTACATTTTAGCATAAAACAATTCACACATTTAATATATATTGGATTAGACATTTCACTGAATTCGGATTTCTTTGTACATGTCTGGCTTTGTGGAGCATGTTACCTGACATCCTGTAAGCAGAAGAGATTCATACAAACCTGTTAGCATCATGCAGCATGGATGCACTGCAGGTCTGTGCAGTTCGCAAAAACACTTCAGCTCCATTTAAAGAGAGAAATGAGGTAACCATCAGAGAAGGAACGGAAGCTTCTGGTATTTCATCAGGGATCAAGAGATCAGATTTTTGGACATGAATTGGCCAGTATTAATGTCTGTGAATCTGCACTATACAACTACATTATTATTATTATACATGTTTGGGGTTGGATTAGGAGGATAATAGTTAATATAGTTCTTAAAGGCAGACTCATAGATGGAAGGTACCATCTTTATGACCTAGTAGGGGGTATTTGAGGCCGGAGTAAATATGCAGCAACATAAATAGGTATGAGTCACTTTAGATAAAAGCCCTGGGCAAGGACCCAAATGTACACACAGATATAGACAGGCAGGGATGATCTGCTAGATGTGCGAAAGATTTTATGAAATAAAAGCCTTTCATAGTATTGTAAAAACAGTCAATAAAGTGTTTAAGTAAGATGAGCATGCAAGCGCATGGACTTCCATCTGAATACATCTGTTTACTTAGCCAGACCACAAGAGACACAGCAAGGATCAGTTACCAGAGACCTACCTCTGTACTGCGAACAGCAGGAAACAGAATGACTGCTCGAATGCTTACAGGCAGTGCCCCCAACTGCTAAAAAACAGTGTCTGACTCTGAATCATGTTAGCTATCAGAGGACCACCTGTCCCCTACTAATATCAGCTAACAGAATAACCACTGTAAGGCTTACTAACAGTGCCACCTGCTGGTAGGAAACAGCACTCAACACACTCCACTGTATCAACCATGAGTGGACCACCTCTCAAAAGCAAATATCAACTTACAACAGAATCGCCACTATAAGGTGGACAAGCGTCGCCCCCTGCTGTTAGAAAACAGTTAGCAACTCAGCCCATTGACCTTGTGCATTTTTACATCATGATTTTCTTAGAAGATAGACCCATCCAGAATGATTTAGCATTTTTTATATATGAATCCCATTTACAGAAGGGGACATTACTGGCATAATTCAGCTGAGCGTCTTGCTCGGGAGTCCAATAAAATCCAAAAACATTCAGTCCGGAATTGAAGCATCGCCCTTGGCAACCAATGGGACAAACTTCAACTGAGCATCAATATGAGTGAAGGTTCATAAAAATGGCCTCATTAGAATAATAACGACTCAGCTCAAGGCCAGCTGCTTGTTCATTTTCACGTCTGACAAGAGGAACGCCATGCCGGTTTAACGGGCTCATTAAAGCAAACAGGAAGATCATCTCTCCTGCCCACGGTGCTGGCGCTGCAGTGAGACCGTGTCCATCCTCTGCATCCCACGTATGTCGCGCTTTAGTGCCGGTGAGTCACACAGCAGAGCCGACCGGGCCGGGGTGCGTTTCTCACTGGGAAATGTGACAATCAGACACTCATACAGCGGCAAACATCCTGCGGCTGCTTTGAAGAAGCCGGTGTTTATGTCAGTGTGACATGAAACTGAAACCGAAGCAGCAATAATATATTCAAAAATGTTCAAGCAAAAGCTGCTCTACAGAGACATGATGGCACCTTCCTGGAGCTAAATATTTTTTTTCTTTAAAACTTCACAAAGGAAATCTTTTCCTCGAGGTTCTTTTGTGGTGCAACCCTACATAGATTTGAAATAAAAATTAAAAAATATTTTGTGCACAAACACCACATATAACAACATCTCCCGTAATCCCAGCCTTACTTCGGAAGGAGTAGCGGGCAGTGCGGAGATAAGAGCTTCAGAGGAAGCCAATCTGCATGCACAGGAAACAGGAAACAAGCACGTACACTTCCTGCAGAGTGATGCGCTGATCGTGCGCTGGTGCAGGAGACACCATGCACCCCAGTGAGTGCGAATCCTTCTAATGGGATAAAAGGGGTTAAGCCATTAGAGAACAAGAAATCCTCAGGCTCGCACCAGCAATAATACTGGGCTGTTGTCCATTTTACCACTAATTAAATTCATCCCCAAGGGAACTGGTATCGCACCCAGGATGCACCTCAGCCGCGTGCCCAGTGCTGCCTGGAAAAGAGTACGAGGTCCCTGCAGCTCTGGTTAGGATAAACAGCTGGAAGCGGAACGTGTGGATGGACGGCTTAATTCATTTAATTCAGGCTGCAGAAATAATCGTGTAGTTTCAAGGGGCTCCCTGTCCAGCATATCAAATCAGTCTCTGTTCTTCACGTTCATCTCCAGGGATGGTTCCAGCAGGTGGTATTTCAGCAATTAACACCTTGCAAACAGAACCCGCAGGCAGGCTGTTTCTGAACAAGGGCAGGAGTGTGAAGAGAACGGCAAGCAGGGGGAAAACAACGGCGGAGTTTCGGCTTCCGGTTTCCTCGCAGGTGTACAGAGACGCAACATTCGCATGAAGCCCAGGGCTGGCGCTCAGCAGGCCTTGGACACGAAGAGCACAGCTCCAGGCAGAAAAACAGATTCAAGATTTCTCACATTTTAACTGTTGAGAATAAATTAGCAAATGTCCTGATTAAATGTTCAGCAGGATTTATGAGAATTATTCAGAACCTCGTTTATTCGAATCATATTCTCATTACCTTATGTAATTTGCATATCTTAAATATAAATGCATAGTCTTACCCTTCTCATTACAGGCACATTCAACAGTACAGATAGACACAAGCTTTTCATTTGAATATTGTTTAAAATAGAGCACTTTCTCCACTGGAAACTAAAGAAGTATATCTCTAGATATCCATCCAGTCGTCCCTCTTCCAAATGCCTTTCCAGTGTGGGCTTCCTTGGAGCCCATCCCCGGCGGCACAGGGCGCAAGGTCAGGCTGCATCCAGTGGCAGGGCACTCATGCTTGCACCAATAATCACACACGAGAGGTAGAGATTCCTAGCAACATGAGGGAACTCACTGCTGTAGTCACATACAGTGACCCCAAATAGTCAAATTTTTTACATTAAACTTAATGGACCAACAATATCAAGGAACGTTAATTAGTTCAACTAAAGAAAAATGACAGACCGGAAAAGAGACAAAAACAGGAATCAATACAGCCAGTGGAATTGGATTTATTTCCACGTGTGTTTTAATAATTTAGAAGAAAAAGCCAAGAATTTTCCCTCCAGTGTGTTTCCGTCGAGCCTCTTCATGGTCCATGATGCCGGCTGAGGTTGTTAACACAATGTATCTGTAGAGGAGAGAGAGACAGATACGTGCGTGACACACACACACATACACACACACACCGTGTGTTTCCATCAGGTTTATATTTATAAGGTAGTAAATCCACTCAGCGGGTAAAATTTGCCAGACTGGGAAAGTCATAAAAAACCGAAATGGTGCATTTAAAAAGCCGCTCACTATGGGATGCCCCTGATAGGAATCTTTATAGGGTGATACCATGCTGTGGACACATTTATTCCAAAAGTTACCACAGGCCATCCGCATATGCAACCCTCGCTTACATCCTGTTATTTACATGGGAACATCCACTGGTGTTAAGGATAATGGGATGTCCACTGGCTTCCATTCCCATCCACCTTCCTGGTTTAACTGGCTCAGTTAATCCCACTGTATATTTCTGAATGTTACATTTATACAGTGCTTTTCAAAACATCCAAACCAGTATAAAAAAAAATCAATGGAAAGTCATTTCAACCATCACCACTGTGTAGCACCTGCCTGGATGATGCAACACTAGCCATTCTGTGCCAGTACGCTCACCACACAGTAGCTAAGGTGGAGAAGGAGCAGGGAGGAAGGGATTTCACTAATTATGGCGCTTTTCAAGCTGTACCTGAGCTGTACCCATGCTGACAATGCCCTGCATGAATGCCAGGTGTGAAAGTGTAACCAAACTCAGCTGGTGGTGTCACCACCATCCGATTGGTTGAAATGCAGGGAAATATTCTACACATCATTCATTACCAGATGTATCGCACACTGCGATATATTGATGCATTCCCGATAACTTGGAATTTGAAAATTTCCAACCACCTACTTAAAAATTACTAGAGAACAGCTGAATGGAATAGATTCATAATTCAAATTTACACAAGCGAATGTTATTTCCCATAGCATTTGATGTTAGTGGAAATTAGCAGCTAGTAAATCATGATGTTCAACATGTGAACAGTAAAATGTCTCTTCAGTTTTAAGTCACTGTCCCTCTCCAAACCCGGTTTTACGTCTTATCCATCATCCGAAGGAAGGCGCCATTTTTACAGCACAGTGTCCCGTCACTGCACTGGGATCCACACAGACCACAGGCTGGGGTAATCTGTTGGCCACACCTATACCTCTACCTTGCCTCCCACTTTTAAACAGAGGTGAACAGCCCCTGTTACTCTCATGGCAGACAGGTAGCCAGTTGTTTTTCGTGGCTGTTGAGCACGTGAGAGTTATTAGATGAGTCCTACATAATCACCTTTCATGGATTCTCCAATTCTGACCTAGGACTCGCTGCTCTGATCAATAAACGCATTATCAGTACCAGTAACTATCACACAAACATGTTCACATTCATTACTCAGTGACAGGAAAGCCCATAACTGCAAATTACCGGGGTAAATCACCTTCAGGGATTAAATAAATTTGATTAATTTAGTTGCTGCCCTCGAAAGGCAGCCCTTCATTTACACGTCTGATTTTCATGGTGAATCATTCAGATTTACATGGGAATGCTTGATCCAAAAGAGTCACTGACATGCTCCGTGAAACGAAGCCTGCCACCGAGGTAATATTACATGGAGTAGCCGGGTAATGGTCCGATCTTTAGAAAACAAACATCCTTTTGTTAATAGTTATGGGCTAAGTTGCTGAAGTGACGACAAGAAAATGAGCAGCGCAGAGCTCGTCTGCGGAGTCACAGGACAGGATGAGAGGCAATGGGATCATGGTGTTTATCCAAGCGCAGCTAGGATAGTGAACACAAACCACATTCCCCAAAATGCACCTCCAGCACACCTACTGGCGAAGTGACTGTCTGTCTAAGGTGCTGTCATTTTGTGCCAGACTGACTGTTCAGTTATTTGTAGTTTGTTTTTTTGTAAATTTTATTGTGCTCTATTTATCGGTTACCTTGACCATAGGAGCAAAAATTTCATTATACTATGTAAACATGACCACAAAATATCTAAGTAGTGAACAAATGTACAACATCTGCGATATATATATATATATATATATATGCACACAGACATATATGTGTGCATGTGTGTATATTTATATATATAAAAAACTAAGCTCACGTTGCTGTGTAACCCATTTACTTAAAAACACTAGTTTTTAAGCTAAATGTATGCAGATGCCCTTAGCCACAGCGACTTGCATAAATGCTTCAAGATATTCATCAGTGAATATATTCTGATACTGGTTCAATAGAACCTGGCTAAGAATAATATTACTCTAAAAACTCTGTTGGCGAGTAATACATTTTTTTATATATATAATAATGGGTATAACCCTGGAAGTGCTAATCCAAGTACTTCCGAAACAGTTAAGTTTTAGTCAGCGTTTGAAGGCACCCATTGACTCAGCTGTTCAGACACCTAGTGGAAGTTCAATTGACCACATATGTGTCAAACATATGTGTCTCTCGATGTATGTCTTTCTTGTGCATTGAGATGTGATACGTAAAAATGTGCCGCTACCCCCAAACTATTACTCAAACTTCCAGAAATCGACTCCTTAAGCAAAACATTAAAAAACCACTCTAACGCCCATTTAGAACATTCAACCAGTTCCTGAAGAAACCAGTGTTTCCTAGGTACCCAATGAGACTTGATGCGGAACCTTCTGGCCCATTTAACTGAAGTAATATGTATGACCAACACCTACATCAATAAGCGCAGCCTGACTCTGCCAAGGAGATGTGTGTTTATGTTTGTGAGTTTATTGAATCATGTGGGTTCAACTACAGCAGGACCACTAGACTGGACCAAAGCCAGGTCTTGTTATCGAGCGATCAGGAGGACACCTGGTTAACAGACATCGAAATGGAAAGACCAGCACTCACCCAAATTGCCGGGAAGGCAAGAGATTGTTCTGCCACTTCTCCAAGTCCTTCAGCTGCAGGTCGAACCGGGGGCTGATAACACCACACTGCCAGACAGGCGGGGAGGGGGGAGGCCAGTGGGAAAGGCAGCTTACACAAAAGCCAAGGAACAGATCGAAAAACTCACCTTGTTCAATCTGCCAGTGAGATTAACAACTATCTTTCCAGCCCTGTGGTCATCAATAATCTCAAACTCGCCAATGTAGCCTGCAGAGGAGATGAGAACAGAATGATGAGGATACCTCAAACCAAGACAGCAACAAAACACAGTGCCCAGACTCCACCCCCAAAAGTGCACACCTCCATCACTGCAAAGTACATGATCCTGTAACGATAGACTGCATGGCTCAGCTCTGAAACTAAATGTGACCATCTGTACTCTGACTGGCTGCTGGTGGGATGTGGCACTGGCCCCCAACCTTGATTCTAACACATGTAACAACCCCGGGGGGGGGGCTGGGAAGGAAGGTCCATCAGTCACACTTCCAGGGGTGAGGGAGGGGGCCCGACTCACCGTGCTTCATCATGACGGTGAGGAAGCGTACGATGACCTTGGAGCAGGGCCGGATCAGGACCTGCCGCTTGACCCGTTTCTCTGCATTGTTGATGCTCTTCAGGGCATCTGCAAGGACATTCATGCGTACCATGGTGCCCAGAGGCTCAACAGAGAAAAGCAAACTGACAGTCAGTGCATTGGAGCTTTCATTTCATATTTAAGCCACATACATACACTTCGAACCATCAAACTATTCGAGACGAGAGACGTGGACAGGGTTGCCATCCTTAGCCAGCTGGCTGGTGTGAGATTTTCAGTTCAAGACAAAACTGCACATACACGCACACACCTTTTCACATATGTAACAGATATATTACCTTATAAATAGTCTGTAGGGTCTGAAAACTACCCCACTGAATATGATGTAGGTAATTTAAGTGACAGTCTGAAAGTGTGAGTGTCACACCAGATGCAGCAGAGTTGGCAACCCTGCACGCAACATCCTGCCACAAAACACTGGCTTAATAAGCACAGAAGCATAAACAGGTCATTAAATGTAAGTGCAGCGCCTACCTCTTGAATAGTCTGTAAAGACAATGTTTTTTTAATGACACCCGATTGATATTTAACAAAGCAACTGTTTCTTATGGGAAACATCGCCAATATTTGCAACTCGATAAACACTCCGCATTTAATCACCTATTCATGTTTCTATGCTCTACAGATGTTCTCAGTCAGGTTAAGTTAATAGATAAATGACTGAAATACAGGGTATTATCTGCTTCGGCCACAACCAGCGCGAAAGCCTTGCATATTAACCGACTGCTTTTTGAGAGGAGTGCATTCGCTCTGATGACTGGACTTATTACTTTGAATAGATACGACATACTAAAGCAGGGAGTGACCTCTAAATTGAGATTAAAACAAATTAAATACTCATCGGGGTTCTATTAAACAACGACTGTCAAAATAATGTGCTTGTTCGCTTCTGACTTTCCCAACAGACTGTTTGGTAAAGGCAATGATGGCTTCGATATTAAGTGGATTATCAAAACACACACTCATCCGCCTTACCAGCAATGCAGTACGGCGGAAGGAAAAGAGAAAAACGCTCGCGATCAGACCACGTGGGGAAAACGTGATGCCGCGAGAAGAGGTCCGCGCGGAGTGTAGGGGCGTGGTCAGGGTGTGCCGCTTGGCACCTTGGTTGCGCGCAGCTGGAAGGTGGGTCTATGCTACTGTAAAACATGATCGCTGTTTATTATGTTAATTACTGAAAAAAAATAGGAAAAAACAGTAAGATATCAGTAACCACTTTACAATTTGTACATATTAAAACCAATTACTAAAGCATGATTGAGTCGCAACAAATTGTGCTGTTAATGCTGTAAATTTATGTACTACTGAGAATATCATACGCGCTGCGGAAAACAGCTCACATTAACAATCATGAATATTAAATCAAATAATAAATATTTGTCTAGTAAAACAAACACCAACCAAGTATGCATTCATTACTTTAAACTACCACTGTTTCAAAAAAGAGACGTCAGTATCAGCGCCCAGCTTACCCTGCCTTTTGTGACTCCTCCCACTTGGGCCAGCAGGTGTCGCTGGCCATCCAGTCCTCTTCCATTTCTTGGCCCTCAGCCCCAGTGTACCTAGCCCCTAGTGTTTTCCCTGTTCCCTAGCCTGCTGCATAGGTCATTGGACTGCAGGTGCAGCTCAGATACTGTTCCTTCATATTATGCATTTGAGGCAGGCTCAAGACCAGTCTCATCTGTTTTGTTTTCTCCATTTTTGTACTCTAGTGTTTAATCTGTGTTTTCTTATTCTGTTTCCCTGGTTTATTGTGATTATTTCTATGTATTCTTGTTTCTAGTATTTCCTGGTGGTGTTTCCCTTAAATGCTTGCTGTAGATCCTTAGTCTTAAGTGTTTGTTTGTTCTCTTAGTTCTGTGTTCTTAGGGCTATTGTGCCCACCTGTCTCTCTTTGCTGCTGTGTCTCCCTTGATTGGTTCATTGATTAAGTGACACCTGTTCTTTGTTTTTCCCTGAATGCCTGTGTATTTAAGTTCCTTCCCTCACACTGTGCTTCAGTCTGTCATTGTAATGTCATGGTGTAACGTTTCCAATCTCCGAGTAATTAACTGCGTCTGCAATATTGTTTCGAGGGGAAAAGACACCAGTGAGTACTCTAGATGAAGCCCAGCACATTCAGGCTTCGTTTGGCGAGATGTCCACAGCAGATATTACTCAATATCAAATCAAGCTCTAGACAATGAAGCCACCTTTTTTTTAAACAATTCAGAAGAGGGTGCAGTTTTGTGTTTCTCATTTAGATGGATAGAGTTGCTGTTAAGTATGTGGCCATTTCAAAAGACAGATAAATAGTTAAATATTATGAAAGAAAATGATACAATTTAAAGACAACATCCACTGGATTCTTTTAAATCACCACGGAGTTTCTGTAGATAGCAACTTAGCAGGTGGCAGTGGCCTCATGTCTGTTTCTGGGTTTGGATTCTGTGTGTGTGGTTTGTGTGTCTTCCAGATGGTCACATGCTTTCTCTAAATTGCATATGTTTACATGTGTCCTATCATGATCAAGCATATACAATCGTGGTCAAAAGTTTTGGTAGGGACACAAATTTTGTGTTCCACAAACTTTGCTGCTTCAGCATTTTTAGATTATTTTTTAACGGGTTTCCATGGTATACCAAAGGACAATTACTCGTATAAACATTTCATAAGCTTCAAAGGTGTTTATTGGCAAATATATCAATTTGATGCAGAGTCAATATCCAGAGTGTTGACCCTTCTTCATAACTTCTGCAATTCACTCTGGCATGCTGGATATCAGCTTTTGGGCCAAATCCTGACTGACGGTGATCCATTCCTGCCTTGGTAGAGATCGGAGTTGATACAATTTGTGGGCTTCTGCTTGTCCAGCCACTTTTTGAGGAGTGACCACAGCTTCTCAATGAGATTAAGATCTGGGGAGTTTCTTGGCCACAGATCCAAAATTTCAATGTTGTGAACTTCGTATCACTTTTGCCACGTGACATGGTGCTCCATCATGCTGGGAAATACAGACCAACACCAAATTGTCCCTGGATCGTTCTGCAAAGTTGCTCTTGGAGAACATTTCAGAACCATTCTTTATTCATGCCAATGTTTTTGGGCAGAACTGTGAGCGAGCCACTGCCCTGGATGAGTGTCAGGATGCTTCACTGTTGGCGCGACAGAGGACTCAAAATTGATGCATTTTCCAATAATAGCCTTTGAAACATACAAAATGCTTATAATTGTTCTTCAGTATACCATAGAAACACGTACAAAAAAAAAATTTAAAAATGTTGAAGCAGCATTGAAGCATCATTCTTCAGTAAAATACCTGCAGCGTTTTATGCATTTTACAAAATCTATGATACAAAGTCGGTTAATTCAGTTGAGCTCAGATTTTAAGCACAAACAAGTGTAATGTGTATCTTTATTACCATTGGAAAAAAAGATGAACATGAATAAAGGAAGGTTTTAAATGATAAACATCAAATAAAGGCCAAAATAAAAAGCAGAGGTCAGATATTTACAGAAGTCACTGAAGCCCACTGGTAAAATCAATCAACCGGGGTTTCTGATTCAGTAGGCCAGATATTCAAAAAATCCAGTGTTCTTTCAGTACAGCAGATTTCAGCACAGTGTGGCACACAGTCTCCTCAAGGAGCTTCTTCTGAATCCCACTTTTCTCATAAAGGCTTATCAAAAAGTAGTACACTTAAAGCCATAAGCTTACATACGCATTACACGTTCAGCTATGATGCTAATAGTACAGAGTACACCGACCACGTCTCGGAATATAATTATCCAGTTTCGTGTCACAGATAATTCATAATTCATCCGTATGTTTCACTAATTGACATTCACTGTGAAACATACTGCTTATTTTATAGTATAACCTCAGCATAGCATTCAAAATGAACAAGATTAAAAATACTCTTAGCGGTGAACTGGCTTGCCTTTCTGACCTGAACTTCAGTATTTTAGCTAGTCACTAGTGAAAGCAAATAGGCCAGATATTGGAGTCTGAAAAAGCAGATGTTTAAGGTGGGACTCATGAAGTGTGTGTGGTAAACGACTACTTCCGTAATAGAGCACATAACAGGTAACATTTGCTTCGCTCTATCAATTTTGCCTACAGAATTCCTACAGGATCTGTGAGTATTCTAGGAGCGCACTGTAGGAGAGGGGTAAGGTGGGGGCAGCATGGATCTCAAGTCCCAATGCCAAGCAAACGAACGTCTCCTGCGCGTCTTTCACTCGTTTTTCTTCTCCTTGTGCTTGAGCAGCTTGTTGATCTCCCTCTTGGCCATGCCGGTGTACTTGGCGAGGATGCCATGCTGGTTCAGGCCGGGGAGGAGGAGCAGCATCGTCACTGTGAACCAGAGGAAGAGTCGAGGTCACAAAGCAATAGCTTGGAATCCCTCCCAGGTTTAGGCTCCTGTCGGTGAGGTAAGGTGATTAAGCACCAGGAGCTGAAGATAAGTGAAACATTGGCCTCCTTGGTTGTCCTAGATCTGATGGCCTATTTTCACACTAGCAGGGGAGGTGTGTTCAAGGACTGTCACACTTGCCCAACTTTGCTTTTGAGTAAGCAAAGCTGGAACACAACTGTAAAAATGAACTTTACATTCCTTATTAGTAAATGTATAACGAAGGAATACATTTTCTGTTATCTTCCATTGACTTTGTTGGTAAAGACTGCAGACGTCATCAAATAACAAACCTATTATAACAGACCTATTTCCAAATAAGCCACAACATAGGTCAAATGTTTAGGTTGAGAGCAACCCAATGATGTGGGGAAATTGCCTGAGGCTGCATTACATGGATAACTGCTTTGTTTCAGTATATGAACTAGTAGGTCTGTCGTTGTGCTTACCAATCAGGTAGGTCAGGAATAGGTTGTGGACCTGCTGCCCAATCCAGGCCATCACTACCAGACAGGAGATCACAGACAGGAAGTACTGCACAGGAATCAGGAAAACTCAGCTTCAAAGTTGGATAAGATTAGGATTAAGCCTTTCTTTCAGTTCCCTACACAACCTTAACCCTACCTAGCTAACTGAACAAGAGCTAAGTGTAACCTTTGGCAGAGTTCCTTACAAAATCTTGAACAGTGACTCATTTTCTAAAAACGAAGTTGAGTTAGTAGCAATAGGAGCACAATGCTAAATTACTTGATCTTAGCACAACTTCAATAAATTGAAAGTGATTGTTGACAAACCACAGCACAAAACAACAAAATGTGTCTTCTGATATGGTGACATAGTAGCAGGCAGATATTATTTGCCATTGGGGAGAGCGGCATGTGGGACAATACCTTGCCAGTTAGAGACTCAAACAGCAAAGTTCTCTAACCATTAGGCGACCACTGCCCCAAAGCAGTGAAATGACAAGTAAAGCAGAACTGAGCGATTTAAGCTTTTTAAAGACTCGACTGAAGTCTTCAAAGCATATCTCAGCAGCTGCCTCTGTGCGGATGCATTTACCTGTATGGTCGAGGCAGTAACAGCTAATACTAAGTACAATTTACAAAGCAATGCACCAGCAACACCAGTACAGCATGTGGCTCCCCCATGTTCATTCCCTGTTCACCATTTTTGGTTTCTCCTCCTTGAGGGCAAAAATGCGCCTCCACCAGCCCAACAGACGCCTCTGGACCTTCACCAGGTTCCCACAGATCTCATGGAAGCGCTGCTGTTGTTCGGTGGTCCTGTAGAAAAGGCCGGAAGGGAGAGACACCCAAAATCAGAGCGACTGACATCACGATTTCAAATTAACACGAAAAGAGCAATAAATGCTACAGACCGCCACACTGTTAGCCTCATTATTTTTAAAAACAATTAAAGAGCAACGTTCAAGCAGAAGGATGCAAAGTTCTTTTCATCCTTTGAAAAAACAACATGGATGTAAGGGGTGAACTGCACTTGTGGAAACGGTTGGATGAACATTTTCTTGATGGTGTCATGTTGTGACACCAACAGCACTGAACTAAATAATTACAGTCCTC
>JAODUD010000095.1:26547760-26559081 GCA_026784285.1 Stomatorhinus walkeri
ATATTAATGACAGATAATTTTGATGATGGTCATGGGAGTACTGTGTCGTGACACACAGGCATTGAGCGCTGTTGTGTATTGGACTACGTAGCCAAAAGCCAGTAAGAGTACCCTTCCTTAGCCTTCCTACCATCAAACGTGCCTGCAATGGGCACATGAGCATTGGAACTGGACCTTGGAGCAATAGAAGAAGGTTACCTGGACCTATGAATCCCATTTCTGTTGCACTATGTCGATGGTCGAGTACGTGTTGAGCATGTTTGGGCTCGATGCACTATGTCGTGACACAGTACTCCCGTATTCGGCATTAAAATGACCTGGTATTTATTCCATATCACCCCTTCTGTTGATTTGTACCAGACAGGATAGCCTTCATTCTCATCTCACATGAAATCTTGGTCCCCAACACTCAGTCAGCGGTCCATGGCTTTTTCCTCCTTGGACCAGTCTCAGTAGGTACTCACCTCAGCCGACCATCAGAGTCCCACAAGGCTTGTCGTTTTGGAGATGGTCTGACCCAGTCGTCTGATGATAATGAATTAGCTCTAGTCAAAGTCACTCAGATCTTTACCCCTGTCCATTTCTTCTGCATTCAATACGTCAACTACAAATTCTGAAAACTAGCTTACTGTCTAATATATCCCAGACTCTGAAAAGCACCATTTACATGAGATAGTCATTTGCATCAGTGGTGTAAAGCAACTCAGCATGTAAATTGAGATAATTCTCTTTCCCAGACAATCCTCACTTTCTGGCTGCTGTCTGGTTTCTATTTTTGTTGCCTCTCATCTGCTATAATAAATATGTGTCAAACAGACCATCAATTATAGAAAAATGAGGAACGGTGTCTTATCACTGGGGTTCTGCCTACAAAAAGTTTATGAAACACACTTGTGAATTAGTAGTGAATTATTCCGCCCTGCAAAGGTGAAGTACAGCGTCCTTCAGAGAGGAGCCTCTCTCATTTTGGTGATGCTAACCTCTTTCCTGATCATTTTACCTCTGGGAGTGACTGTCCTCCTCCTCATTCTATGGGTGACCATGCGAAGCCACACCAGTGCATTTTTAATACAGTGTGAGTCAGCCACAGACGCAGTAACCTAAAGCTGGGCTGTGGAATGCCACTCAGAGGCAGCCGGTCTGTACTGTGGGTGTCACAGCACCACCGGCCAGGCTGAAACACTGCGCAATTATGCAGTCATCTAAAAAAAAAAAAAAAATCTAAAGTGTATTGATTAGTGGCCAAAGGTAGCTTCATGAGCTACTTGCTGTATTTTCTGACCTCACTAGATGGTGCTCTTTGGTGTTGCCCCAAAGCGCGCCAAGAGCACCATCTTGTGGAGTCAAAAAATTCAGCACATGGTTCATAAGGCTTAATTCAGCCATCACTATTGGGTAGCCTCCAAGCTCAGCATAGCTCATTATCATGCTGATTTTTCATATATCTGGGCAGAGGGGCACACTGTCCTTACTTTTGTGGGGTTTCCTAGCCACTGTCTTGCCATCTTCTTAAAGTAAACCTTCACATATCCCTGTTCATTTCCAGTTGCCTCCAAAGAACCAGTGCCTACATGGAAAGACACCCTAACAACCCACAGCATCAAGGAAAGACGAAAGCTTGGCTACAAACAGGCATGTGAAGTCTGTGATCTGTACTGAGTAGAATGAGGAGTGCAGTGATTACGGGGAAAAGAGTCAGGATTACATGGTCACCTCTGCAGATATTAGATGGGCAAGACCCTGCAGAAATCGAGCTGACCAGAAATGGAACTATTGTGATGTCATATTTGATGTGCGTAAAATGATTTCAGCTCGGACATAATACAGCTGACTTGCCATTACACATGGTGAGCTACATGCAATATTTGATTAAAAAAAGATCATTATCAATCAACGTGATTAAGCTTTTCAAAGACATTTGATATCTATATCTATGGCAATTTGTGCTCTTTTTTAAATTTAATATCCTACGCTGATGAGGAAAAAGGATGGGAAAAAACTGTAAGCAGCTTTGTATTATGTGCTGGGCTGATTTCTACAGGTCCTCAGATTTTAGAAATTAGAAACCTGTAGAAGCTGGTGAAGGTCCAATCAACAGAGTGAATGTAAGCATTTCTTCACTTATTTTTCATCCCACTCTTAAAAGCTCACACTGGTAAAACTACACTTATTCTGAGCCTGTCCAACTCATCACTGTCTTCCCGAAGTATCCATAAAGTCAATAAATGATAAAGACGCTGATCATGTAAGACATACCTGGAAGACGACCCACCGTCCCATAGGAAAAAGGTCTAGTTTGACCCGACAGGCAGGTTCCTACCAGAGCCCTCACCAGGAAAAGCAGACAGAAAATAACTCACTGTCAAGGGTGACCAGATAATGCATGTCAGGAAGGACATTTTAAGCTATTTCAGGTTTTACAAACTAAAACTGAAAGGCTCCTGTGCTTTGCTAAATAGTTCAGCTCTTCTTGTGCTTTGACTGGTTTGTTTCCTTGATTGAAAGACTCATCCAGCCATTTCATATTAACATTATTGACACATGCATGATTATAGGAGACTGACTACTTAACACACAGCATGATCTGTAATCCAGATCCTTTTAATTGCAATAGAAGCTTACAAACTCAGTCGTAGCTCAAACTGTTCTCCCAGACATGGATTATTTGGTTACCCTACTACCGTCCCAAGGCAAGTTAAGCTTCGTCCAAAGAACAGGGCGTCAATAGGAGGATCACAAAGACCAGCTACAGCAGTGTACCTGAAAACACCAGGCTAACTTCACTCAGCTCCTCTGGCGGCACCCGGAAGCTGAAAGATTCATTGTAGAAAGGGTCGATGGTGCCCTTCATGCAGGACGTCCTCTTGGTCTTCACCAGTTTCAACCCTGTCACTAGCTGGACCTTGACAAAAGGATCTGGAGAATTCCAGGGACACCATATTTCATGCTGGGTAGCAGCACATTACACATCCTGCAGTATCCTGTATGACACCTAAAATAAAGCACCCAAGATCTGCTATTGTAATTCTTTCACATTATTATTATTACTACTATTACTATTATAATAATAATTACTTCAGGAGCATGGGAATATGTGGCTGACAGAAACAGGGTGCTTTTCTGTGTCAGAGTACCTGAACCTTGGCACATGTCCGTCTGCAGCAGCTGTTTGGCACGGATGACATCGACGTTTAGCCTCCCGGCGCTGGGCAGATAGTTGAGCGATAGCAGCAGCTCTCCCAGCTCCACCTCATTCTGAGATGATGTTAGAGGAATGTTACAAACAGCAGCTGCAGTGGTGGTCATGGCTCAGGCTTAAGGAGGATCTTGCTTTTGGTTCCTTGGGATCAACATTGACCTGGAATCCTGCCTGGGAGCGTGATGTTTCCAGCAATATAAACTGGCTCATTCTCCTAAGCATCATGCAAGTTGGTAAAATATCCTACTAGTTAATTGTGTGTGAATGCTGCCATACTCAGGATGTAGGAGATCAGATGAAGCATACCTGGGAGCTGGGCACCAGGGCCCTCCACCAGTGGCCACCTTTGACCAGGTCCACGTCTCCCAGAGGCAGCGTCACCTTACCGATGACACAGTGGCGGGAGAACTTGTCAAAGTCGATGATGGAGAGCAGCAGCGTGCGACGTTGGGCCTCCAGAAAGGGCAGGTTGAATGTGAAGCGCTCCTCAAACACGGGATTCTGGGTCTTCCGCTTGACGCCAGTCTGGCGGGAGTTTTTGTTGTCGGGCAGCAGGCTGACTTTGACGTAGGGGTTGGAGTGGGCCATGTCCTGGCGGGAGGCATCGCAGGAGACGGGCAGGGGCAGGTCACGCGCCTCGATGACGCGCACGCTCAGGTGGCCGCGCACCAGGTCGAACTGCACGCTGAAGTGCAGCATGCCCAACTGGAAACGTGAGGCCACCTCCTCGTCGGTCAGGGAGTCCACGTCGTCGCCGCTAGAGTCTGCCGAGTACAGTCGGGGCTCCAGCTTGTGGAAGTAGTCCTCAGACCTTTCGTAGGGCTTGCGTAAGACTGTCGACTGCACCGGCTCCTTCCTGGGACCCATTGCCCAGAATTCAATAGGCTTGAGGTCAACAAGTGGGGAACTGGGTCTCCGAGGCTCCAGACCTGCTTAAAATATATCATTATAAAAATAATAATACTTACTGCTAGAGCCTATTGCCCTGTGCCCAGGATTGGCTCCCTGACGCTGAGCAGGAAAATTGTCAGAAGATGGATAAATGAATGAATAGATGGCTGATTGGACAATTCCAATGATAAAAGAACGATTCATATGACCTTGTCTGGTTGATATATATTTTTAAGGGTACAGCATTTACAGTAGAAGACTTCAGTCAGAAACATATGATGTAAGTGCAACCCACACATTTTTTTCAGCATTTTTAATACAACGTGATGTGTATAGGATGCAGAGTTATGATTTTCTTTGATATATATTCTCATGAAAATATTTAACTCCCACTTCAAAGGTACAACAGCAGATGCCTCCTGGGACTGCAGCCAACAGCACGTCAATTTCTTTAATGCCACAGCAGAAAGGAGACTCACTGGATAGCCGGTGTGCCAAGCTGTAGCTGGAGCGGGAGGTGTCCGAGCTGGAGGAATGCCTGTTCTGAGAGCTGTCCGGAGGGGGGGCAGGATGGCCGAAGCCGGGGGCATCCTGGCTCATCTCTTTCTCAGTGTTGTACTCGTTGACCCTGAGCGGGAAAAGAATTAGCATTGTTGATCTAATCTCCCTATGATGGGTTGGTGCCCCATCCTGGGTTGTCCCCTGCCTTGCGCCCATAGATTCCATGATAGACTTCGGAATAGAATAAACGCTTTCAGAAAATGAATGGATGGATGGATCTAATCTCCTTAAGTTGGCATGTGGGGTTTTAATGAATGAATTCAATTGACATTTTTATAGTGTTTTTGAAGTCTTGCAGGAAGAAAACAGCTGATTCTGTTGTAAGAAAATATGGACAGCCCAACATGAAACGCACCTAACTACGGAGCCCCCAAAGTCCCATAGAGTGATTTTTTCTTATCTTGTGCGCACAAGTTATGTATCTTGTGCGCAAAATTTACGTATCTAGTGCAAATAAGTTAATATTTGTAAGGAACAGGTTAGCTGCGAATAGCTGCCGTACTACGTTTGCTAGACCTCTAGGTTAAGCTGTATTTGCAATTTTCAAGAGTTTAAGAGATTCTCAAAAATGAATTCATTGACATAATTAGATAGACAATTTTTGTGTGTTTGATGTTACTCGCTTGTTTAATCGAATCGATCTCCTAAAAAAATACATTGCTGGCATCAGGTTACAATATAATAAGATACAGTAGCCTTGTAATCAATATTACTCGAAGGAGTAAATGCAACGCTGCTGCGCACTACTTTGACATAAAGGCTGAGTTACACAGTCCGTGTGAATGGTCGCGACAGAGATGAAGCGCCATGAACAATACTTTTTTTCTTTCACTGTCTGTAATCATAGTAAAACAGGTATACACAGGTTATACAATACAATAAACGTGTTAATAATGATGTATTTACTGTACCTGTTTATCATAGTGTATTATTATGATTACCGATAGGGACAGAAAAAAAAGTATTGTTAATTCATGCCGCTTCACCTCTGTCACTACCATTCATACGGACCGTAACTATATCTTGTCAACATAACCAATCCGGGGTTCACACGCATGCCATTCCATAGGACAGGAATCCATATGGATCATAGATCCACTATGGTCTGTTACACCACTAGTTCGGACCTGTTTCTGGAATGTCTCGAGCAGAGTAATTATATCATTGCTCGGCTTTGAAGCACGACCCTTAACCCTAAACCTACTCTGGGGCACCAAAGAAACTGACTGGCCCTGTTCTCTCAGCCCAAGCTTCACTTTCTACTCTATATTGTCGCTGTCAATATTATCTCCAAAAATTCATTAGTTCACGAGTGTGAAAAATGACATTTTTTCAGAAACTACTTTATAAATTAAATCTAGGACAACGTAATGAGGCACCTTATCACCACCAACTGAAACCTATTTTACACACATTACTTTACTTAATGAATGGTTTAATATTTTAAATGGACTTACAGATTTTTTCAGCAAGGAAAACATTTCATTGTCAACAAGATGCTAATCAAACTAATCATTGCTAACTTTATATTCAAAATTAGCAATGATGTTGGTTAACTAGCTATCTCGCTATCAACGTTGAGTTGTTAAAATTAGATAAATAGTAATCCATACAAACAGCCATCACGAATGTGTTAACTAGTACAAACATAAATATCAGTTACATAGATAGATTTCATAAAACATCTTTTCATTGGTCAATAAGATGGCAAATGCTATCAATAGACAGAGGAGAATGGGCGTATGGATGGATGGATGGATGGATGGAAATGCTATCAATAGACAGAGGAGAATGGGCGTATTCCAACTACAGTAAAAAGTCACACTCATCAATAAGTGGACACAAGTGTTTTTCATCTGACAGCAATGATATGTGGGTGTGCCTCATAAGACAGATTAATGGGATACGTGAAAAACAAATAATTCCCATTTACCTGTTCTCCTGCTTGTACAAAAGCCTAATGAAGTATCACCATTAATACAGAATGAGCAATACTTTCTGATACCAGCCAGAAACATCATTGTTTTCTGTGTTTACAGTAGAGAAACCATAACATGCGGCTTTGCAGATGAGCTTCTGCTGCACAGGTTGTAAGACGCTGGGGCTGATGCATTAGTCAGGCATGGATGACAAACAGGATTCAGTGCCAGGGTCTCGCTCAGAGAAAACATCTGGTATGCTAATACATGAAAACACGCCTGGTGTCTCCCAGACAAGAGTGGGATCCTCTCAGGAAGGTGACAGGATCCACACACTGGAGAAAACTCGGTAACAGGACTACTAAATCTCCAGGCCTTCGGCCTGCAATCGATATCCCCCTACAGGAAGGACAAGGATGTACAAGGAACTGTATTGAACCTGGCTGGAGCTCAATGAGAGAGGAAAAGGGAAGGCACTGATGCTGTCTAAGAACATGGCAATTTGAATCACCATGCTCTTCAAAGGCAGGAGAACATTTGGTACTCCTTGGTGTTAAGCAGACTGCCGCCCCCTCAACGTGACACAGTGCTCTCAGTTACAGTGGTCACATGATGCTAGAGAGTCCTAGCATGGAGGAAGTGAATCATGGAGCATTCCGGAGCTTTGAGATTTACATTGAATAAAAAAGAAAAAAAATCCACATATAAACTTACACGTGTAGTTAACTCGTTAACGCTTAGCTTTAAATTTAAAACCATCTCTTTAATCGAGATAACACGGTAAAGTACAGATTATATATTGTATATCTGTGTGTGATAAAAGAAATAAATCCTTGCTTATAATACAATACTTTTTCTTTACTTATTGCCATCTGTTCATCAAGCCTTTTTGAAAGCTTTGAAACTCAACTTGTACTTGCTTTTGAGTAATATTTTTTTGGAAATGAATAATCTGTACACCACAAGTTAAAGTTAATGCTAGGGATTCAGCAGTGGGCAGCGGTCAATAGTCTTGTTTATCCTTGGGTGTTTACTTTTTGGGATCTTTGTTGTAGTGTTACTCATTTGCAAAATTTTACTTATAAAGTGTGTCTCCTACACAAAGACAGCCTAAAATGTCACACAGTTTCAAACCAACGCTACCCTTTTGACCATAGCATGAAAAGATCCCATCCTGTTGAATTGATGGCTATACATTCATTTCCTAAATGTTTGTGACAGGGAAGGAGACCACTTGGAATGTGACTGCGTGCCACTCATCTGTACATAACAGTGACTCCAACACATACAAAGTGACTCATTTTGCTGCCTAATACCTTTCCACCACAGGCTGCGTGACTCATCGGCCACCACCTCCGAGCCCCCTGCTTCCCTGTGCAGACCAGTGGCTGGGCATCAGCCCAGATGTTTTCCACACCTCTCCACAAAGCACCAGCACAGCTGGATTTGCAGGTGGGTGGCATCTACAAATGAGCAGGGGGCTCGACGCAAATGGCTCACATCAATCACAGCTGAAGTGTCATCAGCAAGCCACAGGACACCCTGTTTTAGGGGCTACATTTAGGATGCTCTGGTTCCATCGAGCTGTCCAAAGACACACAGTGAGGGGCTGTATGCTTATGTGTGCACAATGATGGTCTGGAATTCCATCTAGGGGGTAGCTCTGCCTGAGATAGGCTTCATTTATTGTTTTTAGAAAATCTGTCAAAGTTAAGATTTGACTTTTGCTAGAAACAGTCCCTAAAGACCAAATAAATACGCATTTGGCATCAATAGCAATGTTAGCACAGGAAAGGCAGGCAGGCTATTGGTATTGACAGAGAAAGCCACGGTCGCAGGCACTATGAGGGAAAAAGGTGTGTGAAGGTCCTGGGATGGGGGAGGGGTCACTCACAGCCAAGAGGGGGTTTGGGCAGGAAAAGGTCCCAAGATCTCCACTTCATCATCACCCACCGGACAGCAGCTGCATTCCCAGCAAGACTGCCAACAGGACTGGCATGTCCAGCGACACAACAGAAAGTTGGACAATTTGGACAGGAGACCCTGAGTGAGGGAGAGCGACAGGATGTGTTAAAGGAGGAGCTACTACACCGATCTCACACGCTCACTGTACACATCCCCACTAATGTGAAAATGAAATAACAAAAAAAGCAACATGCATGCAGGGACCACTCAGTCCTCACCTAATAAGGGCAACTACACCTATCTCACACGCTCACTGTACACATCCCCACTAATGTGAAAATGATATAAAAAAAAAAGCAACATGCATGCAGGGACCACTCAGTGCACTCAGTCCTCACCTAATAATCAAGGGCACTAAAATGTCAGTCTTGAATGGATTTGCAGCTATTGAGGCATCAGGAAACAAAAGGGCTCAGAAGTCTACATGACTGTCAGAACCATGGGCATTAATTACGGGGAGATGGGGGGTTGTAACGCCTCCCAATAATCCAAACCAGCTAATACACCCCCCTGGATCCCCTTAAATGGATGGAGCACCCCCGATGCTGAACCCAAAGCTGTGCCCTTTATCAGAGCTCGTGTCAAAGGTGAAGAATCGCATCTTCTTCGATATAGCAGCTTCTCGGTACCTGTGTCAAGCTGCTTAGATAAGTCAGGTTCCGTCCTTTGAACAGTCAAGCTGCTCATTTTGGTTCTGTCTTTTGTGACATTAAAAGCTCAGTTTGGTTCCCTTTTCATTAAATATTAAGATGAAGCTTTACTATTCAAATGTCACTTTAGGGTGACAGGTTTAAAGATTTTCAGAGAATGTGACTCGGCTCTCATTGAAATCCTATCGAGCAGTATTCCCATGGTGTTAAAGGTTCTTCAGGCAACATGCAGCTTTTTGTAACGGATTTCTGGAGAGGACTTTCTAGTTGAAATAATTTATTTTTAATTTCCTCCAACATAGATGAAAGCATCACTGGTAACAGGCAGACAGCAGAGCAAATCATCTACTTCCTGACGACAACATGCTCTGAACACACAAAATCCAACACTGCAAGCTCAGTCAGGTCACTCAGCTCAAGCATTCACTTATATTACGCACCTTTCAATCTAAAACCAATGCCTTACCTATGATCAAACTGACAAACCATTACATTCCACATACATTACCAGTCAAAAAAAATTTCACACCACATTTTTTACTACTTTCCATTTATTTAATAAGCTGCAGATTCAATTTTTGTTAAGTATTGGAAAGCTGAGTGAACAACTATAAATGAAAATATACTCAAAACAAGTTTTCTTAATAATAATGAAACAGTACATAACAGTGGATGGCTGACATCGTACTAACTGGTTGTATGGTGATGGCACAGTCAAATTCTAGGCTCTCCTTTACCTTTAAAAGCACTAGTTAACTGTTTCCCTCATGAAACAGAGCAGTATTTAATGTCCCTTGTAGAAAGAATGCCTTGAATTTTCTCTGTTGTTATAACTGCTTGAGAAGGTTACTTTGATGAATCAAAGATATATTTTCTTGCTAAGAGAGGTACTACTCAAACGGTACAACATATTGTAAATTTATTTGTCAACAAAGAATAATGAGTGTATTTTTGTGCAAATAAGTTTCGACTGGTGCGTAGAAGCATGAAAAAAACAGAGATTTAATGCTTACAATGGGTGAGTTGTGTCTTGTCTAAGCTGGTGCCTGCTGATGTTACATACAACTATACAACCTGACATATACAATATTTCTTCAAGATGGCATCGCCCCGGTTCCTAAAAACAATGAATACCTCTTCCTCTAAGTAATAAAAATAACAGTCCTTGAGATTTAACACTGGGTGAGACTGGGCAACAACAGGAATACAAAAAAATTCATAGGACTTCTGTTCAAATGTCTTTATTCACCAGTTATGTGTGATGGGCCTGACTACCTCCTTACTGTCTTTTCTGCGATTTAGTCAGCCTGCTAGTAAAGGATTTCAGGGAGATATAAGGAAAGGTCTGTTACAAATATTATGAATTTTATTCTTATGTTTGCCAAACTGAACAGTAGAGTCTGGACAAGGCTGGCAGATTCAGATATGTGGCCTATTTACCTCATCGACAGGTTCCAGCTGTCCTTTTTCGTAGCCACAGATGGGAAGATACCGGAGGGGAAGCGGGAGAAGGACAGAGAGGGAGAGAGAAAGGAAAACTGTTTAGAATCGCAGGATGCAGTCGACGCGATTTTGCCATCTTCCCGTTCCTCACCTGTTCACAGGAAACTTTGAGTGTGGCACAGTAACGTGCATCAGGGACAAAGTATGACCCAAAGCAATCTCAGAGCACTCTTCAGCACCAAGGCAAGCAGGCTGCTTGTCGCTGAGGAAGGCGCCTAGGACATGGGGTCAACCACGGGGCCTAACCCATCTACCAGGGCTGGACTGGCCATCTGGCATCTGGCAAACTCATTTTATCTACCAGGGCTGATGGGTTTGGGGGCTAGTAAAATTTATCACGGGGAATCACAAACTCCGGGCCGATGTTAAATCCAGCCCTACTATCTACCTGATTTTGTTCGGATATCTTGCACGGTGACACAAATACGCATTTCATATGCCTGTTTAGTGTAAGATGATGCAAAGCACAACACGGAAAACAAAGGGCAGTGCTAATGAAAACCTGCAATCCATGTTAACCTGGTGACCGGGCAGCCTGGAGCATTGCAGGCAGAGCTGATTGCATCCCTATTGTTTACCCGCGGCTAATACGTCTCCTCCACCCAGACTGGCTCCTCCCAGCTGAACCCCCCG
>JAODUD010000095.1:26564222-26576195 GCA_026784285.1 Stomatorhinus walkeri
TTTGACCCCCCCCCCCCCCCCCCCCCCCGCACACAGATAATCTCTCTTTGACCATAATATGCAAAACAGAACATTTAATTTTCTCATTATTTACAAAAAAGATTGCATGTTTCTACTTTAGACATAGGAACAATTATTTGGATCTGTTTTGTTAACCAAAAATTAATTGAACGCTGTTCTAACTACTGTATTCAACACTGTTTTTTTATGTTTGAAACAGAGAAGGAAACATTTTATCTCCCTATATGCAGCATCTTGTTGTCCCATTAGAGGGATCTGGAGCCAATCTTTGGAATAATACACTGAGCACCCAAAGGGGACGCTAGTCTCTGACAGTTCAGTCAGTACACATGACTATTTGTTGATTTAAGCCAGGTCCCATGTGTACCACTACCAGCAAAGACAAGGACCACATGAGACCATAGCGTGTCACATGAAACCTGCACAAATATCTAGTGGCACTCGCAGTCATGAAAAATGCCCCTGTCCCTGAGATGGAAATATCCCTACCCTGTTCCAGTCAGGGCTGGTCTCTGCTGAATATTTGCACATTCTCACGGCCTCCAGACAGGAAATGCGGCTTTCTCACAACCCTGCCTCCGGCCAGCCCCAATCGTGCAGCAAAAGCCGCCTCATTGTCACAAAAACAACAAGGCTTCTCCCGAACTAAAGGTGTTAAATGTCACCCATTCAGGGTACAAAATGGCACCTGTGGCCCTTCAAGGCTGTGATAATGAAAAGGTCTATGAATCCTGACCAGTGAGACAGAACCTGGATCATCTTTTGTTTTATTGCTAGTGGATGATAGTTCAGTATTTTGAGCTGTATATAAGACTTATCAGTAAGTGGCACAGGGCAGAATGTTCTGTCACATGATACTTTGAACTTACTAGGCTAAATGGTCCCAACAGGCCAGTCACAAGGGTCTACACAAACACAAGCTCTACCCTGAAGCTCCATCTGTATCCCACATCTATACACCTGTGTCCAGAATGCCTGAAATCCTGAGTCAAACACAAACTAGCACAGTATCACAGTCTGCAGGAGAAGGAGTGGCCAAAATGTAACTATATTTTCATTGCTGCAAGTTAGATTTTACTTGTATCAATACACTATATGCACCACACCACGCAGGCATATTTGCAATACACCGCAGCTCTATAGCAGTTTTGCTAAATATATTTAATCTGTATTTTTTATTATTACTTAAGAGGAGCAGCAAATATTTTTGCTTTGCAAATAATATATATAATGTGAATTTGTAACTTATAACTTTTAACACTGGTCACAATTTAATTCCAGTTTAACAGCACATGACAGCCCAATATTTCATGTGACAGCTCTAAGAAGGTTTTTCCCACTCCCCTTCAGCACCGGGTCTCCTGACGAAAACACAGAAGGCTGCTCCCACGGTTCCTGAAAACAACCACAGGGGTTTCTGGACACGATATCCCTGCAGTGCTACCAGCATCCAGTGACAGCTGTTCAGGCAGCAACCTTGCTGTAGCGAATGAGTTCTGCTGTGAAAGTGCCAGCACTGACCTTGATCCCTGTAAAAAAACAAGCCCTAAGCCATATTTCAGTAAGGGCATTGTCACTGAGCAGTTCTCTGATGGGTTTGCGCACTCTTTTTTGCAGAGTTTTTCTACAAACACAGTGCAAGCATTATGAGATATTTACTTGGCACTAAGTGTGAAATCCATTTATTATCCTCATCATTCCCACAAGTTCCGCTATAAACCAAGAATCAATGAATAAATATTGAAAATACTTTCCTTGGATTAGAACATCAGCTAAACGAGCGAGAGAGGCTGGTGGGTTCTCAACAGAAAACTTGAGCACATGGTCGGGATTCAACTGCATTTTGGCCCTGATGCAGACTGGAGTCCAGCAGTTGGTGGGTACTGGCCTAGACGAATAAACCAAGGCAGGTGTGCCCAGAAATAGGAAAGGCGGGCACAAACCAAGTCGAGGGACGTGGGGTGGAAGCCCACTAAGAGGTTGGATGGAGCAGTGTCCCTGAACGTCTTAGGCAAGGTGAGGAAGCTGGGCAGCAGCTCTGTGTCGCCCCCAAGGAACATGTGTCTCACTTCCCGTTGGCGTAGGCTCTCCTTCAGGTTCTGCAGGAGGTCCTCAAGTCTGTCCAGAAAGCAGTGCTCCCTCCACGCCTCCGGGGGCACTGTGAGCAAAAGGCGCAGCCATGCCGTCTTGAGCAAGTATGATGACAGGACCTCCCTCCACTCTCCCCAACCGTGGCGGTCCAGAGCCTGCCCTCCAAGGTCCCTCAGAGCCTTTATCATCTGCAGACACTTCAGGTGGCAGGATCTGGCTGGAAGCCGGCTCCTCAGCCAGCCCAGCAGCCTCTGCTCCTGACGGGGAAAGTATGGAGTCCAGAGCTCCCCCTGCTGGGGACCACACACAGAGCCGACCAGGTAGGAGCCGTCCGCCAGTGGCACCGCGGGGATGAGGCGCACCCCCATGCATATGTGGCAGCACACGTAGTCAGAGAGTGGTGTTAGGCGTAGCATGACACGGGATTTACACAGTGACAGGCCCAGGGAATAGCGCCACTCGAAGGGCTGCCGCACAGTGGCAAGGCAGCGCTGAATTGCCAGGTAGAACCAGCGGAGAACAGCACCTCGGGATAGCCCGTATGCTCTGCCTGTCCCACCCAAACTCAGGAAGCTCCTAGCGAAGGCCCTGTGTTCATGCAACCAGGCAGAAGCTCGGGGCATCTCCAGACTACAGAGAGGCAGCATCCCGCCCTCTCCACGTGAAAGGGTCACTGGCGCCACCTTCAGGCCACGAGGTAGGTGCAGAGGGACCAGGATGTCAAAGCAGTCCGGACGGCTCACCTTGTGTTCCTCATAACAGCTGCCGATCTGCACAAAGTCTCCCCTGAAGGCAAAGGAGGCTTCGAGAGGCTTCTCAGAACGGCCAGCCCTCACCAGCTCGCTGACCAGCTTGGCCACATGCGCCTTGCTGTGTCCGAGGACATGCGGGGACAAGCGCACGTACCGCTCATAGTAACTCTCCAGCAGCTCCTTCCTGGAGGGCGCCACTTGACAAGTCACCTCGGGAAGCTCACGGAAGACCCTCTTGTTCCTCCTCAGTCGAGAAAAGCAATATTTGAAGAAGTAGCGGAGAATGAAACCCAACGCAAATAAGGCGAGTAAGAGAGGTCCTAAGGCTTTGTCTGGGCAGTCTGCGGGGGCAGAGTCTGGGCCCCTGTGTAGAGATCTGTGTATCAGCAACAGAAGGCCAGAGAGGAGGAAGGTAACCAGGGGCCAGAAGACCCTGAGATTCAGTGTGTATACAGTCATGCCGGCTGCCGAAACGGCGCACGAGTGTGCACTAACCCATGATGTCGCTCTGGAGACTCACTCCGCCTGGGTCTGCGATCCTCTTTTACCACCTGAAGAACATCCAGAATTTAAAACGGCCCTCTTCTGACAGCAGTGAGGACCTGATGTGGGCCTTCTGTCTGCGTACCCAGAGGAAATACCAAACTCATAACAGAAAACTCTCAGCTGGAGGGTTGGGCGATGAACCTACAGCCAAGACACAGAGTTCCCGCCCCTTACTCCTCTTAAAGAGACAGGGTCAGACAAATTGCTTTAAAGAACAAGAAAGATGACATAAAGAAATAATTCTCATGGGAAAAAACAATTGTACAGGAATTAATTTATGTTGCTCATGGAAAAGATTTCACATTCTGCAACATTAAAGTATGTATGTAAGAAGCAATGATGTGTGAATTGACCTGTAACCTCTATGAAGTGCGTGCAATAGGCAAGGCTGTTTTTACTAGTTCAGCTACAGGGCAGCAAGCACAATCAACTTGAATTCAGCTGGATCTTTGGGTGCGAGTTAAATAAACACTTAAATAAAGATTTTTACTTAAATAATAAAGGAAGAAAAGAACTCTGAAGCGTATGCTCTCTTACTGGTTTATTGCCGCAAAATGAATGAAGCACGTCTATTAAAACCAAATAACATAAAAGAATTCATCCTTAATTTAGTACATAATATTCAGGCAATATAGGAAACAGTGGGTGGCTGTGAATAGAAATCTGTTTATTTTATCTCATCTACCTCTTAGTCACCTCATGAGAATTCAATATCAGTCAACATGCTTGAAGATCTGTCATTCATGGAGTTGGATAATGACAACTTAGAAAGTGGGTGGTTTAGGTATGACACTATTGTGGTATTATTTAAATTAAGTTTAACTCTTAAAATGTGCATACTGTGCTGTATATGGCATGTATAAGATGAAATAGACCTAAAATGGCAGGAATTCAACATGTCAAAATGATTAATAAAATTTTAAGTAAGTAACTGGTAGTCGTGGGTTGCCCTATATTATCGTGCCACCAAACTCTGTCTGCAAAAAATACAAAATATATAAGAGAAAACAGACACATTTTAAAGGGCTTCGCAAAAAAGTTCAGTCTGAGTGTTCATTAGAATCCATTGAATATTCCGCCCGACAGAGACAACATGGAGGCCGATATAAGAAAATTCAGTGGATAAATTAATATTACCCTACACACATAATTAGTATAAATAAATACAGTCGACCCTTCCGCATAAGAAATTAAATGGGATTTTTGGGGGAGTATAGTAACTCATAAATGCGTATATCTGTGTACTGTGCGGGTGTGGAGGGCACCACGCGCCTATACGGCAGCCTCTCGCGCAATATCTCGCAGTGAACTCCCCCCTCCCGCGAACCCGCTGGGCGCCCGCTAAGACCAGAAAAATTATGCGGTTTTCCCTGATTGCGTGGGGGCTGTGCCGCGATTTGGAAGAGTGGACTCTACTTTGAATGTGATAAACTGATAACTAGTTAACAGTTATCTACCTACCCGCCAGAAGTTTATATTATGCTCCCTATAATAATATATACATTTGAACTACTAGATAAAATGTGCACTTTTAAGATTGAATCGAATTTCAAAGTGAAATTATTCTAATCGAAAGAAACGATATTTCATTGTCGATCTGCATATCCTTACAAACGGCATTTTGCAGTGGACGGCAAACTGGAAGGAATGGGAAAAGGTGATGGTGAGAAAGCAGGGATAAACCGAAAAAATGCGCTGGAGGAGGATGCAGAAAGATGCACAGAACTTTCAGCTTTATTTAGGACAGGTGAGAAAAGTTGTAGTCCGTTAACGTGACCCTGCCTTGAGTTACGTCTTCAGTAACAGTAGGTGAGAGCAAAACAGCTAGCTAGCAAAAGTCCATATGTCGGCGCTGCAATATGTCTTATTGCGTAAAACGCACTGGGTTTGTCGTGTTATTAACATGTTGTTCCTAAATGAAAAAAGAAAGACTTAGTGCTACACACGCAAGTGAAGCTAAATTAAATGTTGGAAAGTGCATGCCCTCAGTTCCCCCTGGCTACTTCGCCCTTGTTTTTACGTCTTTGGACATTGATGGGGTCTTTAACAGTTTGCTACCAATATGAATCTTTGGTTTGATTTAGTATTTTGCCATTTTCAGAAACTAGAAAAATCATTGGTAATGGCTGGATGTGTTTAATTAATTATTATTGAGAACGACTGAAAGTTTAATTGATAATACAGTATCCGAGGTCCCCATGCTGTTTTGGGGATGGGAAATGTTTTGTAACACTAGTAAGTAATGCATCTGTCCTACCTAGTGTTACAGACTCACTTTTATTTGTGCTAGTGTTCACATTACCTGTGACCTTCAGCTCCAAAAGGTCTCTAAATGACACCTAAAACATTCTATAAATATCTGTAGTTACGTTCATTTAATATAATGCTGGGCACAACTACTACTGGTCCCTGCAGCCCTGACCTGGGTCTATGTTATGGATGGATGGATGGATGTAGTTACTGCTGGTTATTTTGGTTTCACAAAAATAATTTAATGGACTTTTCTCTATAACAAGCGACAAACACAATCTAAGCCAAAACCTATGAAAGTGCGCCATCTAGTGAGAACAGAAATTCCAAGGAGGTTCCGGTTAATAGGAGAAAGCTTACGACATCAAATACACATGATGGCATTGTGGAGTTTCCATTTTACTTTGTTTTTGTACTTAATACATCCAATAACATTTAATAATACAATAAACAACATTTATGCTAAAAGCAGCAAATCAAGTTACTGAATAACAAAAAATACTTGACCTTTATAACAGATATATAGGTTATATAAAATGGCACAATAAGGATTTTAGATGATTTAGATAGAATTGATAATGTGTCCTTGAATCAATTGTCATATTGTTAATGAGTAGTATTTTGTTTTAAAACCATTTTCTTAAAAACTCATTCAGAAATGTGTTACATTCAGAGCTGAGAAATTGACTGCTAAAACAGCAACACAAAGAAAGAAACTGGTACTGTGCACACTTTAAAATATTTTAAGCATTTTAAAAACTAAATACACATGATTATCACCATGACCCTTTGCTGATACTCTAAATATTAACACTATAATATAACCTATAATGTCTCCATCTGGGAAATAAAATCAAATTAACTCAGTAACAATAACAGCTGAACCATTTGAAGCCACATCTTGCGTGTGTGTTTGTATGTGTGTATGTTTGCATGAATTTGCCACATTATGGGGTTTATTTGTCTGTGTCTTTCGTGGAGAGCAAGGAGGGACATGCAAAAACTACACAATTTACCCACAGTGATGCATAAAGTATCACTATTACTATTACTAACAAATAATGGCAGGTGACAGTGTCAATGTAGGGTTGTCAAAAGGCTGCAGATTCATTTACAGGAGTGCAGCTGACTGCTGTGAGAGCTTCAGCCAGCCAGGTATCAGGTAACTTTGCCAGCTTTCATCCTAGAACTAGGCTAGCCACATGTGCCTCATCAGTACGGCTCCAAACATGATCTGGCAACCTCCTAAAAGTCACCCATGGCAACTTATGAAAACTGAAAGGTTTCACTGAAGAACCCTAAAAACTGAAACTACTGAGCCATCTCTCCAAACCGAATACTGTGCAGCATAAAGGAACAAATCTATCTGAATGTCTGAGAACTAATTACAGGCACGAAGGTGTCAGAGAGAGGCAGCTAGCCCTTTAAGCAGATGGGAAGCCCGGGAGAACTGAGCAAGGATCCCAGAGGAATTCCCACGGGTCCGAACACCAGTTTTCATTGGAGCAATGGAATGCTTGGTGGCACAACTGAGTACCAGACTGAGATCTCCGCATCATGTTTACATCACTGCTCATTCCTTCACAATGCCATGGAGCTAATGCACCCCCTAGCCTCCATTACTGACCATGCCGGTCAGGTGGCTACCCTCCTGCTTCAGATTTAGGCCCAACTTCTGCAGGTCCAGACCCATGGAGGCCAACACCTGGAGCAGGGTGAGCTCCTGGTTGGTGGCCTGGTCCACTAGGGCAGGGCACGTGGGATTGCACTGCGGCCACTGGCAACTGTCGATCAGGTTAAAGGGGCAGCCCTTGATGGTGGTCTTGCTGTTACGGTTGGACTCCTGCAGACTCTTATCCCAGCACTGCAGAGCTCGTGTAAGTGGGGTCCCTTTAACATGAAAATCCATCCAGTTACTGTGTAGAGATAGTAAAGGACAGTAAGTCAGCCCCACTGTTCAGGTTTCACTGAAAATTGTTTTTATTCTTTCAAAGTCCATTTGTGAATCAGCCCTGCATTCAACCTCACACTTCTGCACTGCATGACAAAACTGCCTACCTTCAACTTTTCCTGACCTCACAGCAAGTTCTACACCAGATCACCTTTGACCTCACTTAACCATATACCCCCCAGTCCTTGATTTTGGCCCCCATGACAGCCCTACCCCCCACCCCCTCTAGGCAGGAGGGAGTCAGGCTTGGTCCCAGATGGGGAGAGTGAAAGTGTGACGTGGCACCCAATGACAGATAGAATGTGGGGTGATGAATGAGCCTCCATAAACAGGAACATGAGTTCATCCTGCAGAGATGGAGCAGCACATGTTAGTGCAGTCCTCAGGCCGTTTCAGATGTCCTTACCTTTTAGTGATCAACGTGTGGGCCAGGCAGGAGGGAGCAAACACGGCCCTAGAGATGTACATCACACAATGAGCAGGAGGCACACCGTAAAGGCACACTAACCCTAAACTAACCCTGACCTTAATTACCCAGCCACCATGGTCAGTCACACTATACATCCATAAATCCATTCTCCAACCATTTATCTTGGAGGCAGGGTTTTTTTTTTTTTACAAAAGAGAAGAGCATCACACTCACGAAACATCCTTGAACGAGTTTTTGAGCTCCTTTCCAAGGTTCTGCATGTAGGTCCACTGCTGCTCAGACAAGGACTGCCCGCCCAGGTAGATGTTCTCCAGCCGCAGCTGCTCCTCATCAAATAACCATTGCACCACAAATAGAGGGGCTGAGAAAAGGTGTAAGAGGGTGTCTTTACCCAACAGTGGTCTAAGCAGCCATGCAGGAAAAGGTGCTGCAAATGGCGAGTTATACATACAGGACAGGGAAGAGTAGAGCTTGGGGCCAAAGAAGCAGTGCCATTCCTCGCCTTTCCGATACTGCTGGCGGCACTTCTCTGGGATCACCCCGTTCCACAGTCTGCAGGCGCAGTAAAACATTCCCATAATATGGAAAGAACCCATTCCTTCCCCCGTCATCAATCATGGGAACATATGAAAAACACTGGGGTCTGATTCGAGTTTTGTTTTTTTTACCTTCAAACATAAACAAACAGACCTGTGTAGTGAGAGCTCGTCCTCACTTGACATCTTCTTACCGGAGGCCTTTCTTGATGGCGTCTGCTGGTGTGCAGGACACGCTGTCGGGACACTCGGGCGCCTTCTGCTGCTTACTCTCCAAAAACCAGCCAGAGTCTACCAGGCCGCGGACCTGTGCCTCTGCACCCAGCTGCTCCAGCTGTGCAGACACCTTCTCGATGTTCAGCAGCACACCTGTACCCCCTGCACTGTCAGGAGAGTGACGGCACTCCTCTGAAATTTGTACATTCGTCTGCTCGCTTCGTACGTTTGATTACTCGATTCATACATTCGTCTGCCTGCAGGAGTACATTTGTCTGCTTGATAACTCTCAGTATTACAGTCAACCTGCAGGCATTGAGCGATAAAACACTAAAATCACTTTAAGATTACATATTTTCAATGGCATTTCCATAAAAGCCAATATGTATGTGGATAAATCAGGCAAGGAGGCCTACCTTGTACCAGCCAACATGATGACCTTTGCTTGTTTGATGCCCTTGAGAGTGAGATCTTTGACCACCTCCCGGATAATAAGGGAGCCCATGAAGGCGTATTCAGCTGTAAGAAACAAGACTTGTCACAACACAAAATCTCCACATAAATGATACATGTCTGTGGTGACAGCCATACCCATATCTTTTCCCTGTCGGGGTTTTGCGGGCGGTCCAGTTCCACTCCACACATCACTGGAGCAGTATGGAACAAATCTGGAATGATAAACGTATCTCAGAACACATTATGAGGCATTATGGGATCAGCATGAGTCACCGTCTTTCAATGAAGGACACAGACACATGAACTTGAACCTTACGATGAACTTGAACCTGATCTGGAGAATTGGATCAAATATTTTTTTTCAAGAACTTACACAATATTGGCGTTCCACCAGTGAGGATTTTCTTCAGGTTGTGCTGAGAGGATTCCAGTACCTGTAAAGTGTTTCAAGCAAAACACCACTTAGACATGTAGCAAAATAATCAGGAGAGGGAAAGCTTGACTGCAACACAGGATACAGTCATCTACTGTGGAACAAGTATCACTGGCCAAAACAGTATGAAAGCGTATCAGCCAACCTTTACGTGTCTGGGGCCACTCCGATGAGCTCATGAGCCGAGGGATATTTTTGTATCTGGAGTCGCAGGTCTCTTTGTTGTAGCAGCACCAGCCACCTAAAAATATGATGCTAATATTATCCTAAGCAGTCTACAAAGAGGAGATCCCATTCAGGCCTTCAGCTAACCCCCTCAGGTCTGGCCAAAGAATGCACCTGCGATTGCACCTGATCCATTCACCTGCCTGGAACTGCTCATGTTTAGAGGATGAGCCTACATTGGACTGTAACCATAGGGGATACTGTGAATGATTACCTTCAGGTAACTAAATAAGGCTAGTTCACTTCTGGACTAGGATAACGTTTGGATAATTTTTTGAAAATTCATATTTTCACTGAACAAGGCTAACTGAAGAATAGGACTAAAATACAAATTAAAATATTTCAAGAGTGCTTTTGAATAAATATGCAGTTAATGAACAATACCAACCTTCCAAAAATATGAGCCATCGTTTGCTTCCTCTGAATTCCTTCAAGTAAAACCTACAGAAATCCAACAGGGATATGTTGAGATATAAACCACTGGAATATGCTATAAATCCATGCTGGAACTAGTACTTTCAATTAAACTACAAGTATAGCAGAACATTTTATACATTTCTTTTAAAATAACTGAAACGGGATTTGGGTTTAAGGTGAGCTTTTGAGGACTGTACAGTCCTCCAGCAGGTAGAGAGGTATCTCACCCAGCTGCCGTCCCGTCGTTGCAGGTGACCTGTGTGTTCTTGAGGGAGTGCAGTTTCATGTCATCGCTGACCTTATTACCGGAGGCTCCTCGGCCTCCAGGGCCTGCTGTCACGGGGTGCGACTCATCCTCCGAGGCCGCCTGCTGGACCCCAGTCTTCCTGGGTGACTTGCTACCAGCTTTGGTACTGCGGTTACTTTGGCAGTTCAGCCCTCCAAATAGGAGCAGCAATGCCACATGGTGCAGCACTTTCATAGCAAATCCCCCAGACCTCTTCAAGGAAGAGAGAAAGACCCAGCGAAACACTTTAATAAGAGTGCTTCCCTTGAGAGAAAGAATATGCATGTTCACAAAAGGCACACTTATTACACTTATGCATGCAACAGTTATCGACTTAGTCAGCAGTGTGTTTTCTAAACGGATTAGTCGTTAGTATCGCACATTATTGATCCAGTAAAGTGAGAGCTGGACATGCAATGACCACCCGCCTGACAGCAAAATACCTTTTCAGTATCCACTTGGGGAAAACTTCAGGCGTGCCAGGGGACCCCTAGGCAAGTTGAGGCGGTGCTGTAGCTGCGAAGAGTGGAGACCAAGTGGAAGGTGGTGAGCGTGGGCTCGGTAGCTTCTGGTCAAGCCTCGCATGTGGGTTGGGCTTTATAGTGCCACCATATGGATCACATTTCCCAGCATTCTCTTTGAGCTGCTGCCAAATCTGGCCGGACAACGCGCAGGGTTGGATGGTAGACGCCGAGGAGAAAAGATAACACACGCTCTCCGGAACGCATTTGAAAGGCTCCCACCCACCTTGGGCTAGAAGCACCCAGCCCACACCATTAGGGTGAGGATTAAATCAAACAGGTCAATGTCTGGTCTAACATGATGCAAATTTCAGGCAGTTTGTTACCTCCTGTCACACATCTTGAGGTCAATGCTGAAAATCAGGCAGGTCAGCACATCTGAATGAAGAGGGCAACTTGACAGAGATCCAGGCTGATCTGGCAGGGCTGCTTTCATGCAGACTCTCGTACCATTCATTAGAAGCCCTTTCCTCAATTCAACACATGCACCCAACAGATAAGCAACAATCCACCTCAAATGTTATCTCAAAATGAACCTGTTTTTTTTTTATTATTGATCAATGCAATGCGATTTGCACGTGCATTATAATGGAGAGACACTAGGATTAGGAGTGCACAGAAGTCAATAACGGGAATTCATGGCCTAATAGAATATATTATGATGAAGAACAAACACAGCGTCTTTCACAGTGGTACAGTTCCAGCTTTAGACAAACCCTCAGAATAGGGTGTTTGCTAAGTGCAGCAGCACTTTTTGACCTTTCTCACTGCAATCTTTTGTTTTATATTAAAAACTCCTGCCACGCTTCATTAATATATTCAATTTAATATTCTCATTTTAA
>JAODUD010000095.1:26587282-26610258 GCA_026784285.1 Stomatorhinus walkeri
CCCCCCCCAACAACGATGATAAAATCAACTAAAGAAAACCAAGCAAATAATAATAATAATAATAAAAATAAAATGACATTACCATTAAGTGATATCATTCAGTGAATGTGTGAACTGATCAGGTTGCATAATACTTCCCCTTGATGGTGGGCATGTTTGTGCATTAACACGTGTGTGTCAGTGTTGGGCAAGATTAAAGCGATACATTAGCACGGGGGGGGGGGGCGATCTTATCCGGAAAAGGGCCGGTGTGTGCAGGTTTTGGGGATAACCTGTAGGGTGGCTGTTCAAACCCAGGTGTGAGGACTCTTCAACCAATCAGTCCTCTAATTAGTGAACTAATTAGGGAGTTGCAGCGAAAACCCACATACACACCGGCCCTTTGCGGATAAAATTGCCCACCCCTGCATTAGGAGGTACAGATGGAAGAGAGGAGAGGCAGGGAGACTGAATGGGGGGGGAGGATGTCATAAGGCAGGCTGGGTCCACCGTGCACCATGTGCAGGCTGGAGAGAGAGGGTGGCAGCCCCCAGGCAGTGTCCCCGTCCCCGACAAACCGCGCCTTGTTTGGTTCGGTATTTTTCTTGGTCCGTTTTGGGTTTTTTCAGTATGAGTAGGAGAGCAAGTGCTGATCTAGCATGATGCATTAAAAGAAGCAGGTCATGCAGGTCGGTCCAGTCAGGGGCAGGAGAGATCCCAGCCCACCACCCCAGACCAGCTCGGGACCCATCGGAGGGCCACCGCCCCAGACCAGCTCCGGACCCATCGGAGGGCCACCACCCCAGACCAGTTCGGGACCCATCGGAGGGCCACCGCCCCAGACCAGCTCCGGACCCATCGGAGGGCCACCACCCCAGACCAGTTCGGGACCCATCGGAGGGCCTCCGCCCCAGACCAGCTCCGGACCCATCGGAGGGCCACCACCCCAGACCAGCTCGGGACACATCCCCAGGGCACTGAAGGGCAAAAGAGAGGAGAGTCAACAAACTGCAATCTTTGGAAGTGGCAAGATTAGGGGGCTGGTGAAGTCAATATTGGAAGAAAAGGGAGGCGAGAAAGGGGGGAAGAGAGAGCGACAGACAGACAGACAGACAGAGAAAGAAAAGACAGGATTGCAGATACATGTGATGGCTGTGGGTGATGGGAGGTGGTAACTGTAAACAGAGAGGAAAATAATAAAGGGAAGGATAACAAAAATAAAATTATAACCATAATAACAATAAGAGTAATACTACTGATATACCATGAAAATAAATAATAATAATAAAATAAATAATTAAACTAAATGTGTGGCCAGTGGGCACAAAATATTTTGCTTTAATCATCAGTATAGCTGAATTCGAAGAAAAGAAAAGAAAAGAAAAGAAAGGAGGGAAGGGAAAGAAGAAGAGAAAAAGTAGTGAAGTAGGTGCTTGACAGGTAAGTGTAGCAATGAGACATTCAATATAAAGCTGCCAAACAAAGAATGATAGGGAGACCACAGGGTTCTGTACTGGGACCACTGCTCTTTTTCATCTGTACAAAACTCACAAAACTCATTTGACAAAGCGGCTAAATCCGCAGATAGTACTATTAGATGTAACCCACAGCAGACTCTGGTACCAAGAGGAACTAATGAACATTACAGAGTGGGCAGACATTTGGCAGATGAGATCTTCACATAATATTAACCGATCTTGAGTGATATTTTAGGCGTTTACATAGCTGCCTCCCCGGTGTCTGCATCATACCACCGTGACGACACAAAAAATAAGCAAACTAGATACTTGGATATATTTGTAATCATGCAGAATTCAAGGATGTCATATTGGGAGCAGACAGCAGATTGGTGAGCACTCAGTATGAAAAGGATGTTACAGATTTCTTTGTGATCTCCAAGGAACTACGAAGATGGTTCCTGGTCCCACGAGGCAGCTTTATGAGGACTGGAAAGAATCTCTAGACTTGCTGACTAATTTACTACAGAATCAGTTTAAAGAACACTATTACACAGAAAGAAAACAGGAATTTGAACTAAAACTCCCCAGCACAGGTCCTCGAAATGCTGCCTGACTGTATGGCGAGTCACCGTGTGTGCTGCACTGCCCGGTCCTACAGTCACCTGGGTATGAGGCTCACTCTGATTGGGCAGCCAGACCACGTGACATGAGGGCGGGTGGGTGTTGATAAAAGCACTGGGTAATGTGGCAGCATCCCAGGTTGGGCATCAGGGTCCGGGTGTGAGAGGAATCAAACTCTGCCTTATATAACAAATCGGAATATGATCCGGATAAACTGAATGAAAGAGCTCACCGCTAAGTTCAGCCCACCCTGGAATTACTCCCCACCCATGAGTCACTACCTCCCAGACCAGTGCAGCAACTTCCCCACGCTCTCCTCCAGTGGTACCCACGCTTCACCCTTGCTGACATCCCATAATGTTCTCCCTCTGCTGCCTCCTGGGTTCAAAAAGCCCACAGCCACTTCAAACCCCAGTTGGCCGTATCGTTTTTCCTTACGCGTTTGCATTCGTTGAATTGAGGCACTAATAGTGTTTATATTGGACACTGGCTAACAAACAAATAAAATATATCCATATAGACACATGCACACAAATTCTCATACTCGAACACACTTACACACTCAAATTCACACTCACTCATACTGAAGCACACTCAAAATACACACACTCACTCATACAAATTCTCATACTCACAGACGGTAAAGCTGAAGTCTTCCCCTTATGAAACAAAAGTACATGACAATATATTGGAAAATATAATGCAATATATTAAATAATTTCCAGCAGCACTGCACCACATTTTGCACAGAGCTCACATAAAAGCCCCTCACCAGGATTAGTGAGGAGCATTTTATAAATGTTTATTTTCATACAAAATATTGCACAGGAATCTGTTTTAAATTTTAACAGGAAAAAATCTAATCGCATAAAACTCTGAATAACAGGATAAGACTTTGAAATCCTTTTAATGGAAAATACTGCAGGTCGTACATCTTGATAAAAGTCCTCTGCTTTTTTCTGATAATATAAAGATAAAACATCTGACGATTACATGAATAGATAGCGTTTAGCGAGGAACTTGGAGAGGATACTTTCAGCCTATCAGAGCACAGAATCCAATAACAGGTTACAAAAAGAAAGGAAAATGGAAATTCTACATGTATTTTTAAAAGCCCATAATGGAGGAGTCATTTCAGGAAAGCGCCTGCTCTCCGTGAGGACACACGAGACCACTCACGTGAGCGATCACAGCTACCCTGACATTCCGGGACGATCTGTGGGAGACATCTGAGGAGAGCTCGAGGTCCACAAGAGGAACGAGCAGGACCTTCTGGCAGCTGGGGTCTGGCAAACTCATGGGTATGAAAAGCACATTATTCTGGCTGGTTGCTGAGGTCATGTGACAAAAACATCAAACTTGGTTTTCATTTCTAGAAGTGTTGAGATTCCATTGACAGCAGCTATCTTTAGTGAATAATCTGCGAAACTTGTGGGTGCGTGTGTCCGCCAAACCAAGCCACACACACATTAACGGAGTCTAAAACACAGATGTAAATACTCTAGGGCTGCCAATAACAACTATTTTTCTATTGATTAATCTATCAACTCTTTTACAGATTAGTTGATTGGTAGGGGAAGATGGTGGCGCAGGAGGTAGCAGTATCGTGCGGCAACTGTAGGGTTGCCGGTTCGAGCCCTGGTTCCTCCTGACCCCATCAAAGTATCCTTGAGCAAGACACTGAACCCCCAATTGCTCCCGGTATGCAGGTTGGCACCTTGCATGGCAGCCTCTGCTACCGGTGTGTGAGTGTGTGAATGAGAGGCATTATTGTAAAGCGCTTCGGAAAAAGCGCTATATAAATGCAGTCCATTTACCATTCTAGATGTGGGCGCTGAGCTCCTACTCACGTTCTACACTAGTCCGTCGTATCCAGTGTCGTGCTCTCCTCTGCTGTTCACTCGCAGGTAATATCATCCAGGATAATAAGGCCCCTCGTTTCCCCAGAGCCCCGGCACAGCTGAGCCCTGGTAGCCCTAAGACACACAACTTAATGCCTCGGGTGCTCCTCGGTGCCTCCTGTTGTCTGTATGCCTCCTGCTCCTGCCCTCCACGTCCTTAATCCTGCTCAGTTAGGAGGCCACCACTCTATTGTCCCACATGTACCAAATCAAACTCCTTCCATGTATATACCTCACCGGTCCATGTGCACTATCATGATATTTATTTATTCTTGGGAAGGTATACAGCACTGGGAGTTGTTTCCTTTTGTGATACTGCTAGGCAACAAAAAATTACACCTGAGGGTCAGTGAAGTTCAATCAAACGTATGAGAACTGCCTGCAAAATGAAAATTTTATATCTATACAAAAATCAGACCAGAAGATGTCATGTAAAGTGTGACTGTAGTGAAATTACTCCTAGTTCACAAAGGCCAAGTGAATTTAAAACAGTCAAAACAGACAACAAACAAGCTTTTGTGGGCAGTGGTGGCTTAATGGTTAGGGAAGTGCACTTGTAGGATTGAATCCCTGACCAGCAAGGCACCACTGAGGTACCCTGAGTAAAGCACTGCTCCCTGGGTGCTGAATTAGCTACCCCCTGCTATGTCACATATGGGTTAAATGCAGAGGATGCATTTCGTTGTTGTGCACTGTGGTGTGTCAATAACCACTGATCACCAAATTATAAGCTTAAACATTGACATTTTATCTCTAAGATAAACTTCGGATTCTAAAACATGGAGTTTCACTTTTTTTTAAAAAAGATGAAAGCAAATGGAATATACTGCAGAACTCTGGAACAGGCGCCCTATATAAATTCAGTACTAAATCAGCATGCAAGGCAAGTATGAGACATAAACTGACTGTGTATATCAACATAAATACAACCATTTATTCTTAATTTAAGAAATATCTCTTGGCGATGCCTCTAGATACGCTCAGAGGCATAAATAGCAGCCTTGCAGCCAAGTTGAATGGCGCTCTTCAAAAGCCAGTATCCAGGGACCTGGAACACAAACAGCCTTTACCATCAGAGCACTGCAGCACGCAAGACGACAGAAAGCGCTTCAGCTCGCTTCTGACCGGAACTTGACAGGAAAGATTAGCTAAAGCGGGAATAGCGTCACAAAGCAAAGCTACATGGAAAGATGAAGGCTACACACGTGCAGCAGAGAATTTAGGAGAGCTGTTAGCGGAAGACAGACAGATATGGCAGAGCAGGGACCCACACTTACCAATTCAGCATTATGCTCCAATCCTGTGTCGTGATGTTCAATCTCATCATCACGGAACTCTTTAATTAACTGAAAAACAATAAAACAATCCGTTAACTGCTTTCCAGCATAACATATCTACAGCCACCTAAGACCTGTCCATACAATTGGTTATGTATTTCAAGGTAAATTCAACACATAGCAGCTCATAACATTTGCAAGGCCTATTACAAGAACAGCTCCCTTTAATGGGCCTACATTGCCATCTACAGGGTACTCATGCGCTTCAATGATTCAGTAGTTCCTTTCTGAAAACTTCAAACCTGCAATAACGATGATATCACATATTAGACCTGAGAGGGATCTAATTTTTTATTATACAGAGGCATACGGTATTTTTGTGGTATTTTCAAAAGCAACGTTACTCCAGAATTTGGAAAGGAGCCACAAGAAAAAAAATCTGTCAAGGGGTGGTGGTGGGGAAGCGGGGTTACCCAATAAAAATACCATGATATACCCATAATACCACGGTATACCATAATACTTCCAGAGGACCAGCATGTTGCTACTCAAGCCTAATTAGAATTCTGGCAGGTACTGCATTTGTGGGGGTGTCATATGAAAAAAAATATAGGACGTTCTATCCCCTTACTTGTAGTAAGTCTTTGTATCTGTCAGGGTCAGCCTCCATCAGGGCCCGAATCTGACTGTTGTAGTGCTCCGAGATGCTCTCCTCCACTGCAACAGTGCACGCCATTGCCCCCTCCTTCCCCAGCAAGGCTGTAGAGGCCCCTGTCAGGCAACAGAGGACACCGGAGATCAGTCTGCGGAGCATATCATCGGCAGCACACGGCGACTTTCAGTCCCCGCCAGAAACATGGCTTTGTCCTTCTCCTTTATGCAGACTGCTGTCCGCCCGTTTCCTCTCTCACTCACCAAGTAGAAACCCAGCGACGTTCCACAGGGGAAGCAATACCGTGGGCCGCACTCGGTTCTCCGCCAGGATCTCATCAAATTTACGCAGATGTGTCTTCTCTTGATCCCACATTTGCTGCAGCCCCAGATGAAAGACACTGAGAACAGGAACATCTACTCACACGCTAAACATGCTACAACTGCTTCTCTTTTGCAAACTACCTCATTTAGTGACCATTCACAAATACAATGGTAATAAAAATTATTTTTCCAACCAATGTGTGTATTTATAGAAAAATTTTGTTCACTTGACAATGCACACTGAAGTGAGGGAAATCTATGAAATAGAATGTATAAAATGTTGTTAAAAATATCCACTTCATGAAAGATTACAGAAACCGAATACGAAAGGCAGAAGTAAAATCCTAAACACAATCATGGTTATGCCTAGGATACATTGCTTTTCACTTGGCAACCATTTTGCTTAACGGCCTGGCTGTTGGAAAGTAACATAATCGCTAAACAAAGAGTTGTTGTATTTTGGCATGGTCATTGAGTCATTTCACCTGAATATTTTGATGTAACTGCTGCATGCATCCCACGGTCGATAGCAGGGATAATATGATCTTACAATTAAAAATAGTTGGCAGCTGAGGCATCAGCAGTATTATATTTAAGGTTGGGAATTGAAATTCAATTCCAATTCCAGAACTGAATTCTTGTTATAAAGTTAAAATTTTGATTCCGCTTATTCTTTCCAATGTGCCCTTTTTTAAATAGACCACAGTAGGGCTGCATGATATTACATCGATATGATCGCAATATGTACACATACACAATAATCATCAAGGTTAATACGCATAAAAATTTGTCCAGATATTGGTGTAACAAAAATTCTGTGACCATCATAGTGTGTGACTCTAGAGGTACCCCCAGCATCCTAGTTCTTTGTACTTGCATATACCCTTAAAATTATATTCAATAACGACTTACAAACATTTCAATTTACGAACAGCCATTAAGAACGTATCTCATTCGTAAGTAGAGGAACATCTGTATTTCTAAAGACAACTGAAACAAACTTGAAAATTACTAGATATTACTGATAATCTTGCAAGTCACCGAGTCGGTAATCTGTATCAACACAGTTTTGCAGTCAGTTGTTGGAAAGTTTATGTTTAGAACAGTCAGGCAATTGTTCGCGATGCTGTTTCATGACCTGCGACAGGCATCGTTTTTGAGTTTCTTTCTTTGTCAGTATGGCATTGTACTCCTCAATGAGTGAAACTGCCCGTTCAGCTGTCGTTGACGACACAGACGTCATGTACAACATTCAAGCCCCAGACATTTTTAAATCTTTTGTGCGGCAGCATTTTGGGAACTCGGCAGAAATATAAACAGCGAAAGCGTGACCGACAAAACACGATTGATCTGTAAGCATTGTAGAAGAATAACGCCGTACACAGCAGCTAACGCTACTACTATGCAAAGCCATTAGCAGCACCATCATTGCTCTTTACTTAAATCCACTGCACCAGTTAAGGAAACATTTTAAAAAGTGTTATGTTTGTTTTATTATATTGTTTTATTTATATTCTATTTTATATTCAATTGAGAAGTCAAATAGGAGAGACGCCTGTCATTTGAGTTTGTGGTGAAATATTTTAGGGTGCTAGATATTTGTTCTGTTCTTTACGCCATATGATGATGGTGATTAACACATTTCACTCTTTGAAATTAATCAAATAAAATGCTGCTTTCCAATAATATATTTCCGTAAATTTAAGTTTTCCTTAAAGTATTGTTAAAATATCGTCTTGTTCTCGTGAACCCAATATCGTGTCTCGTCTCGTGGGCTGAGTATATTGTTACACCCTTACTTACGGATAATTAGCGTTCACTCAAAGTTTTTAGAAAATTAGAAAGTATTATGCAATAATGATGTAGGCACCAAAATGGCTACTGTAAACACTGCAAAGAATGTTTAACTGTTTATTCCACAATTTTAAAATAAGTAAAAGAAACTTGAGGATAGCTACACAAAGCAGGTTATACCAATGTGATGTGCCATAGGCCAGATTAACACTTTTAACTTAAAATATTCAATTTTCAAGGTGTATGAGTAACCTCTAAATTTGTTCAAAAAATTGTCCAGCAAATTCTTAAAAACAATTTCTGATGTCAAAGAACAAAACTATGGGATGAGAACAATAAATTTCAGAATTTGATTTTTAATGACCACACTACTCAGGAATTACTGGCAGAAAGAATTACATGATTTTTTAAATGAACATCGATGAGTATTCCTGATCTGCAAAACTTGTAGCAGATGTTATGTCTAATTTCCATTTGCTTTTATTTTATTTATGTATTTTAAGTTCTCCACTTTACATCTTATGTAGTATATGTAAAGGCATATTTCGATGAAAAAGATGTTTTAAAACAACATGACATCTGCTTCTCAGTTTCAGTATCTTACTTTCTGACACTTCCACAGGTGTTACAAATCGACTGAGGCAGCAAATTTAGTGATGCAACATTGCGTGCAGTAGTGCAAATGCATTTCATTTACTGACACAATTAGAAATTCTCAGCTGTCTTAAGTGTGTGAAGGGAGTGAAAAAGTCTGCTTTAAGACCCACTCACATTTTTTTCAATTCCGATACAAGAGCTCTTTTTACTTTGTTATACTTTATATATTATTTTTTAATCTAGTAAATACAGATGGTGAAAATGTATGACAACAAATATTTAATTAGGCTACTACAAACATACATAACGTACTGTTCCACCTCGTTTGTTTTAAGCGTTTTTGAGGCATTTGCAGTTCAATATGAATATCTTCAAAGCCAGTATACACAAGTGGAGAATGCTTAAAATTTTAAGTTTTTCTCCCATTGGCATCAGCTCAGTCACACTTCGTAGTGATGGCAGCCCTTCTTGTAGCACAAGCTGCAGCGAGTTCGCAAGACAGTCCAGGTTAGCGACTCCCAAATCATCTATTGCTTTGTTTTATCTCGCAGTTGCGTGCGCTTTGTTAAATGAGATTGTCCATTAAACGCTATTCCCACCTCAAAATTTTATTTTACAAAGATTGCAAATCGCTGTCCTACTGGTTTTTGCTAAAAGCGCATAATACTCCCAGATCGTCACGTCTTATCTTACGTGCTGCGAAGGGAATGTACATGACGTCACAGCAGGCGGAAGTCCCTGTACTCACACCCACTGAGTAGCAAAAAAGACTTGCAGCGTTAGCGCTCGTTTGAATGGCGCAAAAAACACATGTAAAATGGGAAAGAGCTGTCGTGCGATTGATTGCCAAAAACTAAATAAGTAAGTATAGGACGTGGATCGGTCACGCATGGCCGATACCCGATCCGTCAAATAGGTCTGATCGGCGCCGATACCGATCCGAGTATCGGTATCGGTACATCTTTACTTAAAATGTGGTGTGATGTGTTTAAAATGGTGTGATGTTGCTTTTGCGTGATATAGTCACCCTTTTACCAGAGCTGACCTGTACACCCCATTCATATAATCCTTCCAGAATTATTTATTTACGTGAATAATTCAATAATTCACCTGATGTTTTTTTACTGTAATTTTTTTATGATTTGTTTGGGATCACAGTATCACAAAAGCATATTCTTATGTTTATTACATTGGATTAGCGGAGCACGCCACATGCTACTGTTTTGGTATACCATGGAAGCGATAAACACACTGAAGTAGCAGTGAAGAAAGGGACCGCTCGGCAGTCACATCATCTTTTAAAATAGATGTTGTGGATAAAGAAGGTAAAAAGGTGTTGGTGGTGTAGCCGTACTTTTGGCAGTATAAAAGCAAACATTTTTTAAACATAAGGATACCCCGAATTTATACAAATTACTAACTTTTGTCTGTCAGTTAAAATGGATAAAAGCAGTTATACATAACAGAGTCAAGACACAGCATAGAGACTGATTTCAGAGTAGACGTCCTGGCTATTTTTCCTGGACTTTTCCGCTCTCTCTGAAAATGTTGTGGTTGGTGCATGCTCAGTACCTGGATCAGTGGTCCTACATGGCTCCTCCCCAGAACCGCCATCTGGCCAGCATATATGCGATTGGCCCCAAACTCTCCAGCATGGTCGACCCTCAGCATTCTGTCCAGGATCGCTTTCTCCTCAGCATCATGGGGGGGTGGCAGCACACTGTAACCCCGGGAATTCAGGGGAATCACTGATGCTTTGTGAAAACACACACACACACACACTGTTTATCTGATAGTCAGCAATTCAGTGACATAACTGAACAAATGATACCTGACGATTTGAGCCAAATGCCCACGATTCTACAAAAACTATCTCCAGAACTGCACCATCCACCGCACACCAAGCCAGTGAAGAAGTATTAGAAAATCTGCACTATGCGATATCTAATTTAATGCCATACTCTACAGTGAGCGGATTGAAGATTTGTTTTACACATAATTAATCTGATTTACGTACCGATTACGAGTGTCTACAGACATAGCCTGAGGGCACATATTAGATAGATTACAGACACACTACGGAGACTCCCGGTAAGTAAAATACAGCGTTGTCTGTAATTATTAAAAGACAGTTATTAAAAGTCATGTGCAAGTGTTGGTGTCCGAAAAACAGCAGATTTCATCTGCTTACATTCATCTGCTTACCTCTGTAATGCCGTACTCTGGTGATATTGAAAACCCGCGCCCAGAGATTAAGTGTCATCTTCTGGCTCGCCGAAACCATTTACGCTAAATTAAAAATAAAACTCAGACCAAAATGTCATTGAAATGTTACTGCCGCATACTGACGGCCGGCGCTTTTTGATGACGTGCTTGCAAGCGTGCGCTTGTGCCGGAAGTAGCGCGGCAGGTACTTCTGGCAAGCGTCAATTCGCTTTTGCGTGTTGTTGCTGTTTAATGGGGCAAGAAGAAATGTGCTCAGAAGGAACAAGCTGTTATATCACACTACTTTAAAATCGCAAATCATATAACTTAAAATATTAATTACACTCATGAAAAAATGTAATGAGCATTATAAATAAAAGCAAATACACCTCGTGAATGGATGCCTTAATTTCACTTCTTAGGAGTAGAACAAAGAGAATATGCTTTCGGGCATGGTACATAGTATGAAAGGTATGGATATAAAGATATGGATTTGATGTATGTAAGCATACACAAAAAGAGAGATTACTGATTAGTGTTTCCCATGTTAAAAAATCCAGTCATTAAGACAATTATTAAAATGCTGTATTAGGTTAAGGTTGAAGGTCTTGGCAAAGGGGTGAGGTTTTAAATACAGGCAGTAGCCATTTCAGTCTTAAAGGATTCTAGTATTGGGAAGTGGTAGAGGTATAATCAGTGGAAAGCTACATATATTTAGTATTTTAACTTGTTTCATGAATAAATTAAACAAACTTACTGCATGAATCCCCAGGGTTGCCAACAGTAACACATCTGGTCTGACATGGTTTCAGACTCTCATGCTCATGCAAGAGATCTTGGGTAAATCTGTATTATTCCTTTATAAATCTAAAATTAACTACATCAAAATTGTTGGGGTAATTTGCAAACGCTACACACTATTTACAAGGTAATTGGACTGTTACATACATGTAACTGTGTGTGCAGACTTGTGTGGAATTGAGAATCTCACTCCAGCCAGCTGACCAAAGCTGGCAACCCAGATTCCCTGCACACTGCAAGCTAGATGGCAGTCTTGCACAAATTGGAAATTCTAGTGTAACTTGAGTAAGCGTTACATATGAAACTGAATTGTGACTTTCACTGAGACAATAGATGGATGGATTGATGGATGAATGGATTACCTAATAGACCATTTTTCTTCATTCTTTTTGCACATTCTTGTACTACTAGTAGTAGGAGTCGTAGCCACAGCAGCAGCACCATTATCTCAGCATATTTGTTCACTTTTTTTTTTGCTCATAACTCATTTGTTCTTCTGTAGTGATTTGTTTATTGGAATCTTTCTATATGTTTATGCTCATGTTTATGATGCTTGAGAATGTCATGCTACACAGGAATATCACATCACTGGAGTGCTGCTGAGTTAATCTCTTCAGCCATTCCAATTAAATGAATGGGTTCTGTCACTAGGAAAATCAGTGAAAATGAACATTCATCTTTGTGCTGTTCAAAAGTAATTGAGCTGGTTCTGCACTGGGCCAGCATTATTTTGGAAGCACAACATGTTGAATAAATCTTTTTCCTGAGACAGAATGAAGAGTGGCAGGTTGAAAATGCCGGAAAAGGCATCCCACATGATTATGGGAAGCCGGCTGCCTGCACCCTGCACTTAGAAAGGGCCCCGTAGGCAGTGACCACACGTCACTGCAAACATGCCGAAGGACCATCTGTCGCATATCATATTTCTCCACGGCCTGGCAGTAGTGTGCCCCTGTTCCTTGCACCGCTGGATCCATAAATAGCCTTTATGATGGTATAAATAGTATTTATTATGGGTGGTTTCCGTACAACAATCTGCCTACAGTATCCTGTCATGTTAAAATTTGCTTTTCATTTGTCCACTTCCTTTTTTCCATTATTCGTGAAAGAAGGCTGCGCGGAGACTCTGGGAATGGGGGCACAGAGTTTCCCAGATGGACCCTTCATGTCCTGCCGGCTTCAGTGAGACACAGTAGGATGCCGTTCTTGGGTAATTCCTACTTAAAAGCAAAAAGAGTGAGACCTGTTGTTGCCAAAGTTATAAGTTCTTATAACCCGAGTAAATCTTACCTACATTATTATGACTCCTTCATACCAAGTGACTTACAGCTTTGGTGTTGAAATGTCAATGGAGGAGTGTGAAGGAATGTGAACATAAGACAGTAATCTCAGTCCAGCTGTGGTTTAAACAATGTGTTCATAACTCTTTCTTTTTCAGACCACAAGTGTGAAACCCGGATCACAAAGAATATAGTATATCCATCCATTCATCCATCCATCTATCCATCCATAAATCCATTTATCCTGGTCAGGGTCATGGGGCGGGAGGCAAAAAATGATAATAATAGTAATAATACAAATATATAAAATTAAAAACTATACAGCAGATGAGCAACCCAGATGCAGCAAATAGAAAAGAAAACTGGGAAAATGGTAAACAGAAACGTAGTTGGGTATGAAATACAAGATGGACATGGTAAGTCAAATGTGGAGGTCCTGTTGAACCAGGACCCACTATCTGCAGTTTGTGCTGTGAGTTACATGGGTTGGTAGCTTTTTCACTACAGATATGAACTCTTTAAATCTGCCACAGAATTATAAAATCAATACCATCTGCAAAATGTTCTTTAATTTGTGATGGAAATGCCATGATAAGCAAGACCGACCGCTTGAAGGTTGAAGGTCTCTGTATGGCCACCGCTGTGTATTGAAACCCACTTTCTGCCCTTGAATGTCTCTCCACTCCCCGCACAGTTATGTTATTCTATATATGTCAGCTCAGTTTTGTTTTTGTGATGTTTTTCCCCTGATTTCGCGACAGCTGGCTGCAAGAAGCCGAGTCGGCGTGCGATGACGCGTTTACCTCCACCCCCGCGCCACGGGCAGCTCCTGCATATTTGTGGTGCGACTCAGGCAAAACCTTCAAGTGCCTCTGAGTCAGTGTGTCTGCAGCTTAAGGACAAGATCTGTCTTGTGGGGCAATACTCTAAGGGACTTTAATGTTAAAAATGAAATTGACTTCTCACCACCTACTTAGCTGTGTCACAGACTTCATCAACAGTGATAGACAACAGTACACAACAGAACGTTATGTTATCAGCTGTTGCACTGATTATGAAGTCATGGACTACTGGTGACAGAAGTACAAGTAGATACAGTTTTACTTGCACAGTAACTGTGGTGATCTGTTCTAGGCACATACTTCAGTATCACATTATCATATGGCAGAGTTACAATTTATTAACTTTGTTCAGATGCAAATGAGATCATATTTTGTCATATGTCATCTATTTCTTCATGTGTCTAGCACTGTCAAGTATCTATATTTCATCTGTGTAATATATACGTTACCTCTATGTACAGAATCTATGCTGTACATGTTGCATATATATATATATATATACATGTATATAGACTGTGATGGACTGTAGTCTTGTTCAAGGTGTACCCCTGCTTTTTGCCCTATACTGCCTGCTCCCACTGGCTTGTACTCTGTTAGCAGTTGGAAGAGGGATGGACGGCTGGATGAATGCTCTGTATAATGGGGCTGGAAGACTTTTGGGATTTGCCTACAGAATAACATAGTTCCCTGTGTTCATTAAGCGATGGAGACTCGCAATCTGTTCAGCTTCATATCGCACTGTGTTTGTCATTTTTTTCGAAACAGAGGAAAACCCCAAAATCCTCACAGCAGAGAAAGAATAGGTTGTGCTCATAAAGGGTATCGCCTGAACTTGTGGTCTGCTCGTGGCAGCTATCGAGAGCTGAGAATGCTGTCGAATTCCTCGCTGCAGACGTGGTTAGCGCTTCTGTGGCATAGATGCAGTTCATGTGGACCACTGCCGGGGGCAGCAGAGAGTACTCCCTGCTGTGAGACCAAAGGCGCTTCGACCCGATCAGGACTGGCTTCCAAGCGCACAGTGTGACCATCCTAGAAATTAGGTTGACTGCAGTGGTGTTATGCAACATTGGTCCTATTTTGAAACATGTATCCATTTTCATTGCTTAGTGGCACGCTTCCGGAAAATACAAGCAGCCTAGTAAAAGACAATTCGTCTTCAGTTTTAAATTGGTAAATGCGCAAAGTCTCCCGAAAACTACCCAGCCCTTTTTATAGGTGCCTATATAAGACCAGCAAAAAGCAACATTACCAAACCGTTTCATTTAAGTGTTTACAATAGAAAAATGTCTCTCTGAATTCACAGGCCTTGTTAAAGCATTCAAAACAATCTATTTTCCACAGAATTACTGATTCACCGAAAGTGTGTCTGAGGACATGTGTGTGCTGCCAGCCTGTTTGTCTAAATGTGTTACTACAACCATTAATTAATCATTATTATCCAGAAACCTTGGTGAGGCTGTGGCTGTCGGCAGATGAATGCAGTGATCTTCAGGTTTATGCACGTCTTCAGAAGCACTGAACTACTTAACCAGACAAAGGGATCTTGCAATTAAACCAGTTAGGATGAAAAATGAGCATTCATTAGCATCTTGATCTGCTTACACTTTTCCATAATCAATTAATAAATTAAATCTGCATTTAATTTTCAAATGCAGCTGTATTTATCCACTGTACAATCACAAAACAGTCTTGAAAAATTGGATGGATGTTGCAGAATGCTGAAGTACTGTGCTGAAGTTCAAACTTGATTAATTGCATTAATTGACCGTTGACTGATCTTTCACCTTCAATGGTACTGGTGTGCATGAGTGACCTGTGAACATGAATGCATGCACGTGAGACTTTGCGTGGACAAAGGTATTGAGTGCCAGTGTGTTTGTGCTTTTAGTGCAAGCCTGAGTGCTTCGTATTTGCATGAAAGTGTGGGCAATTTTTACTGTCTTTTGTGGGAACACTGCTGAATGCCCCATCCATACAAGGACTCCAGATTACTGAATCCCAGATGGATAAACAACAATTAAAAATGGACAGAGAGTCCAAAATTTAATTCCACATTTATTACCACTTTCTGATCCAAACATTGTTTCATCCTTTTTATACAGATTCACATTTAATGAACATCTACTGTAACATTCCAAGTTTGTGTTTCAGCTTATAGTTCTTTAAACCTAAGCTTTTAACCAAACCTTAGTTTGTCACCAGAGTGTTTTTAATTGTGACATCCCTTCTTCTGTGTGTTAAACTATGTTATAGATATCACGAGGCACTATGTTCACTGTGATTCATAAACTGTCTAAATCTCACTGAATATTAAATAGTTAAATCTTAATTCAGCAGGGGTTTGTTTAATAGGGAACATTCTGATCTTTGTATTTGATACTGAAACACACAGAGGGAGCTTCCATTGTGTTGTAGGTATATATTTTGAGTGTTCTCACTGAAACACCAGCGTATACAGCTTGGGGATTCATTAGTTCATTGGAGCCTAAACAGGAGAAGCTGCCCCAAGACGGAGCTGTATTTAAAACGTGTGACGGGAAACCAGTTTCCCAAGTCTGTCATTTACCTACTATTCCCTGCGGCTGACAGGATGTGGGTCCGATGCCATTAAATTACCCTCAGATTTCCAGAATCCCCAAGTGTGATGTTTGCCTTACGTGAAGGTTACCAAAGCGTTTGTCCTGGGGATAAATACCACGTGTGTGTGTGTGTGTGCGGGGGGGGCGGGTGTTTTTGAATCTTTGAACTGATTCTTGATTATCATCAGATTATAGGGAGCTGAGTAATATACAGCATGAGCAATGAGCGCAATGACACCAAATAAAAGCAGGCAAAAGACAGAGTGAAATAATTGATGTTTTCGAGAGGAATTTTATAGTGTGCAGGGAGTAGTCTGATTTGGCGTGTGGGGTTAGGGAGGGGGGATGCATCCGTTTAGGAAAACGGCACTTTGACTATGCCACTCGGAGTTCTATACGAAAACATATTTGTGAAGGCACTGGAAGGCTTGGTGGCATTTTGCCACTTTAATCTAGCGTAATTGTCATGTTTACGCAGATCCCGTAGCTACCGCTGATTTCTGATCCCTTATGGAAAACAGCTGTGGTGTGAGGTGGGGAGGCTGTGTCCCTTGTGGACCAATCAGAAGAGACTGCAACTGTGGAGCAGTAATGAAGAATGTAAGGAGACACACCCCCTTTGTGATGTCATATGTTAATTAATAGCCTGTAAGTTTGGCTAGAAATATTGATTTTAAAATGAATTGTCCAGTTGGTGGGGGCATTCCCTAAATATGCAAGAAAGACTCATACTCATGCAGGAAGTCCCCTTGAGGTCATTTTGGTACTCCCTGTCCATAGGATCCTTAACCTCCAATAATATGTCTGTCCACAAACATGTGATGCCCCTAATTCCTGTCTCATGATGAAGCCACCGTACGTCAGGCAACAACATCAAGCAGCCTGCGGGTTCCATTATAGTGATGTTTCCAGGATTATTGGGCACTCAAGGGCACAGTCTGCTACATGGGTTTCTTCAAATTTCTATTTTAGAAGGGGACTGTTTCTTGTTTGTGTGAAGCATCCTAGTATTAACGGGGGTTAAAGTAACTGAATGCATGTTTTAGATGAGTTGTCCCAGTTGAGTCGAATCCTCCAGTAAATGTTTGAGCAGATTGACCCTACAAATGCTGTTGAGACTGAATCTGTGTCCAAAACGGACAACAGAGTTGGCTTGGTAGTGAAAAAACAACAACAATCACATATTAGTAAATGCAGATAACCAGGCATTGTAAGTAAAACCAGTTGAGTTGTTACAACAATTACTGTCACTGGGAAGTCTGAGGAGACAGACTGAAGACAAAACATTCTGGAGTGTCGACTGCATGATTGCCAGGAGTCAACATCACCAAAGTTCACACTCTGCAAAGTAATCTGACTATGTGACAGTGTGATTAGTGAACAGTGACACTAGAGGGTTAGGTTTGACTTCCAACCTTGGTGATGCAATAAAGATACCTCACAATTTGCTGTTTTCTGTTGTGGTAAAAATATAGCAATTAAAAATTGAGTTCTATTCTCAGTTGTATCTTAGTGCTTTCAATTAAATTTTGATATAATGAAATCTCTATAGCTAAGATCAAACAATGCAGAACCATTCATCACACCACATTAGAACATTTAAAGATATCTAATAGAGGTGTGTCAGAATCCCATAGCAAATCCAGCAGGAGGAGTGTTTTCCAGTAGCTCTTTGGTGTCCAGCAGGAGGCAGTCAGAGGATAGAACGAGGCCTCCCTTCCTCTTCATTCCATCCGCCTCGTAGAGAGAACGATAATGTGGATGGAAAAGCAGACGATAGAGGGAGACTGTGGGTCACAGAGGTTCCGTGTGTGGCTGAGACAGGGATCGTATTCTACCAGTATGCCAGCGAGCAGTGAGCCATAAATCTCAATGCAGGCTGAAATGTTTGAATCCAGCCTGGGAGAATTCCATAGAAATCACTTTACTTGGTTACAAAAGTACAAAAACTTTTTTTAAAATCTCTCTCTCTTCATTCCTAATGGTCTTGGCTCTTTTCTTAGTGTTACTATGTATATCCCTCCCTTGGGTATACGAACCCAAAATGACACCATTATTTTGACTAGACTGTTTTTCCCACCGAGGGAAGCCAGCGGAAGTGTAGGTGACCAGCTTGGGTTAACCACCGGTCGGCCGTGTCTCCCGCTCTGAGGCTGGAAGAGCTGCTGCCTGCCTGGGCTGCCGAGCCCGACAGGCCCCCCCTGAGGGGGCTCTGACTGCGGGTGGCCGCCCTCCAGAAGCTGCAGACTCGCCGAGCCACTCTGGCTTCCTTGCATTCCCTCTGGCATAAACAAGTGCTTGTTTTCTTCAAAGCTCCTGGACCCCAGTTTGTGAAACACGGCGATTATGTAACTGATGCTATGATTTTCGACCTTGTTTATGGGGTCTTTTATCACATTTTTGTAACACCGAGACACTGCACTGATTCTGCACGGCAATTACTAGAGGCACCCACCATTGGAAAAGAGTCACAAGGCCATCTATTAACATAGATTTTCAATGTGGATTAAAATTCAGAGGAATGTGCGCTATCAACAAATGCCAGATATGGAGAAGACGCTGCGCTACATACACACTTTTACACTAACATTCCCCTGTAGATGTGTGCTACAGCATGATCCTGCAAATTGCTCCATTAATGTTATCCAAGGACACTGAGAGGTCTATTAGCAATTAGCTATGGGTTTAAATAAGTGTTAGACTATTGGAATCCCACTTCAGTTTTCCCAGGATTAACAGGCAGAGTTGCACACTGTGGAACATCTCTCTAAATAGTTATATCTCTCTAAATAGTGACACTTTCTAAGCAAGTAACGCAAATCGATTGGCAAATTCATTGTGCAGTCAGTGTACCGTTCCCTGCTTGTGGGGCACTTGTTATTGTCAGAGGTTTGCAAGCAGCATCGTTTTGCTGAAGGAGGGTCTGCTCTGTCTCATACCATTTCGCCCACCACAAAAAAACTTTTTTTGGGCTAGACCATGGACATAATGCAGGGCTAAGCTGTTGTTTGTAGCTGGTTTCTGAAACGACCGACCTTTCAGGAGTGTTTGACCACATGGATAATATAATGTTTTATAGTCACACTAATCATAGTATGGTATCGCCAGTGGTTTCGGAGTGTCCATTGGTTATAACGATTGTGTGAATTTGGCATGAAATATTGCAAAATTTGATCCCCAGAGTCATACACACTCCTAGCTGTTATGTCTTCGTGCCCAGTATATACAAAAGGTGAAATTTTTGGTATATTTGCTGAATTGTTAGAGTAATTATCAGGTATGCAATTTTAAGTTGAGGACATGGGGCCTAAAATTGTAGATCAGAGCCTTTTGTTATGAGTCACCTAAACTAAGAGTCCCCACCACAAGGCTCAATCGCTGCGATAAGGTGCTAGGCAGCCTGGAGTTTTTAGTCCAGAGAACATCCTTCAAAAATTCTCCAAGACTATCCAGGTGCTATTTTGCAAACTTAACTCCGTTAATCCATGTTTCCCAAACACCCTTAGTATTGCATTTTCTGCTGAGTTTAATACTTGTCTTATTACAGTAGGTCCCTACTTTGTTTGAAAGACATTGTGTGGCACTTTCTCAGTACTGCTTACACACTGGAAGCTCAGTCTAGCTGCACTTACACCGAATTGACTCCTTGACAGCATGTATGTTTGTAATTTGCTTTTTGCCTCTTTTGTGTTGCTTTGGCCAGAAACATCCGCTAAATAAAGCATATTATTTTCTCTATAGTGAAATGTTTTCTTTCGAATGCTTTTGCTTCTAATTTTGCCACAAAGGAGCCCTGCATTAGTCTCTTCAGCATCCTACCTAATGTTTCTCTTGGGCTTGATTTTGAAGAATGTAGAGCCACTGTATTGAATTTTGTTCAGTTGTAGACATGTTTGTCTTATCCTAGACCAATAAGTCACGAGATTATTATGGGTTTTACCAACCCCCCCAGACTGATGGATCTTACACTAGCATGTACTAATGAGAGTCTGCATGATTAGCTATTTGACTGGATAACTGAGTGCTAGCTGATATTTACTTTGTTACCTGAGATGAGGAGTCCGTTGTATTTTACATATAATTTCATACTTATTTAGCTAGCCTTTCTCATAGCATCAGTTTGTCGAAACACAATTTGTAGATGCAACCCATTTCTCCCAGAAAAACAAGGACTGTTTGATTTAATAAGGATTATTAATCATTTTAGTAAAACCCTTTCAATTATTATACAAGATTTTAAATGTAACTGAATAATAGTTTACATGTATCCAGTCAGAATGGATTAAACAGCCAAAATAAGCCATTGAAGGGCACTCAAGTCAGCCACTAAAATAATAACATAGCAAGTCATTCACTAACTCTGCTATCGCCAGTCATGTGTAGTTCAACCTTGACTAAAAGGAATTACTTGTAGAAACAACCAGTGCCTATTTCCTCAGATATTCTGTGTTTTAATGAAGTCTTATTTTCTTCTGGTAAAGATATAATTATCACTATTAGCTAAATGTTGCCCCTTTGGGGCAGTGTATGGCTCAGTGGGCTAAGCCTGTGCGCTTGTAATCACAAGGTTGCTGGTTCAAACCCAGCCTCAGCATGTCTGTGGGTCCTTGAGCAAGACCCTTAACCCCCAGCTCCCTGGGTGCCCCAACAGGTGGCTGCCCTTTGCAGACTGCTTGCTCTACAAAGAGCAAGTTGAGGGAGACATAAAAGGAATTTCCCCACAGGGACAATAAAGGATTGATTAAGTTCTTTGTGTGCTTACTGCAGATTGTTACTTTTCTCAATTTTTAATAACTGTATGAAACACCCATGAAGTATGTGGACAGTGAGGTTAGGTTTTGAATAGTGTTATCCTTTTTGACAAAATTAACAGATTTGGCATCCAGAACTTAAAAGGGCATGATTTTTTTATGCATATTTAATAACATTATTGTCAAATGAGAGTATTTTAATGAATGAGAACTGTGTCACTGGTGATTTGTTTTTATTTCATCTGTCCATCCATCCATCCATCCACCTTCCAACAGGGTCACAGTGACCCTGGAGCACAGGCCACGAGGTAGGCAGCCCCCTGGATGACATTCCATTTTTATCTGCTTGTGTATTCTTTTTATTCTTCATTATTTACCTCACTCCAGCTATTTGTTATGCTCACTGCTGCCTTTTCCCCTCCACCATTCTCTTCCAATTTGTGTGTGGGATTTCATCCTCTAAGTGTGGTTACGGTTGTGTATTTTACCCAAAATGTATTTCTGTACTGCCTTGTCTTCGCTAGACCAGTGAAGTCCATTCTCTACACTCTAATCATAGGTCTTAACAGGACAATCCGGCCTGAGCAGAAAGCTACAAAGATATTAATGGTAAGTGAGAACTATATGTAGATTGGACACGTTAAGTTAGCATAAGAGAAGCATTTTCACTTCTTATTAAAGTGCAAAGGTCAAGCTGGGATGTCATGTCACACTTCTTTCCATGTTCCTTAGCAGAAAACCTTTGAAATGACCGGTTGGAGTAATATTTTCCATCAAGCCCTTGAATTTCCCCGACTGCTGACCATGATGACTGTCCTCAATTTGTCTGGTGGTACCCCTGGGTAGACTACAAAGAAAACACTGACTGTTTTACTGTTCTTTGCAGCTATTCAAATAATGTTAGAGTATTTTTATATATTTATGAAATCTTTAAACTAGAAGGATGATGTGTCTTCATGCTGTGACGTGTCAACATTTACTATTACTGCTGCATGCAGCTGGTCATTCCGGGAAGCCACTGGGAAAGCACTTCTCTGCAATATCCTGTCATCCGTATGACTGCATGGCCATTGTTGTGATGATTGAGTTGTGGCCTGGAGTAACCATATGGGCATCTGGGTGCCGTGTCCTTGGAGGAACCCAGGCAGAGCGACCTCTTGTAAGCCCCCTGGACCCATTCGTGAATGTCTTTTAACAATTAATGTGATTTAATATCTGATATATATGATTATATATTGTTCTTTTAATATGGCACTCACTGGAAAGTCTATGCAACGATTTCCCTGTGTTAGATGCATTTCTGAATTCCATAAGCCACCAATCAGCTCCGATTCTTTCTGATGTGATGCTATATATTCTGTTACGCAGCAGCACTTAATACTCTTAATCTAGCCCTGATCCATTTCATCCATCTTGTTGTGGATCATCCTCTTCCTCTTTTACATTTGCCAAGCACCATGGTCTTCTTCAGCACACTGGCTCTTCTCTCAACACGTCAAACAGCTTAGGTCCGATTATGTTTCCTTCTGGTTAACAGTATTATTGTAAGCTTCCACTCACTTCAAAGTGCAAAGGTGTCAATACTCACCCTGTCCTGATTGTTCACTGTCCAGCATCTTACATCCATAAAGAGTCACAGGATAAACCATATTCTGAACAACCGGCTAACATTTTATATGTCAACATTTGTTGCAGAAAAACAAGTCCTGTCTACACACAATTTAACTGCAACTTGTTAAATTCTGCACTTTTATGTGAATTTATTACAACATTAAAAATATGTAAAAGCGAATGTTACACAGAGCCAGATGTGTCATACTCAAATCGTGTAAACACTTTCTGGCTCCGACACAGACAGTCCTTCTGGTCACAGAAGACAGATTGCCAGACCCAAGACCATAAGAAGTAAAGTCT
>JAODUD010000095.1:26620372-26631554 GCA_026784285.1 Stomatorhinus walkeri
GCCGGAGTGTTAGCCCAGAGTGTTAGCCTGGAGTGTTAGACCGGAGTGTTAGCCTGGAGTGTTAGATCGGAGTGTTAGCCCGGAGTGTTAGCCAGGAGTGTTAGCCCGGAGTGTTAGCCCGGATTGTTAGCCAGGAGTGTTAGCCCGGAGTGTTAGCCCAGAGTGTTAGCCCGGAGTGTTAGACCGGAGTGTTAGCCAGGAGTGTTAGCCCGGAGTGTTAGCCAGGAGTGTTAGCCTGGAGTGTTAGCCCGGAGTATTAGCCCGGAGTGTCAGCCAGGAGTGTTAGCCCAGAGTGTTAGCCCGGAGTGTTAGCCTGGAGTGTTAGCCCGGAGTGTTAGCCCAGAGTGTTAGCCCAGAGTGTTAGCCTGGAGTGTTAGCCCAGAGTGTTAGCCCGGAGTGTTTGCCCATGCCCCATCCTAACACATCCCTGTTTGTTCTCTGTCTGCCAGGGTTTCGTCACTGATGCTGTGCGCTACCTGGCCTTTTTTTCATACTTCGCCCTGCAACTGGTACAACTCTTTCTCAGCTGTTTCTCGGACCAGCCCCCAAGCAGCGGGAAAGCAGCTCTGATCAAGGTACATCCCGTTATCCTGGTCCACTCCGCAGACTCAGCTGCGGGAGTCATACTGCACTGTTACCCTCAGAACACTTCTGTTTATGCAGGCTTAAATGGATGAGGCCTGCCATGCCCTAAGGCCCAATCTGTTATTTTATGTGGTTCTTTTGAGGAATAGAGAAGATCCTGTTCATTAGTCATTTTATTTTTCTACTTTGTTAGTCATGTGCATTTTTAGCTGCATCACGCCATCAGTCCTCGTCTGGCCCACTGGTCCCTGCCGGCTGCCCACTCTTCCTCTGGTTTTACTGGGAGTGGTTCGCGGGGCCGAGCGTGTTTGCGTGGGACGGGGATCTGGCTGAACTCGCTGACTTCAGCTTTTCTCTAGCTACCCCGTCCCATGTGGCCCGTGGCTTCTCCGTTTGCTCGGCTCTCAGGTTGCGTGTTTCCTGCCGCAATTAAACAACGTTTCAAAAAAAGACAGAAGCTTCATGAGCTTCTTCCCCCCCCCCCCAATGAATGAAAATGGTAAGAAACAGAGGCGATGAATGAGCGTACACTAAAGCTTGTAGTGTAACTAACGAGGGCTCACATCTGCCGGATTCCGAGGAACGGTTCAGTGCCATGCTAAGGTGATGGGCACCAGCCTCCCAAGGGCACTGATGGGCTGCCAGACGTGTTCTGGGGGGACACACCCAGTAGCTTCTGCCTCCCAGCCTAGGTGTGCCTCCACATGTTGGGCAGAGTTACTCAGCCAAACTCCGGTAAGGGGGCGAGCGGGCAGACACAGGCCACCGCTGTGTGCCGCGTGCCTCAGTGACGACACGTTTCCGCAGGCCTCTGACCTCAGAGCCTCCCTTCTCCATCTGCTTGTGTTTATTCTGAGCCTGGCAGGCTGGCGTCTGCAGCTGTTTACATGTCTAACTGCCACGCACAAGGCAGCCTTATCATCTTGTCGAGTCCATCCGTGGCAGTAAATAGCACGTCTGCAAAACTGTGCTAAACGTTTAATTGGGAAGCAAATCTTGCTGCAAAATTGTGCTGGTCTTCATCTTGAGGTTTTACTCGGGTTCTCCAACCTGCTGGCTCTGATTCTCTTTACAGAACCCTTGCCCTGTTCAAGATGCATCCTTCTTATCAAAGATTCTCTTTTGGTGGTTCAGTGGGTATGAATATCTTCTTATTTATGGAATATGATTGCAATGCAGGAATAGCCTCAGCTTTCGGTAAAAAATGTTTCTTATAGTTATAAGCATCAGATGAAAAATGTGAATGTCCTTAAAATGGAATTCCCCCATTGTTGGAAGAGTTTGGTCATACATCTGTCTACATTGCCGACGAGTGAGAGTCTCACTGTTTTGCCTTTGCCTGATAGACTTGTGGTGAAAGGGTATCGCAAGCCACTCCAGGCTGAAGATCTTTGGTCTCTAAGAGAAGAAGACACCTCAGAAAAGATCATCACTGATTTGGAGCAGGAGTGGACTACACAATGCACAAAGATGCAACAGTAATATCCACATACCTTCATGCTTGTATTACAGCTTGAAACATGGATTTCCTTTGTTGTATAGCAGTGGTCGGGTTATGGGGTGACCATAAGTACTTGTCTTCTTGGGACCAAAAAATGCCTCTCTTTGTATCCTGTCCCTACGGTCCTATTTTTTTGCAAAGCGAAACATGGTCACCCTATCAAATTGTTTGTACCTCAGTTAATGCCCCTACTGCTGCTTTAAGATTCATCCTAGGTGATTGAAACTGCAGCTGTAAGATACTCATTAAGGATGGAAATGGAAAATGCTGATCAAACCTAGTTCCATGAGGACACTGGGATGAGGCAAAAGCCCTACCAGTCATTTCAGAAGCCTGTTAATATACTTCAGCTTTGAAGCATGATTATTAAATCTTAAAAGTTTACACATACAGTTTCTTACATGGTGGAGGTCAGAAAATGTTTCTTACAGGCAACAAAACATAAAAATATGAAAACTGCCCCTTTGAATACAAGAAATGTATTGACAAGAAAAACAAGAAACACGTATTAAAACGTAAAACATTAAAGATGCAAAACCAGCACGTAGGACCATCCCTAATGCAAATGCCCTCTGTCTTCTCTTATGTCAGGCAAGAGAGGTTCTTGGGCACAGGCGTGGCGCTGGGTTCACGGCTGGTGGAGCAGACCCAGCTCATCCGCAAGCTGAAGAAGGAGCAGAGTTCAGGCTTCTGTCTGCTCAAGACTCTGGCTCGTAACTTCGGGCCATGCTTCCTGTCAGGGACCTTGTGCCTCGTGGTCCATGATGCCTTCATGTTCTCCATTCCCCAAATTCTGAGGTGAGATGCAAAGCAGCGCCCCAGAGCTACAGCGTCATGTCCCAGGTCTGCCATGTGAAGACACATAAGCCTATAAACAAGGCGTGTGAATCTGGCATGCGACTCAGTCTCTGGTAGTGGAAGGCAAAACGAAGCAGTTTTGGAACCTGCGGCCTCTGAAGGTTGAGGCAGCATCATGGCAGAGGCCATGGAACTTAAGTGTTAGGGTTGCTCACAGCATTTGATCCATTGCGGCGACACCACCTTCAGGAAACAGACTACATACAGACGTGAGCCAAGTGTTACTATAAACTATAAAGTGAGTCTCAGGAAGCCTCTGCTGTAATCAGCAGTGGTGTCTGATGCAGAGGTTTCAGTAATAAATACAGCACCATCAATATTAACACACTGAATGCTAAAGCTGGAATGAACCTGAAAAATCTGCTTCTCGCAAACAGAACCAGAGTGAAAAAAGGGATTTTTTTTTACATTCATCTACAAACAGTTTCAGTAGATGCTAGCCACTCTGTAATAATAATAATAATAATAATAATAATAATTGAGAATAAAAATAAGGAAAAAAACAGACAAGCAATGCAACAGGGTAAGCAATTAGAGAATAAATAAGATGATTATACAAAAAGCAAAAACAAAATATAAAATTAGAATAAGAGATTTGTGCATAAAACCGAATTATATGAAAGAATATTGGGACAATATGTGTGATAATATTGTAATATCCTTTATTCAACTTTACAGTCTGTTGCTGGGATTCATGAGGGATGAGGACGCCCCCTTGTGGAAGGGCTATTTCTACGCATCACTTATGTTCCTGCTCTCATGCCTACAGTCCCTCTTCAACCACCAGTACATGTATACCTGCTTCACTGTAGGCATGAGGGTAAAGACAGCCGTCATGGGCCTTGTCTACAGGAAGGTATGTCTCCAAGAGCCATTGTCCAACGATTAGGCTGTAACTACACAGCACCAAAGGTCACATTCTCTCCTATGCTTATCCTCCTCAGACTCTGGTCATCAGCAGCGCCGCACGCAGGACCTGCACAGTCGGGGAGATAGTGAACCTGGTCTCATCAGACACCCAAAAGCTCATGGATTTCGTGGTGTACTTCAACGCAGTCTGGCTGGCTCCCATCGAGATCTCGCTCTGTTTGTTCTTCCTGTGGCAGGTGGGCCGTCTGTACTTCTTCAGACAGTATGATTCATCAACACTGACCAATGGTAACTAGTTTAAATACCCCTTTGACATTTTTAAAAAAATGTTCAACAAACATCCAATTCAATAATTATAATAATAATATTATATTGCAGCTGGTGCAGATATAGATATAGATATAGATATAGATATAGACAAGAAGCTGAGGCACTTCTGCTGTAAGTTAAAAAAGCCTTTGTTTGACATTGGTTACATGCCCATGTTTCAGCTAGTGAGTCTTCATCATGCCCTGGCATGTAGCCAGTATCAAATAAAGGCTTTCAAAACTTACAGCAGTGCCTCAGCTTCATATTTTGTTTTCAGATGATATTCAGAGGTTCAATCTGGTCAGCACCCTACAACTTTGTTTGGATTGCTAGAATTTTTCAGACCCAGAGAAGCATTCTCTTTCTTTTTTTCCATAGATATAGATATACTAGATATACTTTTTCCCCCTGGTCAGCCTTAACCATTTCCTTTCTATCTCTCCCTATCTAGCACTTAGGCCCATCTGCCCTAGCTGGCATTGCCACAGTCATCCTCATATTTCCTCTGAATGGATTCATTGCCAAGAAAAGGAGCCGACTCCAGGTACTGTGCCCAGGAGGCATGTGTGTCTTGATTTTTCCATGTGTTGCACATAAGCTGCACCAGCTCTGAGTGTCTGCTGGTGTGTTTTGTTGGTGTCTACAGCTGGTTTAGATAGCGTTCGAGGGCAGTGTGGGTGTCCGGCTTGGGTGCAATTCTTTAATGCTTTGATGTCCAAATGTTACTCTTATGAAAAACAACCACAGAAAAAAGAGCTGTAAAATGTCTATTTTCACTTATTTCTCTATCAGCAGCAGACATTTGGCAACATTAGAGTGCAAATTGGACCAGCCATTAAGAACGAATTAAACACTTTCCTGGCACTTGGCAATATCCACAAATTAAATTGGCCCAGTTTAAAAGATATGGTAGATATCACCAGTCTTTTCAAGCTAATGACTAGCACCATAGTAAATGGTGAGTTTGGGTCTTATTAGAATTTTAACAGTATTTCACATGTTACAAGGAGGTGCAAATGAAATACATGGACGGACGCATCAAACTCATGAATGAGATACTGAATGGAATCAAGATCCTGAAGTTCTACGCATGGGAGAAGGCCTTCCTGGAGCAGGTGCTCGGCTACAGGCAGAAGGAGCTGAAGGCCCTCAAGAAATCTCAGATCCTCCACTCTGTTTCCATGGCTTCCTTCAACTCTTCATCATTTCTAGTGCGTATCAAGTCATCGTTCCTTCAGCAGTGAGGGAATCGCTGTGACTCCCAATCTGCTAACACCTTGAGTCTATGTGTTCTCTTCAGATTGCTTTTGCAATGTTTGGAGTCTACGTGCTGATTGATGATAAGAATGTCCTGGACGCGCAGAAGGTGTTTGTCTCCATGGCTCTCATCAACGTGTTGAAGACCCCGCTGAGCCAGCTGCCCTTTGCGATGAGCACCATCATGCAGGTGCAGAGACAGGCCACAGAAACCTTTCTCTTTGTCTGAATGTGCTACAGCGGCTGCTATATGGTGACAGAATATTCACCGGTTTCTTTCCTTAGGCCATAGTGTCCTTGAAGCGTCTTGGAAAATTTCTTTTCCAAGAGGAGCTAAAAGCTGAAAGCGTAGAGAAATCCCCATACCAGCCTGGTAAGTATTGCGATGACAGAGGTGTGCTTTAATCCAATCAGAATGCACGATTACACCATGTAAGACATGAAACGCTAAAATCCAATGAACGACCCTACAAACAGTGGTAATGACAATGCAGAAACACAAAAAATGTAATATATATATATATATGTGTGTGTGTGTGTGTGTGTGTTTGTCATCTGTTAGAACAGGATAGTTTAGCTATAATTATAGTAAATAACTGTACCACAGATAGGTGGTGATTTTTCAGTTCACTTGGGAATTCTGTCATTGAATTTCAAATTGTATTGGTTTATTTCTGTCTCAATACTGAAGTGTGTTATTTTGAATTAAAAAACTAAGCAAAATGAAGCAACAGGAGGAATAGTGCTGTTAAATTCTAGGATTTATAAGCATTTGAAAAATTAAAATAAAGCTGTTTTTCTGGCAGCAGAGTAATGATTCCAGTTTAATTTGTCCCTCCAGATGGAGATGCAGTAGCCATAGAAAATGGCACCTTCAGCTGGTCCAGAGAAGGTCCTCCATGTCTGAAGAAGTATGTCTATTTCATGTGACACTCTGCCGATTTGCATGCCCTTGTTTCCATGACTCCAAACTTGAGGCGCTTAAAGGTTGGTTAAAGAGTGGCGTGTTGCTGTGAATGTTTAGGATCAGCGTGCAGGTACCGCGAGGATCCCTTGTCGCTGTGGTGGGTCATGTCGGCAGTGGGAAGTCATCTCTTCTGTCTGCAGTCCTGGGGGAGACAGAGAAAAGGAGTGGCAGTGTTTCAGTCAAGGTATTGAACCTGAATCTACATAACGTCACATAGAAGTTATGTGGACATAGTAGATGGAGTTGGACTATGGAGTTGGACGTATGGAAGACACACTGTAGAGTATGAATCGCTGTCAGCTTTAGCTTTAGATGAGGACATCCTGCACCGACAAATCTTACTGGGGCCTGTGTGTTTCAATAGGGCTCAGTTGCTTACGTGCCCCAGCAAGCCTGGATTCAGAATGCCACCCTGCAAGACAACATCATGTTTGGCCGAGAGAAGAAGCAGCGCTGGTACCAGCGTGTGCTGGAAGCCTGTGCCTTACTCCCTGATCTGGAGATTCTGCCTGCTGGCGATGCCACTGAGATCGGGGAGAAGGTTAGACACCTTACACACTCTCCTGCTCAAAATGTACCATGGCGACCTCAGTTTTTAAAATGACTGTTATCCTTCTGCCTACTTTGGCCCAGGGTTTGAACCTGTCAGGAGGACAGAAGCAGCGGGTGAGCCTGGCACGTGCCGTGTACAGGAAAGCAGATGTGTACCTGCTGGATGACCCCCTGTCTGCTGTGGATGCTCATGTGGGACAGCACATATTTGACAGAGTCATTGGACCAAAGGGTGTGCTGAGAGACAAGGTAACATTTATAACCTCTGACAACCTCACCAGTATAACCCCTTAGGCCTTATATAAGTATTCTTGGGCAACGCAGAAATGTTCCCCGGAACAGTTTTGAAAAAAACCTTTCAGTGTATTTTGGGACCTGAAGCACCATTGAGAACTAATGATGTATGTCATTCATACAGACCCGTGTTCTAGTTACGCATGGGACGAGTTTCCTGCCCCAGGCAGACCTAATCCTTGTGCTGGATGATGGAGAAGTCACAGAAATGGGCTCGTACTCGGATCTGCTAAGCCGGCATGGTGCCTTCGCCGAATTCATACAGACCTTCGCCAGCACAGAACGCAAGGAGAGCTCTGTCCAAAGAGGTGAGAGGCCCTTCAGCTGTGACCAACAGACATCAACATGACTCTACAAAAACAAAAAAAACAATAATAATAATTGGTGCCTTAAGGTTACTCATACACTTCTGCTTCCTCGAGTTTTTTCAGAAGATCTGTATTTTGTTCAACTTTTAAATGTCTGTTTTAAGAAAGGTTAAAAATTGTGAGTTAATGTTATAAAATTTACAACAAACTGTATGCCTAATTCAGGTACCAGGAAGTCTTTATCACGGCTCAGTGTTACTGACTTCATGCCTGTTTCCAGAGACCTCTCCCAGGAGCAGCTCATTAGGTATGATCAACTGGAGCCCCACGTTCCCTGTTGAATTAAATCACATGCAGTATGATAGGATACTACAGGTTATGACTGTTTTTCAACAAACAGTATAACAGTTCTGCTGAACCATACTATAAACAAAGATGCGGCAGGAAAAAACATAAAATTCTGACAGCTTCTACATGACACAAATTGTCACGAAACCTCATTTTTGAAATGCTTTGTGTTGATCTCTGTCCCTCATAGTGGTGACATGGGTAACAACAGCCTACAGAACATGGAGTCTATATCTGACACAGAGCAGGACCAGGTACCAGAAGACGTGGGAAAGCTGACAGAGGCTGACAGGGCCCATACCGGCAGGGTGAGCTCAGCTCCAACACCATCAACGATAGATCAACGATAAACCACTTCTATACTTTGTCTCTCACGGGTACTGAGACATGCATGTAGATCCCTCTCGTTGCAGTTTCTTTAGCAGCAACTTGTATTCTGTGACCCCTAACAGGTAAAGTTGGAGCTATACATGGAGTATTTCAAGACCATCGGCCTGGGGCTCATCCTGCCCATCATCTTCCTGTATGCCTTCCAGCAGGCTGCCTCCCTGGCTTACAACTACTGGCTTAGCATGTGGGCAGATGATCCCATCGTGAACGGGACACAGATCGACACAGACATGAAGCTGGGCATTTACGGGGCTCTTGGTTTCGCACAAGGTAAGCAAAGCTGGAAAGACCTGACCAGCAGAAACCCCCAATGCACCCAACTTAACACGTAGCTTGATTTTTGTTTTTTTTTTTCCAGGTGTGGCTATCTTTGGTACCACCGTGGCAATCTCGGTAGGAGGCATCATAGCCTCTCGTCACCTGCACTTGGATCTCCTGAACAACGTTTTGCGGTCTCCAATGGCCTTCTTCGAGTGCACGCCAAGCGGTAACCTCCTTAACCGCTTCTCCAAGGAGATAGACGCCATTGACTGCATGATCCCAGATGGGCTGAAGATGATGCTGAACTATCTTTTCAAGCTGCTGGAGGTCTGCATCATTGTCCTGCTGGCGACACCCTTCGCGGCGGTGGTCATCCTGCCCTTGGCTTTGCTTTACGCCTTCATCCAGGTATGGAGGCCGGTGTCAAGTGAGCTGCTCCATGTGCCGATTTCATGCAGTGTTCCATCTAGATGCTGACATACTCAATACAGGGGAATTGTGGGATACTTATGCTCACCAGAACTGTGCATCTTTAATGCATCTTGTTGCAGAGTTTCTATGTGGCCACATCCTGCCAGCTGCGTAGGCTGGAGTCTGTCAGCCGGTCACCGATCTACACTCACTTCAATGAAACAGTGCAGGGTGCAAGTGTGATACGTGCCTTCGGAGAGCAGTCAAGATTCATTCTCCAAAACAACTACAGGGTCGACTACAATCAAACCTCCTACTTTCCCCGATTTGTGGCTACCAGGTCAGAGTCAGTAGCACAGTAACACAGGATAATCCTGTCAACAGTAGAGCCTAGCTAGTAGTTTTTCTTATGACCTATAATTGTCTTAGGAACAATGGGACATCCCTTTAGCTCAGACTATTATGTGCACCATAATCTCCGAGGATTATATCCTGTTCATATCATTCCTATAGGTGGCTGGCTGTAAATCTGGAGTTCCTTGGCAATGTTGTGGTTCTTGCTGCGGCAATCCTTTCTGTAATGGGGAAGAATACGCTGAGTCCTGGCATTGTGGGTCTCGCCGTGTCCCACTCTCTTCAGGTAAAAAAAACTTCTTGTCCTTCTCTTCTCTCCATCTCATTCAGTGATTTAATCACTTCTGCTACTGAACTATTTTGACTCCTTCATATGTGGTCAATAGGAAAAGTATGACTGCTGGCATGCAGAATATTATAGGTCTGTCAAATTTTGCAGGTAACTGCAATTTTAAGCTGGATCGTGAGATCCTGGACAGATGTGGAGAACAACATTGTATCTGTGGAAAGGGTAAAGGAATATGCCGACACACAGAAGGAGGTCAGTATCTCTGTTACTTCTCTAAACACCCTTCAGCTCACAAAGGCATGGTGTGGTCACTGAAGTATCATAACAATTTACTTGTCACGGGGTCCTGCAGGCACCATGGACCATGGAAAAAAATCCCCTCCCCATAGGCTGGCCACAAACAGGGACCATTGAATTCCATGATTATGGACTGCAGTACCGCAAAGGCTTGGATTGGGCTCTCAAAGGAATTTCCTTGCGCATCGAAGAGCGAGAGAAGGTTAGTTCCATTTATAACCCACATTTCTTGGAAGAAGATATTGACAGAATACCTGGCGATCTCACTCCCTTTTCTATACTGGCTTTTTTTAGGTCGGGATAGTGGGCAGAACTGGAGCTGGAAAGTCCTCCCTCGCTCTTGGAATTTTTCGGATCTTAGAAGCTGCTAAAGGTGAAATCTATATTGATGGGATCAACATAGCAGAGATAGGACTGCATGACCTGAGGTCCCGCATCACCATCATCCCACAGGTATGACAATCATAACCCCACGAGGATAATATTTATCATGCAGAATTCTAATATCTGTGCTGCTCCACAAACCACAGGACCCTGTGCTGTTCTCTGGCTCCCTGCGTATGAACCTGGATCCGTTTGATGCGTACTCTGACGAGGAGGTCTGGAGTGCTCTGGAGCTTTCCTACCTCAAGAACTTTGCGTCAGGCCTACCAGACAAACTGAATCATGAATGTTCAGAAGGAGGAGAGAACCTGAGGTAATGGAGAACTCAGGAGGGACCTGTATCTATCCCTAAGTGTTCAAACCAGTATTTCCCTGTTGTTCTGGCATCTTGGTCAGATTCCATTCTTTGTGCTGCTATGCGTCGTTCTGCAGTTTGGGACAGCGTCAGTTGTTGTGTCTGGCTCGTGCTCTCCTCCGCAAAACCAAGATTCTTGTCCTGGATGAGGCAACGGCAGCTGTGGATTTGGAAACAGACACCCTGATCCAGTCAACAATTCGTGTCCAGTTTGAGGACTGCACCGTATTGACCATTGCCCATCGACTTAACACCGTCATGGACTATACCAGGTAAGAAAACACTACCCGGTGACACCTCCAAAAATGTTTAAAAGAAAAGTGTACAGAATATATCATATTCTTTAACTGAACCAGCTTCCAGAAAGACACCTATGGAGGTACACAAGCAGTGGAAAACAGAAACTTTTATTTCTTATGTCATCATGACATATTATGTCATAATCACTTTAATCTCCTCCGACAGAGTCATCGTGATGGATAAAGGCCATATTGCAGAAATGGATTCTCCAGCCAATCTCATCTCAAAGAGAGGCCAGTTCTACTGGATGTGCCGGGACGCTGGGCTGGTGTGACAGACTCCTGGGGACGGG
>JAODUD010000095.1:26631565-26666938 GCA_026784285.1 Stomatorhinus walkeri
CAGCTGCAATCTTCATTTTGCAGTTTAAAGCGGGGGGAATGTTACTTCGAGAGAACTACATAATCTATGTGAAAAACCATTTCTATGAAAAACAAGCAGGTAGTTAAGCTCAAAGGATCATTACGGTATCAGGAATGACTTTGGCCACAAGCTGCTGAGTGCATGTGGGAGCAGGAGGAGCTCGGAGAGACAGAAAGGTCACGACGGAAAGGCGGCAGGTGGCCAAAGACTCCAACAGTGGTGCTTACAGCAGGTTCTGACGGGACTGTCAGTCCCAGGTCCTGAGGGCCCAGTCCTGCATGTCTTCCTTGTCCCTCACGTAGGGAAACCTGAAGCAGGGAAATACTGTAAGTATAATAAACTAAAAAAACCCAGCATGTTCTGTATAAAACTACCTAAAGCCTGGAGATGAAATGAAGAAAAGGGGAACTGATATTCAGTCAAGGTAAACGCATATGAATGACTTCCCTCCAAATTTGTAATAATGAACAAAGCAAACTGCCTTGACCCCAGTATTGCCTGATCTAAGGCTGTAGCTCCGACCCAGCACCTCTGTCTGGATGCATAACTAACTTTATATGGAAAATGTGCCAAGACAATAAAAGACGAACTAGGGTTAAAATTCATTGTTATCACCATCATGAGTCAGAGAAATGGCTCCCAGCTGTGTTGTGTTGTTAGTGTATTTTAGGCAGAGTAAACATTTTCAAATGAGTGATAGAGACTGGATTATCAGAGGCCATGTAACTTGAATGCTGCATCATAGAGTTTGCACTATTTTTGAGGAATAATATATTACATATAAAAAATAAAGTTTCAATAGTATCCTTATATACAAGATTCAGATGCTGTAGTGAATATGACGTCCAAACTTATGAGGACGAGTCGCAGATTTTCACCCTGGGTGCCCTGCAGAGTCATTTCATATTCACGTACGCATCACTCTTTTCAGACACCTGGTTGAAGTTTCTCAAAACAGGCTTTTTACCAGTAATGAAAGGCAGGATCTCTTGGTCAGTGAAACTCACGATTTCTCGCATCATATTAATTGTGATTTTCAAGATTTTCATGAGGAGTACACTTATTTTCCAAAAAGTTCTGTTTGTGTGTTTTACTGGTAATGACGATGTTATTTACATACAGTATAAAGTGTTGTATGTGTATTTTAATACAAATGTAAAAAATGTTTTATATTTTTACTTTTTATATTTAACCTGTTACAATAAACTCGATGATAAATCAACTGTATTAAACTGACTTTACTGCTATGTGGGAAAAGTCATTTGAATGCAATATCCTCAATACTTTATTCATTGTACACAAATTCTGTGTTTACGATATTTATTGTTGATTTTTTTTTCACATTCAAATTTTTATATTTTGTATATACGCTGACAGCAGCCAAATAAACCTTGATCCATGCAGGTCACTCTATCCCGACTGTATGCTTACTGTATTTTACTTGCAGCTTATTGTTTGAGAACTCTGGTGTAAGTGCACTTGAAAACAATAAACTTGAACAAACTACCCCATCCATTTATCCATCTTACAATCACTAATCCTGGTTAGAATTGCAAGGTCCAACAAATAAATGGGGTCTGTAGCCACCCCAGGAGTCCATCCCTAAAGCTCATGCATTCATCTATAACACCTCAATACCCCCTCTTGTTGGTATGAATTCCACACTCGTTTTCATCTTCATCATTTCTGAAGCCGGCGAGGTTAGTAACTGTGCCATTTCGTATGCAGGTGTAGCAATGGTAATGCTTTTCATGAAGAAGCAACAGTAATGTTTAGGCAGCTGTCCAAAATCAATGCTTATTGTAGGTAAACATACATCAGGAAAATATTTGTACAAATCAGGGCCCTTTCAAGCTATTGAAAAGATCTGGGGCTACAGAAAGTCACGCTTACCTGGGGCTTGATGTTTTCTTTTTGAAGGAAGACTGACATCGGGGCTACAAACATCCAGGCTGTAGCCCCAGTGGTTGGACCTAATGAGCCCTATGGTACACGAAGCACCTTCTCATTTCCCCACCATATTAAAATGATAAAATAGGAGTGGAAGACGGTGTAATCTGCCTAAGACTGTACAACCCACAAGACTTCAGGTTCAGCAATCCAAACCCCCAAATGATATGCTTTAACTAGCCCGCGTGTTAAGGCTCCCGGCTATCTTAATTTAATTGGACTTTATTACATAGTGTCAATTCTTTGGCACACAAGCTAGTCATTCGTAGCATAGTAGTCTGTCTGCAGTCTGCAGGAACCGCAGCCCGTGCAGTCGGCCCACAAAGACGCTGCTAACTGAGGGTTTGCAGGTACCTGCGACGTTTTAGCAGCATACTGCAGATTAGGCAGGCAGTCAAGCATGTCGAAGTGATAGCGACTCACTCACTGTGATCTGTTTCAGGGAGTGCATATCACAGATGTATGTGGGCATGACACTGATTGCAGGTAAACACGGAAGGCTGCATGCAGACAGCTGCCATATTACCCACACGCTTTGAAAAAAATATACAATGGAATTAGAAACGTATAAATATTAAAATACTCTCAACAAAGTGTTTGCACTGTAGTTAGGAATGTATCAGTTACCACAAACATGTTGGATTATTTTACACAACTACAAATGCAAAAAATAGCTCTGCCCACAGAAACACAAATGTCTGTATATTGTAAACCTCTTTCATGTGGTATTAATTTCTGCACGTGGGATGAATTTAACTATTTTCTAATACACTGGCATGAAAGTCCTTCGACGGCTACACACTGTGTGTCAACAGACACAAAAAGGTTATTCTTATGAGATGTTTTCAGGACCAAAGAAATAAGCTGTCCTGAATTCTGCAAATCCCTGTCCGTACAATGAAGACTTAATGCAGGGAGTTTGAGGTACAGGATCAAGTAGTAGGGGTACAGCAATGCACCGTGGCAGAAAATCATTTATTAATGTTAACAAAAGAGGGCACAATAGACTTAACCTCGGTTTTTCTTCAAAATTCTAGTTTTGCATTTTGCACTGGAATGTGTAGGATAGGGAAAAACGTTTTTTAGTAGTCACAATTATACTAAAAATGAATAACACATACTCAATATTTGATCCAGATCATACCAAGACTGGATTATATAACCTATGAGCCAATCAGATCATTCTGGCGCAGGTATGAGAGAGCCATACATTCAGGGAAACAAACAAACCCATTTTTTTACTGGAAGTCTGGCTCCCCTGTAGCATGCTAGCTTACTCCAGGTCAGGGCCTTTATCCTGTGCCAGCTGGCCTCCCTCACTGTACCACCAGACGGCTTCAGCTGATCAAAAATGCTGACAGCAAACTTAACCTCTGTAAATAACCAGTGTAGAGCCTTATTAAATCCCTCTACCAGCAAGTGCACGTAAAAGCGAGTAAAAAAAAAAAAAAAAAAAAAAAAAAAAAAAAAAAGATCAGAATGAGGTTTGTACTCTGTGTAGCTCAGGTGGCACATGGAAGAAATAATATGATTCACAAAATTAAAGTTTTTTTTTCAGTCGTGCATGGCAGCTGTACTGTTTAATAATAGGAAACATGCAAGGGTTTTTAATAAAATCTTTTTTTGACAAAGCAGAGTCTGGTTAAGTGCAAATTCAAATTCATACCCACTGTTATAATGCATCCTCTTCATGTGATACTTTGCAGATAGTGTGAAACGGATCTCCGTTTGATAAAATACACGCACTGCGTGTTTCGTTATTAATAACCATCACAAGGCGCCATCTAGTGGACACTATAAAAAATGTGCGCCGACAAACAACCGAAGTCACGGTTAAATGCTTTGCAAAATATATTTTCTTTTAAAGTCAAAATGTACTAAAATGTAATACTGCGCATACTACGCACAACTTAAAAAAACTCAGAAGCAAACTGGTCGAACGAACTGCTGCCATAGCACCATGACACCCATAGCAGGCTTCATAAACCCGATGTGCACATTACTTTTCGCAGACCTTCGGGAAACAGCTGCAAAATAACTACTTAACAACATATTTAAATGATTAATAGTCATGTACAAACTTGCGCTTCATTCCGTTAGGTTTGGATAATGCGGGTGAAACGAAGTCTGCAGCGTTTCTCCTGACTAGCGGCAAACTGCAGCGCGTTGTGGTGAAACCCTTTAAAAATGTGGAATGATACCCCGGATAAACTAAAAACTATATAAACTTCAGGCACGTGGCCGTTTGAAAGAATCCGGGAGAGGGCAGGAACCTGGGGGAGAATCGACCTTTAAACTCGGAAGTTAGACAACATCACTATGGCGACCGTCACGGAGCTGAAGAGCGGTAACTCCATGGCTTATTTGCTATAAATTGCAGTAAAAACATTTGTCATATATGCATGTGTGTAAGGAAGGGAGAGATAAAGGCTGAAGCAGTCATGCAGGGGAGGTATAATTATAATATATGGCTGCCATCAGATCCGCTGCGGTCCGGCACCTTGACGGACGGCCTCTCTGTTTTCGCCGCTGTGTAGCCCTCAAAGAGGCGCTGGAGGCCCGGGGGGCCCTGGCCCAGCTGAAGGCTCGGATCCGGGCCGAGGTGTTCAGCGCCCTGGACGACAAGTCTGAGCCGCGACCGCCGCTGCCCCGGGAAAACCTGCTGATCAACGAGCTGATCCGCGAGTACCTGGAGTTCAACAACTACCGCTACACAGCATCCGTGCTGAACGCGGGTGAGGGGTCCTGTCACCGGCCGCAAGGGGGCGACACTCATGACACTCGGGTTTTATGAGGCGATCACCATCGCCGTTCAGTTATGGAAAATTACTGTGGGGAGGTCGGCAGGGGTACTTTGATACTGTTGTTGTGTGTATGCATGGCTCTGGATGTATTCTGCACAGAGTCTGGCCAGCCAGAGGTGCCCCTGGACAGGCAGTTCATAGCCAACGAGCTGAACGTGGTGGAAGATGCCAGCGTCTCCAGCGTGTGAGTGTATCTGTAATTTTCCCGTTTATGTTTTAGGTTTTGTGTTGAATGTAGATACTGAAAGTAAGACATTAAGGAATATCAGTGCAACTATCATACTAAAATACTTTGACAACACGTTCTGTTAAGTCCATTTGTGAAAAAAGTTTAGGATGTTGCAAAATAATATTTTCCAGTCTTGACAGGGAATAACATTAACATCAGCAGTCCTTTAATGCAGCACTTAAAACTATTGCGTGATGTAAGAAAGAAACGTTGGTTAGGTAATTTTGGATTCAGTGTACTTCTCGATAAAGGGAACCCTTTCAAATCGATGGGATGTTATCAGGAATCACCAGCCTGACACAAAGACACTGTCCTTCTCTCCAGACCTCTCTTGTACGGTTTGCTGTCACATTTTCTGAGCAGCAGAGAGAAGGGGGGTAAGGTATTCCTGAAGAGCTCCAGTGCATCTGAGCCAATGGATCGCACCGTCCATCCCGTTGGTGAAGCCCGGAGTTTGGGTGAGCAGTCCACTGGGGTGTGGACCTGGGGCTGTAGATGAAGTCCATTGTCGAACCTTTGTAGATGTATGAAATAGACCTTTGTCCAGGGGACCAGGGTTAACTATACAGCAGTCACTGCATAGTTACTGACCGACTACAGTAAGTTCACAATTCAGCATCAGCGTGTGTCCTGTTAACTCAGAGAGGGCTTTTTTTTAAAGACTGGTACTCAAAACCATTGTCCTCTAAGACTGATTTTGAGATACTTTAACATTTTATACCTTTTACTTATTTAGGGCCAGCATACATGGCTCTGCCTGCTCCATCTCTCCATTTGGTCTTGAACTGGTGAAAAATTCAGCTTTTTGCTTTCTTTTAAATAGCAGCCCTGGTGTATCTGTGCTATGAAATGTAGTGAACTGTTACTGGGAATTCCCAGTGCTAACTTTAATGAGTTATCCGTATCCTTATTACATTCATTAATAATTATTTCATTACAAGTTTTTGTTTGGAGCAAGATACTATTTAAAAACTTCCAGCTGCTTAAACATACTAAGAGCTGCTCTTTTTATCTAAATCAAACATACTTCTAAGAAAAACAACAGTACGGCTTCAAAGTGTGCATTCAAAGCTTTGGTGTCCGGACTTTGTCTGCAAGTTATTTCGTAGTTAATCATGCTTTCCACGGCACTGTACTTTCACTTGGAGAGGTTCTGTATTGTCCCCATGACCGTCCACAGATTTAGCCCTTGCAAGACTGATGGCTGTTTTGTATTATTACACTCTTCTGCCACTAGGTGTCCCTGAAACGCACCCAACCGGGAAGAGTTGCGCAGAGCCCTTTGTCCTTCAGGGGGGATACAGATGACAGCCTCTTTCTGCAGTTACAGTTAAGGGAGCGAGCTTGTTCTGATTTGCCACCCCGACACTCTCGTCATCCTTTACATCCTGTTTGACTGTAACTGAAATTGTAGTCGTTAGGGTGTAACCTGTAGTGTTTGCCAAGAGAGTACTACTGTGTACCACTTGTCTTACAGCTTTTAAAAAATATTTTACATTTTTTATATTTCTTTTCATGTTTTGTCCTTTTGTATAAGTTTAATAAACGATTCAGTGATCAATTGTTATTTTTTTTCTGGTGTCTTTCTAATACCTTGAAATGATCATTTATTTTCCATATTCATAAGAAATAATACAGGCAAGGGTGGCAAAACGGCCCGGCACTTTATAGAAGCCCTAACAGAGGCCCCAAGGTGTTTTTCATGGGGTCCAGAATTTTACTTTTAGTCAATTTTCATAAGCTTGTTGTGGAAAAAATTTAGAATTTTTAAAAGTGATAACGCCTATATGGTAGTAATGGGGAAACTCCAGTGCAATTGGGGATTTTTTTTTTAAATCATATAGATGGATCTTAATCAGTCGGTGTTCTGTCAGGTTTGACAAACACAATGGTAAATATTAGCATCTCCATCATTTGTGATGCTGACCAGCACCAGCAGGGGGCCTGGTGAATTACTGAATCGGGTTGATGCACAGATCCTCTCTCCGGCCACGAGCCGGATATCTGCGCCTTGTCATGATCTCACGGCCTGGGGACAAATGGCTCTGAGCGGAAGGGAGGAGAAAGAAGCACATTTTTCCAAATTACAGTCTGATCATAACCGGTTATGAAGAAGCACAGACGACTCAATGTAACAGAGAACGAATCCAGCGGGCTGGGTTGATGTGCGCAGATATGAAGAGGATATATGCACAGCAGCAAGAATTATCTGAACACAATAATGGCTTGGGATTCATTCTCAGCTCAACACTATTAGATACAGCACAGGTTCAACGAGGCATTTGCTGATTACAAGGCAGTATCTAATGTGGACAAGCAACTTCCGTGAATTTTAGTTCACCGAGGGACTCGCAGCAGTATACTGTACTCTTTATGGATTTTTTATGGATACATTTTGACAACCTAGAGAGCAAAACTGAATTCATATCTAGAACACTTTTCATGTAACACATTTTTTTAACTGCCGTTTTATCCTCCTTATCTTAATGATTTTTATACACATTAGTATTTTAAGGTTCCTTAAGCTGGTGATGGCTTTAGTTATGGCAGTTATCTTACCCAAACACACAACGGTGAGCATCTTGAAATCTCTCATTCGTGTCTTCATAAACCATTTTTCATTGTCTCTCAATAATTGTAAACTCTTCCCTCAATAAAAAATACTTACTTAAAAGCTCTGTGAAATAGGTATTGCAGACTGCCGAGTATATTTTTTGATGCTGTTTTGCTCCACACCACATGATGGCAGCAGTACATAAACTGCTATTCATATGATCACCATATAATTATTCTTTTCATCATTTAATCTCAGGTGGAATTGTTTACGAAACATAGAATTAAGTTCAAAATGTGGCCTATTTTCTTTGTAGTTGTAGAAGTAATAGAGCAAAAAAACAAGAATGAAGTCAAAAGTAATGGAGAAGAATATTTTTTAACCCATCCATGTTGAAAACTGCATCCAGTTGACAGCATTTGAAAGTTTGGCTGCCTGAAACAAATTCTGAGATCTGTTTTCCTTACGTGAAAGTCAGGCACCATAATGGCCACCTTGCCACTGTTAGACAAACGTGTGACCATGTTTAGGGTTTGCGAATCGATTACGTGGGGAGACGCACCACACATACCTGCTATCGCGAATGTCTTTGGATGTTTGAATTCACATGTGACTTCTGTTTAAATTACCTTCACTGCAACCAGATTTTGTATGAGTTTTTCTGAACTTCATGCTGAAATATTCAGGGGGATGATAGTTAATGCCTGAGGTCAATGGCAGCTTTTGAAAAGGGAGAAATTTGACAGAACACGTCACTATATATAGAGGGTGACAGTTTTTGACTTATATGGACACTAGATGGGTTTTTACGAGGAATATGGTTTAGTCTTTTGTACCCAGGTCTTCAGCCTGGGATGACATTGCAGAACTGAACACTACTGCTGACTGTATAAGGGAATTTGCCATCTGCGTAGCACCTTCGCCAAAACAACACCTTGGAATATTATCCAGAACCGTTGGAGGTTCTGTGTGGCTGCTGCAGGACCAGCAGGCTCTTCTGCCTGGCAAAGTGTGCGGCACCACATACACACTCATACAGAAAGCAATTTCCACAGTAAATTGTTCTGAAGCTTTTCCTCAAAACGTTCTTTATGAAAATGCAGTACCTATAGAATATAATTAGTTATTTTAGCCTTACAGGAGTGCATTTATCTGAGACCAGTCATTAAAGTGCATTATAATCTTTTGAACTTTCATCTTATTATGGACGTATGGCTGAAAAGTTAAATGCCAGGCGATTCTGCAATATTTAACGAGGAATCCCTTTCCCTGTGTTTCTTGGAAATGTGCAACAAAGCATTGGAAAAATGTCCCTGTGGGTGAGGCCCCTGCAGGACGCCCCAGCCAGTCTGCCGCAGGCAGCCTTTCGATGTCATTTCCTTCCACACCATAAAAGGGAACTTGACATTCTTATCTGGATGAAAAGTTCTCAGATCCTTTGAAATTAAAGGCCCCTGTTCACTAGGACAACTATAGCTATAGCGTGCAATTTTCTTTTGCATTAAATCACTTAGATTTTGCAGTCTATTTAAAGCATTTATTTGTGTGCATTTTAATCCAAACAGAGTCAACACCATGACCTTGTAGTGTTGAAGCAGTTATGGAAGATAGATGCAAGATTTTTTTGCATGTGGGAAATATTGTATTAGATCAGCAGTGGCCAATCTTATCTGCAAGGGGCCATTGTGTGTGCAGGATTTTGGCTTAACCATTAGGTCAGCTGTTCAAACCCATGTGTGAGACTTCTTCAGTCAATTAGTCCTCTAAATCTGTAGTGTAATTAGGGAGTTGTGGTAAAAGAAAAAACCCACATAAATGACAGCCCTGAATTAGATGAAGGTGTGGATGAACAATATGCTTTCCAGGTCATCATGGAGGTTTTGGGAAAATCAAACGGCATGAGCGATCTCAATGTTTGTATGTGGAGAGAATCCACTTCATGTAGGAGTGACCCATGGGAGAGAACGTCGCTCTTTTGTCTGGGCTCCGGATAAAAACTACTGCAAAAATACTGACTCATACAACTTTGCTGCTCCCTGTGAGGAGGGATATATTTCACAGAGGACTTAGGAATAAGAAAAACTCTGGGAAGATGGGCTGTGCCCAGCCTCCAAGAGGAAGGCCCGTGTCCATGCACGAGTGGAACGGAAGGTGTTCTACACTTGGCACACTGAGGTTTTTCCATTCATCACAAGATAGTGTATAACCCAATAAAATTCCCCCTTCCCAAACTTTTGATATCTTTCCAATTTTAAATCTTCTTGAACAAGCAGACCACTATCAACATCCTGCATGTTGCCTTGTGTGAACATCAAACCATAGATTAGTGCTGTGTTAATTGCCCTTAAATTGTGACAACAAGGCTGAAGAGTCGCAGTTAGAGGCTCATATTTCAACACTTACAGAAGAAACAAGCCCTTTTACTTTTGATGGATCTTCCCTCACTTCTCACATTATTCTCAGCTCACTGGAGAAGACTACAGAATGAGCATAGGGCTGATGTAAATAACCTAAAGCTGTTTCCATGCAAGCTGCAATGTTTGTGTCAGCGATGCCATTCCTGCTGCACCATATTTAGTCAGCAGCCGGAGCTACTCGTGCCGCGCTTTCAAACACCGAGCGCCGCCGAGATTCCTCACAGACCCCCCTATCCTTATATGGCACCTCGGCCCTCGGGGCCCCCTGTGACCCCCCTCATATTGCCTTCCGTTCCCAGATTCTCAGTCTCCCAGCCCCCTTGCTGTGCACCATCCTCCTCTCTGATGATGACCAGAGGCTATGCTGCGACTTCCAGCCACTGGCGTTCCCTCAGCTGGCAACACGCGTCGCTCTCCCCTGCATACCTAGCTATCTCTGGTCCTGGAGGAGTCTGCCGGGCCACGTGTGATTTACTGAGCGGATTATGAGCGTTTCCTTATAAAGAAAGTTCCATCTGAGATGGCAGAATGGCCAGGGGGGCTTGGAGGGTTGGGATACACAGGAATGCGGCGTGTGATGTTTGGGAGCCCATGCCGAGATCAGAGACAATTCTGGGGAAACACCTGTGTGACGGAAGAAGGGATTCCTCTAGTTACAGCAGTGCGTCTGCCTTTTTGGGGTTGGGAGATGGCAATAAGAGTAACTGGGACTCCAGTGCACTATGGCTCTGTCCTACTGACCGGTTATAATTATGCCAGGTGCGTAATTAGGCTACCAAACAATTAAAGAGTCATACCTTTGCCAGTCATTGAAAATGACAATCTGAAACAGAGTCGGTTGTTAGTGTCACACATTTCTAAAGCTCAGATTTTGTGTTTCTATAACTCGGATTTTTTGATAGGCTACTGAAAGTGGCCAAAGCTGAAATACATGCAGGTGAAAGTGCATGTCAGTTAAAAAGGAATTAGGAACCACAGTTTATGTTCTGCAGATCAGATGCAGCTTTGGCGCAATAATTTAGAGATGACATATAAATAATTAGCATGTAATTTAAAGCACTTGATCCAAACAACTCAACAGATGCGAGCCAACTGGACGACAGTATTTTGTTAGGAGAGCACTGTGTGACAGATCAAAACCTATAGAAACGATCAATTTTTTATTGACAGAATGGTGATTGTGTCATCAGGGCGCCGGCCCGCCATATAGGCGACAAAGACGATCGACTATTTGGTTATCTAGTGAAGAAAAATCAAGAGAAATACCATTGGTTGCATTCAGTGACATTACAGTTATTTGCACGAATTGTAATATTTAACTACTTTTCTTGTGAAACAGAGAAAATCAGTTAGTTAGCAGCCAGATATCTTGTGCTATTGTGCTATTGATGTTTTTTGATTGATTGATTGATTGATTGATTTTTAATACGATTCTAGGGACGGGTGTCACATTGATAGTAACACGCATCGCAGATGATGCGGCAGAGCTGAGCGCTGCACCGGGCGCGTGAAGCACCAGCGCGCAATAGGCACAAAAGAGCGTCTGGCGTGTCTAAAATAGCGGCGGACCATAAACACACAAGAGCATAAACACCCTGCAATGCATCCTACAAACAGATAAGTGCTGGAAACGAAATAGTGGAGCATAGAAGTGAGGATGATCTGAGCTCCTCCCCCTATAGGGCGGTTTTGTTTAAATACTCCAGCGAGCCCGGGTCAGGATAATTTGGACAGTCCCTCTGTGGAGTACTCTTCAGATCCCAGCCTCCAGGTGAAAAGCATCTGTCAGCTTGTGAGTATCGTTCCCTGACATATTTCGCAGGCGCTTTATGCCAAAATTTCTCACTGCAGTGGGGTGTGATGTATTTAAATATATGATAGTTTTGCTGTTTCACACCTGGAATACAAAAGGAGATTGAAGTCTTAACGTTCTCCTTACTCCATAAGAAGCATTTTTTTAAAGAAAAAAGATATTTTCAGGCATGTTATGCGTTTTATTATTATTTAGAATTGTCTGAAAAGTTTCATACACAGTGCCTGTCCTTTGTACATCTGCATTTAATTGGGCTGTTTGTACTGGGGAGTAAAACTTAAAGATGACCCTCTGAAAGGCAATGGTGATGTCTCTACTGTCATCTTATAATATGTTTATTATATTCATTATTTAATTTTCTGCAAGAAAATGGTCATCTTATTTTTATTAATATGTTTTGACTTCACATTGAAAATAATTTTCTTCAATTGTCTCAGTGAGCAGTTCAAGTTGAACATTATGGACTATAAAAGTTCACTTATAGGAGGAAAAAAACATTTTATATTAAACAAATAGGATTCATGTTTCCAAAGCCTGTATCTTTTATTGCTTTGAACAATGGCATTGAAATTAGAGGAAGTGAACTTACAGTGGAGAAGAAAGACTTTGTGAATTAAAGCCAACCAAAGGATTTCCTGTTCTCGAAACATGCTTTTTAAGAGTCATCTGCCGCTTGGGTCTTTGGTTCTTGGTGAAGTTATATCTTTAATGAATAAACCTGTGAGCTGAGTTTGCATGTAAAAATGCAACAGTGGTGGGAAATCACTCCATTAAAAATGCTACACAGATTTACATCAATCGAAAATGAGGTCAGCGAGTAATCAATAAGGATAATTGTTCCTAAATTGCACCCTAAACTGCAGAAATAGCTGGAGAAAGTTTCAAAGTGCTCTTTTGAAATGGATTGGTATTTGATACCCTACAGAAATTTCTGTACGTGACAATCAGTGATTTCTGTCGCAGTGCAGGATAGACATTCGTCCCGTGTGCTTTTAATTTTCACAGTCAATTGAGAATTTGGCGGCGTTTCATGTATAAAATTGCTATAACAATCTGCCTTGCTTGCTGTGATGTGTGATTAGGTCTAAGTGCCTTGGTTGCATTTAGGCAGTATATTTTCATGCAGTTTTTCACATCAAATCAAAATTTTCACATTTTTGGGAAAAAATAAGAAACGCTTTAAGAAAGGGAGAGGTGGAGAGTGATGAAGTCTTCCAGAGGACAAGGGGTCATGGCTGCAGGTCACATGCTTTAGGGTAGTGGTGTGATTTTAATGCAGAACTTCTGCTTGTTCTTGTACAGTTTTCCATAAGGGAAGACTGCAAATGTCAAACTGTCCAGTTTCTTCTGCAGTTAAGCATTCTCTAGAATGGCCGGGGCCTGAATGGTGCCTTTAGTGCCCAAATGCTAGTAGTTAATATGAATTTAAGTACAAATTAAGGACTTGTGGTTGTTATTGATACTACTACCACTAATAATAATAATAATAATGAGGAAGTTCTAACTTTCCTGTAGGATTTATGGCAGATCTTAATGTTAATATCAGCAAGCCTGTGATTAGAGCACTTTACTACTTGCAGTGACTTTTTTTGCTTGTGGTGGAGTTTGATGTAAAACATTTACGTTCACATTATGTCTGTTGCCTTGTGGGTCGGGTCTGACTGCCACTCTCACGTGCTTGGCAGTCATTAGCTCTGTCTGCCTGCCCCTAAGTATGATACCATCACCACTTCTAAACTGAACTCAGTGAAATTAAAGCAAAGCACAGCTTCTGTTAGAAGATCACTCTAGTTTATGTAAAGGACCAGTATCACATGTGTTTATTCTTTGCATGGGACACATTTGGCAGTTCCTTACATTTTTCTTTTTGGATATGGTACGGACTGTACGTTCACTGTCATCTTCAGTGATGGGAGCGGACTTCGCCTCCACTGGTTCCACTGGTTCTCCAGACGCAGACCCTCTGCTGAGCTCAGTGTCACACTGTCAGCAGCATGCATACATCTGCTTCCAGCCTGCGCAGTCAGGATGCGGGAGAAGCAGCAAGGGTTTACTGTAACTTTGGGCTGAGCATGGGAGGGGGGGTTGTGATTTCCACCCATTTAAGGCGGTCCAGGGGGTTGTATAGGCTGGTATTTGACAACCCACCCATCCTCCTCATAATTTATTCCCTTGGGGAGCGGCATTCCCAACCCTAATGTTAACCCCACACATATTTAGCAAATTAAAAGAGTGTTCAGGGAGGAAGATGAAACTAAGTGATTTCAGTAAACATGCTGCTGCGTGATCTCTGATCTCCTTCAGATGTTTTTACAGCTTTTTCTTTTCTCGATAGCTTATCCTCATGAAAAATACATTATGTTTTGTCGAGCCAAACAAACGTGATTTGTTGTGCTGAATGTTAAGCTGTTTGTAAACAGGGCTCTGGCCGGTTGCGTGTCTTGTGCCAAATCGCGGGGTAATGCACTCAGGGGTGGACGTACTTCGTTCCTGCGCTCTTATGGGCCCCCCTGGACACATGATCTGAGGGTCCGGGTTCCGCGGAGGGGCCCTAAATCCTCATTCATTGAGGAGTAAGTCTTTGGAAAAAGCAGCTTGCCGCTGCACTCGCACACCCAGAAATGGAATACTCAGTGTATCAGAGGTGCTGCCCAAAGGTTCAGTATAGTGGTCACATGACCGTGTTTTTATGGTATAGGACAGCAGGACTGGCAGTGATGAGGCCCAAAGCTCATTCGTACTCATCTTGGTGCCAAGGCCATCCGTACATACCCCTGTCATTAATGAAGCATTTAGCTAGTTTATGTAGTAAATCCTTACTGTCGTATCATCCGAATATTCATGTGCTGTGTGTGGAGACGTATGCGTATTCAGGATCCGTACGGCCGGCCTTCACAGCTCCAGTTCTATGTTATCACTGTGGCGTAAACCGTGAGTCAGGCTGCAGACATATTATTCCCTATAAGGGCTTTGTTTGGGAGTTCACTGGCTCTGCTGTTTGGGTCTTCAGAAAGGAGACCGCAGCAGTGAAGCTGCCCTTATATGGTCATCACCGCATGCCGCCGCTACCCCGCATCACCACCTAGCTGTTATCCTTGTTGTCGCCGTTATTCTTCCACTATATATTAATGGCCGTGGTGTTCCTCATCTTTGCATGTGGTCATGGTACATGTGTCCATTTTTCAAAGGCAAATGGTGTTTTAGGTGGCCGTGTATTGTGACATGTGTCATTTCCCGTATGCTCTCTTCAGGGCTAAATAGGGATTGCGATTCTCTCCCCAATGGCCTTTGCACATGCTGGTGGGGATGGGGGGGGCGCAGCTCAGTCTATGAGAATAAGGGAGTTTCAAAGGGCCTGCTTAATATAGACATTTAACCCTTTCTTCTACATCAATGGAGTCAGCTGCTCTCTTTAAAAAATGTACTTATGATCTTCAGACAAATTATTAGTGACAGAGACTTTCTGTACCAAATTTGTAGTACCAATAAGAACTGTTTGTGTCTTGACAGCTCCTAAACTAACTTCAAGATGTCCAAAAAAGCCTTGAGTGAGGATGAGAAGTTCCTCTTTTTGGACAAGGACTTCATCAACAGTCCTGTGGCCCAGGCTGACTGGTCTGCCAGGAAGCTGGTGTGGATCCCCTCTGAAAAGCATGGGTTCGAGGCTGCCAGCATCAAGGAGGAGCACGGCGATGAGGTGTTGGTGGAACTGGCTGACAATGGCAAGAAAGTGACAATCAACAAAGATGACATCCAGAAGATGAACCCACCCAAGTTCAGCAAGGTGGAGGACATGGCGGAGCTGACCTGCCTGAACGAGGCCTCGGTGCTGCATAACCTGCGAGAGCGCTACTTCTCTGGGCTCATCTATGTGAGTATCTCAGCTCCGCCCCCTGCCCCCCACATTTCCCATGAGGCATTGCTGTGGGAGTCAGAGCTCACGGGGACCATGGCTAGGCCTTCAAAGCTGCGTGTGAGCCAATAACCCATGCTTAACATTTACTCACTGCAGATAAGTAAAGACTGTATAAATTATACAATTGAAATCTCTCAAAAAATATATTTAAAATGTATTCATCAAAAATGGTAAAGACTGTGAGCTTTAGTTATTCATAAGACAGGATCAATATATCAATTCTAATAATCTTTTCATCCATCCATCCATACATCTTCTAACCGCTTATTCTAGTCAGGGTCACGTTTGTCCACCCAGAATGAAGCACTTCTGATAGCTGATGATCCTCAGCATTTTTTCCAGTGTTTGTGTGAAGCAGATAGGAAGTATCCATCAATATCACTCTTACCAAATAGGGTGATACATCTATCATTCATGCTAAGAAGTAAATCTCTATTGTTGTCAACCATTTCAAAGAGGAAGTAGGACATTAAAAACAAATGCAGTGCAATGAAGTTAAATATCAAACCATGGCAGAATGCTGTGTTATCTGTCTGGATGCTAACAGCCATTTGAATTCCTGGAAAGTGGAGAATAAAACAGTCAGTTATTCAAAGCACTCCGTCTCCTTCAACCCCCAACAAGAGCCCTCAACGGGCTAGGAATGGTTTGGTAACATGCGGCGCTCTGCTTTCTACATCGCATATGCAGTTGGGCACGTGTCAATTGATAGTGTTTCTCTTTGGCTCCCAGACCTACTCTGGCTTGTTCTGCGTGGTGGTGAACCCATATAAGATGCTGCCCATTTACTCCGAGAAGATCATCGAAATCTACAAGGGAAAGAAACGTCATGAGGTGCCGCCACACATCTATTCCATCACCGATAACGCCTACAGGAACATGATGCAAGGTAACCTGTGGGCACATGCTCGCCAGACAGCTGCGCCTGTTATGGACATTCTCTCAGGTTAAATTTAGAAACCAATATTAGGATCAAAGCATCAGACCCCTAGGATATTGTAGGCCCTGTTTCAAAACTGCAGTGTGTCAAACATTAACCAAGAGTAAACTGTCCCTAGCCTCATAACGCACGAGTTTGTTTATATGTCATGTCTCCTTAGACATGTTAATAGCTGCTTAAAGTGCCAAATATTCTTTATTGAAGAGCTTTTGTGGTGGTTTTGAGGGTTTGTTGTAGGAGTCTATCAAAGCATCTGTCTTCTTTTATTTTCATCAGCTTTAAAGATTTTGTGGCTTGTGGAAAGTATCTGTTTCACCGTATTATGCTGTTAAGCTGGTGAAGTTGGAGATTGGCTGTATGTGTAGGGGAATCACGGAGGCACTGTAGGTCACAAGCATCCAAATCAGCCAGTACAGTACAAGCAAGTGTAACGGGAAGCGACACCATCTGCTCATTAAGCCTCCAGTGTAACTGTTTATTGAATGAAATGATAATTTATTTGCCATTTCCACAACTAAAGTTGAGTGTGAACTTGGGGTCCAAGAGCAGGGTGAGCCATTTATTCAGTCTCTGGGCATTTGATACAAACCTCCAACATTATTCCACTCAACAGAAATGTAGCAGGTTTTTTTTTTAAATTCAGGTCATGGTCTGGTTCTTCACTATAATCTTCTGGCACATTCAATGTGTTCCCCCAGGAATTAAATTTGGATGGAAGTTCGGTTGGAAATGGTCAAAGGCATCTAACTAAACATGTGGGCTACAAAAGACTGCCAGAAGAAACAGAGAAGCCACATGTCTCTGCGTGTTTCAGGTCATTGCAGGGACATAATCACTCAAACAATTAAGTACAATAAATCCAATACTGTAAACATATTAGTAATGACATTAAGTTAGTGTGTAATTTTCCCCAGAATGACTCTTTGTTTATCTAGGTCTAGCAGGTCCCTGTTGCTGAGCTTAAAGCCCCCCGCTGAGTAATTAGCATAGTATGTGTGCTCAAGATTACATGTGTCTCTGTCTGTGGTATTGTGGGGGATATCACAAATGTCACTCAGCTTTCTCCTTCATTAGCAGATCGTAACTATTGGGTAGCTAAGAATAAAATGTCACATTGCTGCTGTTTTCATCATAGCCGAAATAAATTCACATTTTGTTCTGAAGGGATGACATCATTGTAACCTTGGCCTCTGTTAACCTTACATCATCTAACTGAAATGGAATGGCTAGAACCTGATACATACGTGAATTTTATTTGTTGTGAAAGCTCAAGTTCACTATTGTTCAAGTGGTTAGAAGTTGTAAGTTATTTGGACTCCTTCCAAATTCTGTCAGGAAGCCAAATGAGAACAGAGATGACCTCACCTACTTGTCCAGGGTCTCAGGCGTGTCACTACTATAGCCTTCCATGCTAATAAAACTCCACAGTGCTGGACCTACATCATGCGAAATAATCACATGCTTAGTGGGGCTGATAGCACAACATATGATGGCTATACTTTTCTATAACATGATATTAATATGTCACATTCATTTGAGAATGAAGAACAAAATGTTGTATCTGTACAAAACAAGATTTACACAAATTAATGTATTTATTCTGTTTCTCTTTACATAAGGCTCTGTAAATCTTGGCTCATTGCGCACGCGCACAGGTCTAACTCCACGTACTATCTGCTGTGCTTGATATAGTATAGATTCCATAACCCACAGAGCTCCACCCATCCCCATTAACTGTATGGCTAAGTATTCTGGGAGCGTTTGGTTATGCCTGCAGAATATCTTAGCACCTATAAGCTCACATGAATCAGAATATTGCTGTTTAAAGGCAAATGTATTTCTGTTTTTGACTCAAGTCCAGAGGCGTGCGTCTTGTTATGCTGCACCACCATAGCATGTAGCTGCCTCCCTGTACGTAAACAGCATGGGTACATCACGGAAATTGCTCTCCTGGTCAACACAAACAGTGCGAGGTTTGATTGCTGGGCGTAGCTGAGCTCTTCTTCCTGTACTCTGTGTGGAATGTTGTAAATCAGCTGACAGTTTTCTGGTTTCATTTGAGCAATTGCACACGCTCATGATGCGCTGTTAAATGCTGAATGCTAGCTAGCTAGCAGCTAATTTGCTTCAAAGCTCTAACCATGTTCCCCTTCTTACTTTGACAGATTTGTACACAGACAAGACTTGGTTTGCTGGCTGATGCACGGTGCATCAAATCTATAAACTTTGTCTAGTTATCTACGATAAAATCCTGGGTGGACTGTGAGCAATCTGCTGTTCCCTCTGTGGGCCATTGCATTCCTTTGCAAGGTCTTTCAGATTGTTTGCCTTTGAAGCTAAATAATAGATAACTGCAGTTCCCATGGATTATTTCAAGTAAATAAGTGCCCTGCTAGACATGAGAGTAGTGCTCAATAGCAGGATAACTTATTTTTTTAGCAAAATGGTAAATGTAGTGGGGGCGACATGGTGGTGCAGTGGTTAGCACTGTTGCCTCACACTTCTGGGACCTGGGTTCGAGTCTCTGCCTAGGTTCCGTGTGTGTGGAGTTTGCATGTTCTCCCTGTGGGGTTTCCTCCAGGTACTCTGGTTTCCCTACACAATCCAAAGACATGCTGAGGCTGATTGGAGTTGCTAAATCACCCGTAGGTGTGAATGGTGTATGAGTGTGCCCTGCGATGGGCTGGCCCCCTGTCCAGGGTTGTTCCCTGCCTCGTGCCTGTTGCTTCTGGTTAATCTCTGGACCCTCTGTGACCCAGTAGGATAAGCAGTTATAGGAAATGGATGGATGGTAAATGTAGTAATGTTCAGTCCACGTTCAGTGATTCTGCCTTTTGGACTGTTAGCACCAAAATGTCCCACATATGCTGCTTCCTTCTCAGAGCTCTCGGATGCCCTGAATTCTGCCTTAATTTGGAAGAAAGGGAAACAGGAGGTGTTTGCTGTATGGAAGCAAAACCAGCCAAGTCATGTCCATAATGAGGAATGGCAGTCTTGAATGATTACAGACCTCAGTTCCAAGGTGTACGATAACATACTGACATAGGTGTCCACCTGATGCAGCAGAATGTTCCATTGATGTTGTGATCTGGACCTCTTGATTTATATACTGGGCGTGTAGTTTAAATACCTTTAAGATAACCTTTCTGACCAAGGGCCACAGCACGGTGTGCAGTGTGTGCAGTTCTTGTGTTGTGTAGATTTCCTACTGCATTCTAATTGTGCAGTTAGGCTTATCATAATCTCTAACTGCGATAGTGTATGATTGTGTGTGCCCTGCAATGGATTCTTATCCCATGCAACCTGCCCCCTGTTTTGTGCCCTGTGCTGTTTGGGACAGGCTCCAGGTGCTGTGGTGACTCTAGTCAGGATAAGCGGTTAAATGATGGTCAATGTGCTGCTGAAATTCCCATAAATGGAACAGCTTCATTTTCTTCAAGGATTTTCACATTAGCTATGCGAAAGAAAAATGAATTTGAGTAATTCTGCTCCTTGACCCAATTACAAATCATATTAGTCTCTCCAGCCGTGACATTCCTTCACATATGCAAACGTGTATTATGTGTAGTTCAAAGCACTTAAAACATAAAGATTCAGAATAAAAATTCAATTCTTTTTTCCACAGATCGTGAGGACCAGTCTGTCCTGTGCACGTAAGTAAATGCTGCTTATGTACTTCTAAATTGCAAAGTCTCATCTGCTGCTCCACCATCGAATCTCATCCTGTAAACTGGACAAGTGGCTGATTAGCCCAGAGAGGCCCAAATAATGTTTATGTCAAAGCTGTAGGAAGACACTGTGGTCCAAGCAGTCACACTAACAGTACATGTTTACAGGCATCACACTGGGAATTTGCTGTCTGGAAAACTTATTTAAGTATATGGTATTTACAGGGTGGACAGGAAGTTTGGTGGGTATTTCCCATTTCAACAGCAGTGGGAAAAGGCCATATCACCCCCTGGGGGGGGTCAGTTCTCTCCAGAACCAGCCCACTCACAGGAAATATGCCCTGTATCCGGACTGTAATGTCAGATTAGCCTTTGTTTGAGGTTAATACCGAAGGTTTGGTTTAGTCTCTGGGTGTGTTTATTCTAACGCTTATTGCTGTCAATGAGGCGAGCTGCATTGCTAAAATCATGAGCCTTTAAGTGTCACCGATTAGCGAGTTAGGGGTCGTTGTCATCTAAATATATAAGTTCATTGTTCAGTTCAGAAAAAGAGAAAGAAAGTGAGGTGCATATGTGTTGCAAACCAAGAAAAATGGCATCCTAATTGCACCACTCTAAAAAAGGGACATCGATATAAAATGCAGCACTTCTCACATGGAATATCAAAGATTCCTTTAAATATATATATTCTTCAAATTCCTCAGCCTGTCCCATTCCTTGACAAGCAGCTAGCTGTAGTAAATGAGCTGGATCTGTCAGCACACAGACCTCAGCAGCATTACGGGCTTTCTGCCAGGGTACTGTGAGAAAGCCTGTTGAGGATAAAATTAACCAGGCTGGGCAATGACTTGTCAAGGCATAGAAAACTCCCAGCCATGACCCCCCCCCACCCAACACAGACAGACCTCAACCACATCCCTGAGACCCAATGTTCCGGTCTCGCGGCCTCCCAGAGAGCAGACCTCTAACTGTGTGTTTAAGGCTGCAGCACCAACACACTGGTTTGCAGAGCCACCTTGCCCATGTCCCTGTACACGATGGGAAACGGGAGAGCTCACCCAGCCCAGTGCCCTGGGCCTTCTCTTTTCTGAGCCAGTTGATCCGGAGATACAGCCTTTTCTGATCCCATATTGGCTTTCTGCCTCCATGCTGTGTGTCTGTGGTCCTGCTGGGCAGACCTTGTTGTAAATTTCCTGCTTAGTCTTCCTGGTTCCTGGGAGATTGGTATCAGAAGGGATTAACCTTGTTGTCAAAACTGGGTCACATTCTCAAGAGAAAACTAAGTGGACAGCAGATTTCACGTGGTTGTCTCTGACTGCACCAGACATTACAAATCATTCACAACATCGCTCATCTGGAAATTGATCTTACAGATATTCATTGCTTGCACTGCATTTTTTCTGTCTAAAATGTATAATGCACTTTGATATCAGAAAGCCAGAGTATACTGGTGAAACATTTTTGAAGCGTTTTAAGCCAGAATATCCCCTGCAGTGCAGAGAGATGTGTCTGTCTGTCCCAAATATATTTCCACTAACAGCAGCCGGGAGAGTGTGTTCTAAAAAATGGACACAAACGATGAAGCCAAGGGACAGCTGTGATAAAGAGATCCAGTGATAGTGACAGTGTGACTTTGGTAGCAGGAATTAAATGTCTGACTGGCTTGAATACATGATCTCCTCAACTGAAAAAGAAAGCATCAGTGTGGATTAGCCTCCTTGTTCCCCTCACTGAGGTAGCGTCCCTCGACTGAGATACCTTGTGTGCCACACTGAAGACGTAGCAGATTTAAATAATGAAGGTTTTTTTGCACGATGGTTGAATTTTTTTATGGTTGAATCTCACTTGCAGGGGCATATACCTTCATATTTAATTTTCATCTTTATATTTAAAAGTGTGTGTGACTAGCTCTGTGGCTTATCCGTGATTTCGCTCTATGGCATGTGCGCAGATGTATGGAATGACAGTAAAGTTCTTGAATCTTGAAACTTGAATAGAAAATTGGGGGCAAGGGGGAACAAGACACCCCCCCCCCGAAAAAAATAATAATAAATAAATAAGTAGCCCCTACCGATAACTGATAAACCTGATAAAATCACGTTTCATTCTCCGTGAAGCTCCAGTCTGACCTATGCCCTCTACAGCTTTTACCACATCATCAGTAATGTCCCATGAAGAGAAATCTGTTTAGTGCTGAATAATATCGGATAAAATCACAGTGCAGTATTTTTGGGTTTTGTGAAAACCATTCATAGCGGCACCTTTTGCGATTCAATGAGATTCTGTCATGATACAGATGAAACATGATGAATTAAGAGTGAGTTTCTTAAGCCTGTGTTTCATTCTGAATCTGTACTGAGGTCAGTTTGCTGCACGTGCAGAGTGCAAGGGCAAAATGTATTTCTAACGAAGACTGTAGTCACACAAAATCAATTTATCATATGGAGCAGTTACATTTTAAAAATTATTTTTTGTTGTGAAGTTGCATCCTAAACCGTGTTAGTCTTATTTTAAATGGTGAAATTTGTATTATTTAAAAATTATTTTAAAATCTTTGTTGCATCATGCATGTCCAATGCGATGGCTCAATATACATTGCCCCCCCAGGGCAAATCCCCCCCACTGATGTTAAACTCCTTCCGACGCCACTGGTCACTCATAAAAAAAAATAAATGAAGAGGAATTTCCAGCGGAGACACAAACATTTCCGGACCAATTTACGGGAAGGTTTCTCTTGGGGGAAATACTGTGATGGATGCAAAACTTAGGAGGGATGCCATTAAAATCACTAGTACAAGGGATAGATAATGATTTATATGAGTTATGCTAATTACTGCCTCACTAGGCAGATGGGTGCACAAATTTCTTTACAATGGGAAGACCCAAATAATTCAGTTTTGTGATAATAACCTGAATTAAAACATGTTGTGTACACACTGTACAGTGGACATATCGTGCTTTAAATAAGCATCTACAAAGAGTACAAGTGGACCTTTGTGGTTTTATAGGGGTGGATTTTGTTTGGTGACACTTTTAATGTCTGAGATGTTGTTGTTTTTTATTCATAGTGCTCCTATGAAGGCTTCTGTGCCACGGGAAGGGAAGGGTTCAGCTCTGTTGGAGGGAGGGCTTTACAACAGGACGTGAAGGATTCCTGTGTCTGCTAAACAAGTCCATTACAGGGCCTAGTGAATTAGACATGTTTTGCCTTTTATGGAGTTGTTAGGGTTTGCAGAAAGACTGGAGCCCCTCATTACTTTGTCTGGTGTATTAGAGATAAAAGGAACATGTAACGTGCAAGAGGAGATGTGAAGGTCTTAGTGTCACATTTAACTGTCCGTGGGTCACTGCAGTCTTGGTGAAATGCAGTGACGGCACATTAAATTTAAGTAGTGAATCCTGTCTGATGGATGCACAGCCATGGATGCTTAATGATTCCAGGGAGTGGGCTGAGAATATGTTTCACTGCAGTCAGACATGAAAGCAGAATCTGCATGCTGAATAAACTGAGCTCATGTAGATCTGAGGCCGCCTGGAATGCATTCCTCATGCCGCTCTCCTGCCAACCCACAGAGGGGAGTCTGGGGCTGGAAAGACTGAGAACACCAAGAAGGTCATCCAGTACCTGGCCACAGTGGCCTCCTCTCACAAGGGGAAGAAGGACTCCAGCGTTGTGAGTAGTACCTTCTATGTCCTTGGCTTTTTGGGAGGGCGCTATGGAGGCACGAAATGCAAGTTATTTAGTGATAAGGATTACATTAACAATTTCATATTTTATCATGTATACAAATAGGCTAGAAATGTTATTGTGAGAATCTATGTGGATTCTAACCATATTAGCTATTGAACGATGGAATAGTAATAAAAATTTTTAAATTAAGTAAATTTATGTATTGTTCATAAAGATAAGAAACTCACCTCCATAACTCAATTCAGTTAAGTGTGACATATGATTTTCAACCTTACTACAGCTCATGAAAGTCTTGATAGCTATAAAAATCTGTCATATTCTGATATAAGCAAAACTTATCGCTGATATGGGGCAAAATTGCATTTTCTTAGTAAAATTAGACAGTGATATTGAAAACCAATTCAGCCGGTTGGATATAGAGGTTATGTTCCAGAGATATACAGAAAGAGAACATGCTTTGATGTAGATGGCAGAGTGCTCTGCTCATTTCCCTAATGCCCCTTACCCACGAGGGAAACCCTTACCTGATGTTCAGGAAAGTCTTCTAAGGTTAACTCCTACCACAATTTCCTCCAAATAGCCACAAGGAGGATCTCTATATGCCTACGTGAGTAAAAACAAAATGCCTAGTTCTTTTTTGTGTGTGTTTTTCCAAGGCTCGGAATTGCATGCTCCAATGTCTCACCAAAATGAAATAGTGCAACGTCATTGTGTGCAGTGACACTTGTGAACCTTCGTACACGACAAAAACAGACCTGATGTGAGAAACTGCGGTTTTCATACCCGAGCTCTGATATCACATCCAACCACTCTCATAATCGGCAAGCAGTGTTGAGCAGTGCAGCTTCATTGATGTCACTGTCATACCATTATTGTGATTTTTTTTTTTATTTAGAGTGACATATGATGTAAAATTGCTACCCCCGTCTGAGAGTGATAATTATGCTTTATGTACTCAACCCTTTCACTGTCAGAGCTTGAATCCGATAGTGAAAAGGCCCATCACAGAACTTTGAGCACAGTGTGAGCATGCCCGTCTCCTTTCCTCCTGGACAATGGACGTTTCCTATCACAGACTACCCCTTTCTTACTCTTACCCACTCGCCAATCATCCGTAGAGTCGGCCTTGCGTGCCGTAGTGCGCTTTGCACAGTGTGGAGTTCTGATCAACTTTTGTCACCATGTGGAAGGTCTCGGAGTTTGTTCACACCGACCCGTAGCCGAGGTGAATAGTCGTACACGAAAAGCAGCTCTCCTGAAGGACACTCCTTAACCTAGCCCTGAGGCACAGAGCAGCAGAGTGCCCCCTTCCACTTCAAGACACTAAATTCCATCTTTGCCATTTTCTTATGCCCTGGCCCAGACCTCAGGAGGGCTGTAAAGTAGTGGTCACACGATTGTAAACCTTTAACGCAAACCTTTGGTTTCAAAGATGTGTCTGAGTATGGTATGCCCTTCATTGCTCTTTTCTCAGCATTATACTCCTCCTAGCTTCTCGTCTACTTGCAAATTTTTCTGCTTCCCCACTCTGTTCCTCTCTCTCTAGCTGCCGCAGCAGTCAGGGATGTGATTTCATCCTCAGCACTGAACTTTCTGGTAGCTATCTGCTTCTTCTCTCCTCTTACACATCTTTAAAGCAGAATGATATAAATATACGCATACAATTTTGTACAAGATTACTGTTATAATACCAGAGCGTCAGCAGAAACAGTGAGCTGTAACATGCAATCAAACACTTTAAATTGATTCACACAAATCCGTGTTTTGTTTGTAATCGACTGAGACAGAAGTAAATATACAAGCATAGAGGATATTGACTTGCAGTATTACTATATATACACAATTAGGAGGCTTATTTATGAGAATGACATCCAAGCATCTAGCTTCTCAAAATGCTCTGGCTGGACAGTTTTCCTCCTAGAGGCCCCCATCAGTCAAATGACTTCCTGCCTTTGATCCCAGGGATCAGGACTGCTTAGAGCCCCTTGGTAACTTAATGCCTTTCAGCTTCTTACAGATCTTGCATATTGACATGGAAATATTCTTTCTGGAGGATGAGTTGTCCCTATGCTTATTTCTGTTGTCAAACCCGCCAAAATATCTTTAACCGAGCCAAATTCCGTGAAGCACAATCAGAGTATTTTAGGATGTAAAATTGCTCCGGAACATGTTGTAACTAAACACCAGAGAAAGGTACCACTTTCATGTTTGTTAAAGATCTGTTTCCTTCTACCCTAGTCTATTTCCTTAATCTCTCCCATAAATTGGTATTGTCACCAATGCCCTCTGCATGTTGCCTTTTAATGAGCTCCTCTTCTTCTTCTCGTTTTCCTTTATGAACATGTGGGAGCTCCTTGGTTCAGACCCCTGCAGTGCTCGCTGAGGCCAATATGAGTTCAGCCATGGGTTGTGTGGGTACAGCCTCGTCATTAACTTTTTGCATGGATGCTTTAGGGGGAACTGGAGAAGCAGCTTTTGCAGGCCAACCCTATCCTGGAAGCCTTTGGAAACGCTAAGACCATCAAGAATGACAACTCCTCTCGATTCGTGAGCATATAAATTCTCTCTCAGCCTTTTGTGCTGTTGTAATCCTTTGCTATAATGTTAAAAACATTTAATATTGCTGTTAAAGGTTGAGTCATGCTGTTTTAATTTTCAGGATTGCAGGTATTTCAGTATTTATATGCATTTAATGTTATCTCCCCACAGGGCAAGTTTATCCGCATTAACTTTGATGTGACAGGCTACATTGTGGGAGCCAACATCGAGACGTGTATCCTGACAAGAAAGCAGGCAAAGAAAGGGCTTAAGCTGTCTCTTTATTCACATGGAATAGAGCACTGTTTCTCATCCTGGTCCATGGGGATCCCCAGACAGCCCACGGTTCTGCTCACTCCCAGCTCCCTGCCGGATAGTCCACATGTTTTTCCCTCCTACCATTTCGTAAAGCAAAAAAAAAAAAAAAACATGGACTGGGGGGGCCCCAATGATCATGTTGGAAAACAGTACAGTAGACCATCATCTCACAAGGTTACATTAGAATTACTTGCCCATCCATAGCTCAAGGTGGCAGTGGTTGAGTAGTGATCATGCAGACACTCCTACAGTGTGTGCTTCTGGGTAGCATGACAGCAAAGAGATCCTGAACAGGTGAAAGTGCCAATGAGCCTCATAGGAAGAAGGCCTCCTTGACATGGTCACCACCACAGACTTGCTGGAGAAGTCCCGCTGTATCCGGCAGGCTAAGACTGAGAGGTCGTTCCACATCTTCTACTACATGGTGGCTGGAGCGCAAGACAAGCTGCGTGGTACAGACTTGGCTTTGTGTCCATGAATAACCGTCACTCGTTTACTGATAAAAATTACCTTCTGTTAGTCTGATTTGCTATTTCTCTTTACAGAGGAGTTGCTGCTGGAGAGCTTCAACAACTACCGCTTCCTGGTGGCTGCACATGTGCAAATCCCAGGGCAGCAGGACGACGAGATGTACCTCGAGACGATGGAAGCCATGAACATCATGGGCTTCACAGAGGAAGAGCAGACTGGTGAATTTTATTTGTGAACTCTGTATTAAGACTGTTTGACTGAAGTTCCTTTAGCTTGACAAAGTTTTCTTTAAATCCCCACATTTTCTTCAGGTGTCCTGAAGGTGGTCTCTAGTGTGTTACAACTTGGTAACATTGAATTCAAGAAAGAGAGAAACCAAGAGCAGGCGACGATGCCAGATAACACAGGTGAGAGGAATCCCAACCTTAACACAAGCAGTTTGCTGTTGGGACCCTGGTGGATATTTGGTCATGTAAACAAATTGTGTGTTTTGAGCCACTTTTCACCAAAATTTGATTTGAACAACTACCGTAAAAATATTTAGCTTTGCGGCTGACATAATAGATTTATTCTGGAGACGTTCTGCTAATGACCATTTTATCTATATCCAGCTGCCCAGAAAGTGTGCCACCTTCAGGGCATCAATGTGACCGATTTTACCCGCGCCATTCTCACACCACGCATCAAAGTAGGCCGAGAGGTGGTGCAGAAGGCACAGACCAAAGAACAGGTAACAGCCCATTGGTTACCTTTGACAGTGACAAGATGAGTCCTGCAATGCAGCTATCCAGCTATTCCTCTAGCATCTTTTACATTCTTCAAAACAAATATCTCAGATCTAGTCCTATACCGCTAACTAAAATGTTTTTATTACAAACCATAGTAGACTGAATTTAGCATAGCAGTTATACTCAAATGCAGGAGTGATGCTGAGCAAAGCATTTTGCCTGAACTGCTTCATGATCTAGCTGAAATGTGAATAAAAAAAATTACATGTATAATAATAAACAAACAGGGTGTCTTTGCTTTTTTTCACAGGCTGATTTCGCTATAGAGGCCCTTGCCAAGGCAATGTACGAACGACTCTTCCGCTGGATCTTGACACGTGTCAACAAGGCCCTTGATAAGACAAAACGTCAAGGGGCATCCTTCTTGGGTATCTTGGACATTGCTGGATTTGAGATCTTTGAGGTGAGGAACAGGGCCTATAGCGGCGTTGTGACGAAAAGCAGTGTTTCCATTTGAGCACACGGTTACATATGTGATCTCCCGCAGGACAATTCCTTTGAGCAGCTGTGCATCAACTACACTAATGAGAAGCTACAGCAGCTGTTCAATCACACCATGTTCATCCTGGAGCAGGAAGAGTATCAGAGGGAAGGCATTGAGTGGAACTTCATTGACTTTGGCCTAGACTTGCAGCCCTGTATTGAGTTGATTGAAAGACCGGTCAGTGTACCTGCCTTCCACTGTACATCACCTGTCAATGTACCGTAAATATACATCTGTGTGCTTTCTTGAGACCACCTATACTTGCATTAGATTGCATAGTGCATGTGGACATCAAGTGTAATACTTACTGCAATGAACAGACTAAACTCTCTTTCCATGTAGTTTTCAGTTGATATTTATCCCTGCAGAATAATCCACCAGGCATCCTTGCCCTACTGGATGAGGAATGTTGGTTCCCAAAAGCCACAGATATCTCATTTGTGGAGAAGCTCTTAAGCACGCAGGGCAACCACACCAAGTTTGCCAAATCAAAGCAGCTGAAGGACAAGACTGAGTTCTCCATTCTCCACTATGCTGGCAGGGTAAGAAGACACTGACAATCCTCAGAACAGAGACCTTTATTCCAGAATCTGATCTAGATCATACTCTGAATCTAGAATGTACAAGCAACAAATTTCTGCCATTTTGCTAATTAGATTAAATGAGAAATTAAGATGGTGTTAAATTTGGAAAGTATCCAATATGAAGTTCTGTAAGTATAGTTGATGTGAATTGAGTGACTGGATGTTCTTCATTAGGTTGACTATAATGCCACTGCTTGGCTAACCAAGAACATGGACCCTCTTAATGACAATGTGACTGCATTGCTTAATAACTCCTCCAGCACGTTTATACAAGAGCTATGGAAAGATGGTAAGTGTTGATGCATCCTAAAGCTGAAAAAAGTATGAGAGTGTTTCTGATTCTGTTTCTCAGTCCAGCTGAGCTTGGCTGTGGCTAAGCAGCCTAAGTTAACCATACTGTGTCTTCCTAACTAAAAGTGGACCGAGTGGTAGGACTGGAGACAATAGCCAAGATGTCAGACAGCTCCATGCCCAGTTCGTCCAAAACCAAGAAGGGGATGTTCCGCACAGTGGGCCAGCTCTACAAGGAATCTCTGGCTAAGCTGATGACCACCCTACATAACACCCAACCCAACTTTGTCCGATGCATTATTCCCAACCACGAGAAGAGGGTGCGCAGATTAATTATGAATGCTGGTGCTGTGTGAATGTCCCTTATAGCATATATTTAACTAGCTCTACAGTCAGTGGGAGCTTTGTGTTACAAGACTTAATAATATGCTACATAGGAGTATTATTAGCATATGTGCATTTATTCTGTTATATAGTTAACAAGTCAGAAGTGGGAAATTCTACTTTTCAACTAGGTTTTCAGCTAGAGTTTGTACTCAAGACTGAAGAGTTAATGATATTGATTTAACTTTAAGGGGGCAAATTCATTCAATCTGCCATAAAAGGACTGAACTGCCTTCCAATATTCTGTGTCTAAAGTCACCTAAGAGTGCAAAAGTACATATCTCATCAAACACAACCATTTCCTGTATTGCCCAGGCAGGGAAATTGGATGCCCACCTAGTTCTGGAGCAGCTGAGATGCAACGGCGTGCTTGAGGGCATTCGCATTTGCCGGCAGGGATTCCCTAACCGTATCGTCTTCCAGGAATTTAGACAGCGGTAAGCAATACGGGAAAGAAAGGGCCATCACTCTCAGCACTTTGAATAATGTCTATTCATACAGGGAACATTCAATTCAAAACTCTCAGCACGACTAAATTCTAATTTCTACACACAATCAAGTTCAGATTTTGAATGATTTTGAGCGACCCTCTTTTCTTTTAATGTAGCTATGAAATCTTGGCCGCAAGTGCTATCCCCAAAGGCTTTATGGATGGCAAACAAGCTTGCATTCTCATGGTGAGCTGTGCCACCGATATTATATTTGCTGATTTTCTTATTGAATTATAATGACTATCAGCTACCTACACTTCCAGTAAATCAGCTACAGGTTATCCTGCTCTTTTCCATCAGATTAAGCATCTGGATTTGGACCCAAACCTCTACCGCATTGGTCAAAGCAAGATCTTCTTCCGTACTGGAGTGCTGGCCCAGCTAGAAGAAGAGCGTGACCTGAAGATCACAGTTATCATCATTGCCTTCCAGGCACAAGCCAGAGGCTTCCTGGCCAGAAAGTGAGTCTCAATCTTCACCATGTCCGTTGAAGACCCCTTTTCCCTTGAAGTGTGATACATTACAGTAGTGTTAGGGCTTTGACTTTCAATGCACTCCCTTAAAGCAGTCCTCCATCTCCTGTTCGCTTGCAGGGCCTTCACCAAGAGACAACAGCAGCTGACAGCAATGAAGGTCATCCAGAGGAACTGTGCAGCCTACCTCAAACTACGCAACTGGCAGTGGTGGAGACTCTTCACTAAGGCAAGCTTTTAAGACACATGTTTAAGATGCATCTCTGTTGTATATAACGGTACCTAACGGTACGAATTGGATTTCTATCTTAGACACTTCATGGATTTAATTTCTTGGTTTAATATTCAGGTCAAGCCACTCCTGCAAGTGACACGCCAGGAAGAGGAGATGAGCCTGAAAGAGGAAGAACTCAACAGGATCAAAGAACAGGCACAAAAGACAGACTCGGAGCTGAAGGAGATCACCCTGAAGCACACACAGGTACATAAAACTGCCCACGGGCACTCGGATCCTGTCCTGCTGATCTTAATTAACGTTGACATATTCTGACCTGGCATTTGATGCAATACATTTGTCTGTATTTGAGAGATAGCGTTAGTGATACGTTTATAGTTTAAAAAAAAATAATTTTTCAAACTTTTAAATAATATTTTTAAAACTTTCTTCTGGGCCTACCTTAGGTGCTGGAGGAGAGAACCCAGTTGCAGGAGCAGCTGCAGGCTGAGACAGAACTGTATGCAGAGGCTGAGGAGATGAGGGTACGTCTGGCTGCCAAGAAGCAAGAGCTGGAGGAGATCCTGCATGAGATGGAGGCACGACTGGAGGAGGAGGAGGATCGTGGACAAGCCATACAAGTGGAGAAAAAAAAGATGCAGCAGCAGATACAGGTGTGTAATTTCTACTTCATCCTGTCCCACTCATTCACAGACATCCATCCATCATCCTACCCAATTCTGCTGGGCGGGATCGTGAGGCACATGCAGATACGTAGAAATACATGCTTTTCAAATGAATTCTGGGAAAACTGATCTGTATATGTATTTATAAAGCATCCCAAGGTAGTGAAATGGCCATAAGTGGCTTAAAGGTTTCTGGTTAATGCAATCTTGGTCCTACTTTTAGCAGTAATCCTATCCTAAGTTATCCTAAGAAAGTTCTCCTAACTCCACCGGGCTTTGGGATCATTAGGAGTTGTGAGAAGGTGGCAGTCAGACGCAGACAGGCGTGCATATTCTGGGAAAGGAAGAATGTTTTAGAAATGCTGGACAGTGATGAAATTCTAAAAAGATATTGGCATGACAAGGATAGGACAGTATTTGCTACCAGCCTTGGATGTAATGCCAGTGTCCTTAAGGGATCACGGAAGGAGAAAAAAAATAATGGAAGAAAAAAAAACAATGAATGCTTTTGTGAGATCTCGCGAATTTTTTGCGTTATTAATTAATTACTGTGCTGTGTCTGTTCAAAGTACAAAGGACAGAATTAATGGACTAATAAGAATAAAAGACAAATAACACAGACATGTCCAGGAAAGTGTTTTAATCGCTAAATTTTGGTGGACAATGAACACCATTTAAATTTCAGATTATGTATTTTTAAACATATTTATTTATAATTGTGCTGTGCCCATTCACCACCAGTGACTGTAAATGAGACAATGTAAAGTGCGCTTGCAAACATTGAAATATCAGTTAAATTTTGCCCGTACAGAAATCTGGAAAACCAGATGGTAGTGAAAGGACACAATACAATTATTAGTAATAATTAATAAGTGCTGAATACATCTTCAAACAAGAATAACCAGGGAGCTATTTCCCGGAATCATGTTCGAATTGAAACCTTAGCACTGACACTGCGGTAGGTAGCTTTATACTTAGTTTTCCAGCTGTAATATCTTGCAACAAAAGTAAGCAACACCCCTTGGATTTCCAGATATCGTTGTACTATAAATTTATTATTGTTGTTGTTGTTACTATTATTATTTTTGGCAGTAGTAGTAGCAGTGGCAGCAGTAGTAGAGGTGCTAGTAGAGGAAGAAGTAGTGGATTTTTTGCATCTCAGGTCCTCTTCTGCTTCCTCTGTATGCTGATACTTTAGTGGTAGTATCAGAAACTACAAAACATCATTAATTCTCAATCTAAAAGTCCTACTCCTTGCTGAGAGTAGGTGTAGGACGCTTCATAATGACTGGGACTACTTCGAGGCAGGAGAAATTCTTAGTGAGACTCTTAGCGCCATTCCAAGGATAATGATACACTTCATAGATACAGGCATTGAAATGAACTCAAATTTCTAGGAACTGGAAGAACATCTTGAGGAAGAGGAGGATGCCCGTCAGAAGCTTCAGCTTGAGAAAGTCACTGCAGATGGAAAGATCAAAAAGCTAGAGGATGACATCTTGATCATGGAGGACCATCACAATAAACTACTCAAGGTAGGCGTGAACCAGAAGAATGGAGGGTCCTTCACTGGTGAATTCAGCAAGGGCTGAAACATCCGAGTGTCATCCACCTGTGATTTTAGGAGAGGAAGCTTCTGGAGGAGCGGGTAGCAGATTTCAGCAGCAACCTGGCAGAGGAAGAAGAAAAATCAAAGAACCTGACCAAGCTGAAGAACAAACACGAGTCTATGATATCTGAGCTGGAAGGTAAGTATTCAGCATTCATTAGTAACATAGTCCATTTACCCCATCAGATGTGGATACACATCAGATGTTATTATACATGGATAATAATGAAATAGGTTTAGTCATAAATACTCAATGTCTCTATAGTGCGTTTGAAGAAAGAGGAGAAGGGCCGGCAAGAGCTGGAAAAAACCAAGCGCAAGCTCGAGACTGAATCCAATGACCTGCAAGAGCAGATTGCTGACCTGCAAGCCCAAATTGCTGAGCTCAAAGCACAGCTGGCCAAGAAGGAAGAGGAACTGCAGGCCACCTTAGGAAGGTACATCTTTCAGCTATCGGGTCGCTTTGTTTTAATTGCAATTAATTTAATTCACCACATTGACATTATTGTTTTTGTTGTTTTCCTTATAGGCATGGCAAAAATGCTTGATAAACAAGACATGAATGAGTGTGTCTTCACACAGTTTTAAAATTTTGCATGAAATAGACCACGTTTAGCATTGCAGTAGTTCAGCTCCCCCTCTGCAGCACACCATAGCTGTGAGTGTTTCTCCACTGCAGGCTCGAGGATGAGACAACCCAGAAGAACAATGCCCTGAAGAAGATCCGGGAGCTGGAGGGACACATCTCGGACCTGCAGGAGGACCTAGAATCGGAGCGTGCCGCTCGCAACAAAACAGAGAAGGCCAAGCGTGACTTGGGAGAGGAGCTGGAGGCCCTCAGGTCTGAACTGGAGGACACACTGGACAGCACAGCTACGCAGCAGGAGCTTCGGTGAGTACTGGACGCTGTTTCATACTGCTATCAAAGATCTACTGGTCTACAACGACATTGTTAGATAAGTTAAATGAGAAACTTAAGAAGAATAAATTTGATAGACAGCCAACTATGAAGCATCTATTTTCTGCCTTTAAGAGAGCAGACTTTGAGAATTTTTGTCAATGACCTGGGTGACCTCATACAGAGCAAAGCGAGAACAGGAAGTGACACTGTTAAAGAGGGCAATGGAGGAAGAAGGCCGTTCACATGAGGCACAAGTGCAGGAGATGCGGCAGAAGCATACGCAGGCTGTGGAGGAGCTCACTGAACAGCTCGAGCAGTCCAAGCGGGTAAGAGCTTCTGCGATGGTCTCACCTGAAACTCCAATTTATGTGTGTATGAGCCTCTGCCTATGAAAGCCTAATGTAAGACTTTAGCTGAAGAGAGTAGGAGTCTCTTTCTGCAAAAACCTAAAAAAATAATAATCTGAAACTTTAGTCCAAGTGAGTGCAAGGCTTTACCTGTGAAAGCCTAATCTTAGACTTCAATCCAAGTGGGTAGGACTCTCTTTCCGCAACAAAAAAATAATAATCTGAAACTACAGTCCAAGTGGGTATGAGCCTCTGACTGTGAAAGCCTAATCTGAAACTTAAATCCAAGTATAAGCCTCTGACTGTGAAAGACTATTCTGAAACTACAGTCCAAGTGGGTATGAGCCTCTGACTGTGAAAGACTATTCTGAAACTACAGTCCAAGTGGGTGGAAGCCTCTGACTGTGAAAGAATAATAGATAGATTTCATCCAAGTCACTTACATTTTCCTGATCAGATTTCACCCAATTCAAGAAACTGTCCTGGAACAGGGATGAGTTCATTCTCCATGTGTCCTCTCCCTTTCACCTCACTACAGGTTAAATCTAACCTAGAGAAGGCAAAACAGGCACTGGAAAAGGAGTCCTCGGAACTGACCGTGGAGGTGCGCTCACTGACCCAAGCAAAGCAGGACCTGGAGCACAAGAGGAAGAAGGTGGAAGGCCAGCTGACTGACCTGCAGTCCCGCTTCAATGACAGCGAGAGGCAAAAGGCAGAGCTTGGAGAGCGTGTCTCCCAGGTCACTGTACGTGGGGGGGGGGGGGGGGGGGGGGGGGGGGGGGGGGGGGGGG
>JAODUD010000095.1:26667038-26688247 GCA_026784285.1 Stomatorhinus walkeri
GCCCCCCCCCCCCCCCCCCCCCACTCTGCTCTTTACTGCTGATGTAATCTCAGTGCGTCGGTCAGTCAAAAAGTGATGACGAAAGATAAGATGGCTTTTAACCTTTAATATCATGGCTCAGATAATGCACGCATCGTGTATGCTATTCACAGGTGGAACTCGACAGCGTGACGAATCTTCTTAATGAAGCAGAAGGCAAGAACATCAAGTTAAGCAAAGATGTGGCAAGTCTGACCTCCCAAGTTCAAGATGTACAGGTGATTCAGTATTACAATTTACCCCAAATTCTGCCCTTTAAATTCACTCCATATTCTTCTCATGAGCAGTCATGAACTTGGTGCTGACCTTCCTACCTGTATGTCTTCTCAGGAGCTGCTTGCAGAGGAGACACGGCAGAAGCTGAGCTTTTCAACTCGCCTCCGTCAGACAGAAGATGAACGAAACTCACTTCAGGAACAGTTAGATGAGGAGGTGGAGGCCAAGAGGACTGTGGAGAGGCATGTCTCCACCCTCAATATACAGGTTAGTCACGGATCACTGCAATTTATGACTGTAAACAGTTCCAGTAATCCTTTGGATTGTTTAGGGGAGATATCCATGAAAACACTGCCAGCATTATTTCATCTACTGTGGCTAATCGGTAGTTTTTTTTTATAATGACCCCTTTGATCCCAGTTGTCAGACACAAAGAAGAAGCTGGAGGAGTTCGTCAGCAATGTGGAACTTCTAGAGGAAAGTAAAAAGCGTCTACAGAGAGACTTGGAGGCAGCTAACACACAGTTTGATGAGAAGGCCTCAGCCCATGAAAAGCTGGAGAAGACAAAGAACCGCTTGCAGCAAGAGCTGGAGGATCTTCTGGTAGACCTAGACAACCAGAGGCAGCTAGTGTCTAACTTGGAGAAGAAACAAAAGAAGTTTGACCAGGTTAATTATGATCTTCATGAAGAATTCAACTGCATTGTTCTACCAAATATATAAAATGTTGTCTAATGCTTATCTGCTGGTCTCTATGCATTCTCCAATGACAGATGCTTGCTGAGGAAAAGAGTGTTTCCAGCAAGTATGCAGATGAGCGTGACCGTGCTGAAGCTGAGGCTCGTGAGAAGGAGACCAAGGCATTGTCCCTAGCTCGGGCCCTGGAGGAAGCTCAGGAGTCACGTGAAGAACTGGAGAGGGTCAATAAGGCCCTACGCACAGAGATGGAAGACCTGGTCAGCTCCAAGGATGATGTGGGCAAGAATGTGAGTAACATTCCAATTTAGTAATATTTAAAGCCAAACGTATTCTATAATAGGGAAAAAATGCAATGTCAGCAGTAATTTTCTTCACTAACCTTTTTTAAAATCTCATGTTTGCATTATGCAAATCATTGCTTCCATATAGGTACATGAGCTAGAGAAGTCAAAGCGCGGACTGGAGGCACAGGTAGAAGAGATGAAGACCCAGCTGGAAGAGCTGGAGGATGAACTCCAGGCAGCTGAAGATGCCAAGCTTAGGCTGGAGGTCAACATGCAGGCCCTCAAAGCCCAGTTTGAAAGAGATCTGCAGGGCAGAGATGAGCAAGGCGAGGAGAAGAAACGACAGCTGGTCAAACAGGTGCAATCTCCATTCTTACACACTAGGTATTTCAAAAGGAATCAGGACAGACTACCCAGGAGTTTTAGAGATACGGTGATAGATTTTGGTTCCTACAAGTCCATTAAATATTATTCTGGCAGAGACTATGTTATCGCAAGAGAGAAAAATTGCTGGGCTGTGACATGCTTTTAATAGTTTCCAAGTAATGCCTTTCGTTGCGTATATGCTGCCTGTATTAACAGGTGGATAGGGAATAAGTATGGGAGCAAATGATATCAGTGCTTTAAGTAAAGCTGTTTCCGTAAAGGAGTAATTCCATAACTTTGATCTCAAACATACTGGCATGGTCTATTTAACAACTAATATAGCCACTGAAGACCTAGAAAACAACAAACAGGAAGATTACTCTTTCCTAACCCTTATACTGATTTTTATCATTCGCTAATTAAACCTTTTTTGAAATTTACAACAAGCTTTGTAAAAACCAGTATTTCTGACTACTGCAATGCTCAGAGACGGCAATAGTTTAAAATGGAATCAGCAGCATGCTGAGTCTGTGTCTGTTTCAGCTGCGAGAGATGGAGACAGAGCTTGAGGATGAGCGCAAACAGAAAGCCACGGTATCAGCTGCCAAGAAAAAGCTGGAAGGAGACATCAAGGATCTTGAGGGTCAGATTGAGGCATCCAACAAAGGAAAAGATGAGGCTATCAAACAGTTGCGCAAGATCCAGGTGAGTGGATTGTACTGATGTAGAGACGTTTTTGTCCAAAATGACGTATAAGCTCTTGTGGGGCAAAGTGTGGCTCCGTGGGTTAGAAATCAGTGGCCAGCAGAGTAATGATATCACTGATGGGCCGTTGACAAGGTCCACAACCCCAAAAATGGCTCTAGGGATGCATTTTATTATCCAACCATCCATCCGTTTTCCAAACTGCTTATCCTTCTGGGTTACGGGGGGTCCAGAGCCTATCCCGGAAGCTACGGGCACGAGGCGGGGAACAACCCAGGATGGGGGGCCAGCCCACCGCAGGCATTTTATTATAAAAATAATAAAGTACAGTGCATAGAAACTCATAGACTTGATTTTTAGATCAAGTCTAGATGGTGTCCTGATTGGCTGACTTCCTTCTGTGTTGTAGGCCCAGATGAAAGACTTCCAGAGAGAATTGGATGATGCCCGTGCAGCCAGGGAAGACGTGCTGACCTCTGCCAAAGAAAGCGAGAAGAAGAACAAGAGTCTGGAAGCTGAACTTATGCAGTTACAGGAGGTACAATGTTGTACTTCACAGTCATGCTTCTACAGCACAGTTAGTTTGAGACATGAGTTAAGCTATCCAAATGCTTTTTCCTGCAGGACCTAGCTGCAGCGGAGAGAGCCCGTAAGCAGGCTGAAGCTGAGAGAGATGAGCTGGCTGATGAACTATCTAGCAACACATCTGGAAAGTGAGTGCCACCAGAAGATCAGGAATGAAGTTCAGGTAGATCCTCATAGATCTGGCACAGCAACATGGTCTTTCTTGTGTGCAAAGGTCAGCCTTGTCTGATGAGAAGCGCCGGCTGGAGGCAAAAATTTCCCAGTTGGAGGAGGAACTTGAGGAGGAGCAGGGCAACATGGAGTTGCTCAACGACAGGCTAAGGAAGAGCGTGCAACAGGTTGGCAAGGAAAACAGTGGAAATGGAAAGGTTCATGTGCAAGGTCAAGCCTGCTGAAACTTGGCATGCACAAACTCTACTCATCTTTCTGTTTAGGCAGAACAGCTGAACAATGAGCTCCAGGCCGAGCGTACTACAGCTCAGAAGAATGAGAGTTCACGGCAGCAGCTGGAAAGGCAGAACAAAGACCTGAAAGCCAAGCTGCAGGAGATGGAAAACCAGGTCAAATCCAAGTTCAAGGCCTCTATCACTGCTCTGGAATCCAAGGTGCAGCAGCTGGAGGAACAGCTGGAGCAAGAAAGCAGGTGAATACGAACCATCGAGAGACACCTAAATTCCGGGTCTCAGTGGAACCGACAGCTCAGCAGCATCCCACAAGCACCCCAACTACATTTTATTTTTATACTGCATAATTGAGCAGCTTCTTTTTCTTTTGGGTATTGATGCTTCACATAGGGAGAAACAGGCCGCTGCCAAGGGTATGAAGCAGAGAGACAAGAAGCTGAAGGACTTGATGATCCAAGTGGAGGAGGAACGGAAACAGGCAGAGCAGTACAAAGACCAGGTAAGTTAGCCATTTCCTCAGTATACACAGTAGGTGTGATGGATATGTCAGCCACATTCTTTCTGTCAATAAACAGAAGTCTACAATGCAAAACACAGCATTGTAATATTGTTATGCAGGGTTTAACCACTATGATCTTCAGTCAGATGATTCACGTTAACTTACTGTACTTCTCCACAGGGAGAAAAGGCCAACACACGCCTGAAACAGCTAAAGAGGCAGCTGGAGGAGTCAGAGGAAGAGTCTCAGCGTATAACTGCTGCTCGCAGAAAGCTCCAGAGGGAGCTGGACGAGGCCACAGAAGCCAATGATGGCCTGAGCCGAGAGGTCAATGCACTGAAGAACAAACTCAGGTAGGACAATGAGCATATGACCGAGGACAACGGCTCCCCCTGTTGGCACTCTCTCCCAAACCTTCTATAAATTCTCTGTCATCAAATATCTCCAGTACTCTCTTCTGGTAGTTTTTCCCAGACTTACATGTCGTCCACAAATTTGACTCCCCTAAAAACCTACCTTAGACTGCCCAAAATCTGCTATATACAGATGTCAAAAAAAGAACGACTATGAATTTTCTTGCTACGGATTAGCCATTAGTTGAAAATTGCCTTTTGATATTCATATATGAATCTTCAAGATAAAGTGAATTAAACAGATCTCAACCAAGCACTATGGAACGGGATTAGGGATTATTTCATAAGTCTGTTGGCCCAGTGTGGCCCTGCCTAAACATGTCTGTTCCACTTGAAATCAAAGCCCTGTTTGTCTTTATTACAGAGGCAATCAGGAGCCTTCGCAGTGACTTAGCAGGTACCCGAGTCTTCAGAAACTGCCTCATAATACCTTTCGCTGTCTCCCTGACCATCCCTTGTGTCTTTCATGCTTACGCCTAGAAGAGTGGAGTTGAAATATGGTTTACAGATACCATACTATAAATACTGTACATCTAGAGCTGACATATCAAAGCCATCTAAACCTATACCAATATCCCCCCTTAAGCGTAATGCTTCCCCCTACAAAAGCTATGAGGCCTTCTTCTATGTGACCATGTTTCTCTCTATTCTGAGAGCTTTGTTTAGTTCTCTAAACAAAACTCATTTCTCTCGTCTTGGGTGTGAAATGAGTTTTAGAGTTAACCTGCCTGCCACTTCACTGCAGCAGCATCTCCTTTAACTATGCCTCTGTTTAGTTTTTTATTGTTATAAGCAATATGTAAGTGATCTGTGGCTGTATGCAACCCCTTAGACAGAGTTTGAGCTGCAACTTTTGTAAAGATGCAGGTTGGATGTGTCAATAATAAGACACTTTCTAGCTGAAAGCTGGAAAACAACAATAATAGAATTTGACTTGGAACTTCATCTTCAGTTTTTAGGTAGACCCAACATCGCGTAATATACATAGATACAGTTCGGGGCAGTAATGTTTTGTGCCAGAGTAACACTTAAAATACTGTTGACTAGAAGTTATCACCCTCCATACAGGGACTTATTTAAGACCCACATAACATTTTCATAGGATATGCACTGCACAATCCTACTCAGCACAATAAAAATTCATGAACAATACTTAAAGACATAAAGGTGTTCTGAGAACTCCTGCGTAAAATGATGCATAGCACTTGTTTTTCATTGTTCAACTAAGACGCTGATGGAACATTATATTAGGCATAAATTGTCCCAGAGCCGACTTGAACAGTAACAGACAGATCTAAAGCCTATATCTCAGAAACCAAACAGAGGGCTCTCTGAATGGACAGGGCTGTTTTTTTCTACAACCATTCATCTGCTCTGGTTCTCATCTTTCATTTCTGTGGCTTACCAGACGGGGAAACGAGCCCTCGTTCAGCAGCGCACCGCGGCGCTCTGGAGGTGGCAGTCGTAGGGCAGTGATTGACAACATGGAAGCTTCTGAGGAGGATGCAGACCTACAGGGGGATCTCAATGGAACCAAGAACGCTGACTAAAAGAGTCCACGCTTCACCTTCAGTATTTCATTCTCAGTTCATTGCTATTTTCTCAGACAAATGTGCTTACCGGTTAACACAAATCAAATAAGGCATATAACAATGTTGTGTTTTTAACCACAGTTCTACACTGCAAACTCTCAACCAGACAGATGCCCGAGTCATTTGGAACATTGTATGCCACTACAACTGAATGCCAGAAATGTGTGCGTTCTCGTGGCAAAAGATTCAAATTGAGGTTTGAGTTGTTCACATCTTGTTTGATTTTCTGTCCTGTGCTGCACTTTTCTATTCTGCGCTCTTAAATCATTACATTCCTTCTCTGCAAACGCGAAACATTACAGCCTCCAGATACATTGCTGCGGTTAGTCCCCATTTTCTGCAGGTAACATCATTTGCTTTTGGAACGGCACCTTATATAACACGATAGATAAAATCACTCAGGTAACATCCCACAAAATATCAGAATGTTGGTTAGCTGTACTTATGTATAGTTGAGGACTGATCAAATTAAACAAAGGTCCTCCTACTCAGTTTTAATGTAATAAATAATGATTTAGTAACATATTTAAAAAAAAAATTTAGAAAATCATGTAGTTAGTGTAATATAAGCCCGCACTTACCACAACTGCTGTGACTACTTAAATGAATTCTGACTGATTCACTTAAGAGATATATATCCCTCATTTTTAGTGTTGTGTTTAATAAACTCATACAACTTTTATCCACATCCAACTACTGAACATTGGGCTTTCATTTTGAAAATAATTGTAGGGTTCTTCTGAATAGTTATACTTGATAACTAGAAAACATAAACAGGTTTCTCATTGGGAATCTTATCTACATATCCATGAAGTATCGGCTTGGAAAACACCATAAACCTCTAATGGCCCAACCAGGTGTGCTGAAGGAGTTTAAGAGGCTGTCATGTTGCATAATTGTATTCCTTTGAGTACATTGTCAATGTCTAAGCCTGTTTGTAAAGAGCTAACAGAGATTCCATTCAGTTTAATGAGACCTGCTCAAATGACTAGTTATGAAATATAGCAACATAAGATCTCAAACACCGGTTCATGCAAATGTCCGTTGTATGTTATTTTCACAGTATTCCATTAAATTCATAACAAATAGGATGTATTTTGTGTGCCTTAAAAAGCTTATGTTGCAATGGTTAGGAACAAAATATCCATTCAAAGAATACATTACCATGTTGTAAATTTAATAATCTTGGCTTTGAATTTCACGAAAAAGAATGCTCCTCCTCTTATTGGGTCAGGCATTTCAAAGAATGTAACTACCAAATAATCAATGCAACCTTATTAGAACATTAATATTTTAAAATGTATTTGTTCAGATATAACACAGATTCACGTACTGATCACTATTCCAGTTGAATTACCCCAATTTTCCTTCGATTAAACGGACAGCAACATGTCACTTATCGCAATGTATTTGTGAACCACTTGCACGTAAAATAAAGTGTGTCAACACAACCCAGCCGCTTCTTCTCTCACGAGTCCCAGTCTCCCACCCACACCCTACTCAGCCGTTTTCCCCCATAAAGAATGACACACTATAGCTCACAGATTGTGGAGTGTTTTTTTTTTAATGTACACATTTTGGTATAAAAATGTTTGCAAACCAAACTGCTGTTACTAGATACAGCACCTCGGGTACACAGAGAAAAGCAGGAATCCTCTATGTGTGATGGTGTGGATGCCACACTCACTCTATAACCAAATATCTTTTTTATCTGGCGATTCCTAAATAGCATTTTCACGCAAAGGACACACGCAAGAGCTGCTTGGTCTTCCTTGTTCTCGAACAGCCAAATCTGTAGAAAAATAATTCCCTACTTAAACCTCAAATTGTTGTTACTTTTGTGCAGACACTGCTAAAAGTGCAAAGGTGAACTGTGCCCCTGAGCTGCGGACTGTAACGACCCAGCCACTACATGCTATATCTACTTTCTGTTAGTACCCTCAATAAGAAGCAAACACTAAAGTAATTTTAAATGCCTTTTTTAACCAAAACAAGACATTCTCTGCCTAAGCAGTTAGATGTCTAAAATTAGAAAAGAACCGCCATTTAAAAACCCTTTCCAATAGAAAATAAAAAATATATTGGCATCCGGAACATTGACGTATTGCTACCTGAAACCTCTGTCAGTACAATGTTCTTCAGGAGAAGAAACACGATTAACACACAAAACTCCCAATAATTTTCACAATAAATTGTTCAAATGTCAAACTAGACATGTGGCCTATGGCCATTTTTGTATAGAAAAGAAACTTTGTCCAGTTCTGAGTCACAAGGACATGTTTTCTGAGGTTGTCTACTTATGGGTAAAAGATAGATTAAAATTAATACTGCTTAGTCTGTTACTGGTGACCTTATTTTTAGTGCACCCCATGATACTAAGTACACATCAATGCCTTATATAAGAGTAACAAAAGAAAATCATTTCTAACCAAAACTGTGGCCATAGTAAAATATTCCAATTATACATCGCATGGCTATTTATTGAACTAAGCAGTGTTGCACCTCAATATTCCCTTCAAAACTGTACAAGGGTAATATATTTTATTAAAACATGTACTGCCCAGTGTATTGCTTCGTCACATGATTTTCTTAATCCATTATATATTCTTAAATCAGGATCTACCACTTAGCAAGCACTGCATATGATCCACAACTGTGTCTACAGATAAGAACAAATAAGGGAAAAAAACAAAGACGCCAGTCCCAAAGGCAGATCAATCATAAGCAGTGCAAAATGGTCTCACACCAGAAAGCCTAACTCAGTGTGTGAAGGCAGGGCGATGTTTTCTATGAAAGGGCAGCCATGTAAGTGGTGCTCGTCACACAGCATCAACATTATTTAACCAGGTCAACACTTCAAGCTCTAACTTGCAGCTGGTGGCCACAGCTGAGTCTCTGCATTGTATATACGTGGTTTATTGACACCAAGCATTTACCAGTTTACACAGGACCTGGTCATGATATGGTAATCGAGCTGCTCTGTGCAGAAGAATTTACTCCTACTAAAACACTATGCTGCTTGGCTGTTCTGTTCCATCAGAAACAGAAGCTAAGTTAACAAAACAGTCACTACTGCTTGAAAACTACCGTATTCTCTAACATCACCATTTGGCTCTGACAATCTGATCAGTAGTTAATAATCTAGGCAACATGCAACAGAAAGGCTTTAGAAGCATCCTTGACAGGCAGTATGAGCCTCACATTAAAGTGAGTAGAGATTAAAGGGCAGAGCCTGTGCTTTATATCCGGACAGCCTGACTTCCTCCTGTTTCTACACCTTATGTGGTGTTTTAGTACAGACCAGGACATTCACTAAAACAGGAGGAATGCTTCCATCAGCCAGAACTTATCCTCCTCAGGCATTGTTGGATGACCTTGGAGGCATCCTGGCTCTCTGAGCTGACATCAGCCTCTGCAGAGTCAGAGAGGTGACCAGAGGGACTGAGGTTGACAGCTTTGGGGTCCAGAGTCATTACAGTAAAGGCAGCAGTGGCAGAAAGCATCTTCAATACACTCCAGGGGGTCCTGGAGGGGGGCACGGCTGAACACAGGATTACTGCGGAGCAGTGAAACGTCAGGTTTTCTAGCACATTCCAATGTTTGTGGTTTAGTAGTTTAGTACCCGCCATCAGCCCCATGGAGACACTAACTGGATGAACCACAGCTTTGATAAAAGCATGAGAATGTTAAAAGGAGTAATGCAGCAGATTCCTTCTGAGGCAGGGCGGCACGCACTTTCTCACAGCAAGATCTTCACCACACCCTGTGGAGACTGCGCTGCCTGGGAGGCAACACTGGAGGGCGCTGCTCCGAAATCCAACCGCTTCACCAAGCTGAAAACACAAGAGAGTACAAGTTGCACAAAATAAAGCTCTCTCTACATCACACAATGCAAAGGCAAGAGATCATAAATGCCACTAATCTCAAAACAAATTCATTAAAATACCCCAGGATATACAGTGAGCATTATTTCCTCAATGTGTGAAAGCTGATGAACCTCTGGCTTCCTGCCAAAAGCTGTAACTGTAAAGGAATTACCTGTTGTAACATGCACTTTTTACACAAGGGAACAATTAAGCGAAGCCCTTTGACAGCTCAATTATCACCAGTGTGCCAGGATCCAAGCTAGATCAAATGCATTGTTAAAAGTTCATGGAAAGCTGTACAACTCCATTATTTCTTTCAGACTCTGTAAATCACACAATGTCCCGACCTTGCATGTAGCACAAACCCACTCTAACAGAGGCGACTCACCCCTTGTCAAACAGAGGCAGGCTGCTGGCACTGGGTGAGTTCTCCTGAGGCTCCCGCAGAGCAGTAGCTGCCCCTGGGCCCGTAGTGAGTGCCATGCGACCTGGTGACTGGTCGTACACAAAGTCTCGGCAGGAAGCCAGCTTGGACTCCAAGTTCTGAAAACATAGGCTGCCATATTGAACCCTTCGGCACAAAACAAACAATCTGATTTCTAAAAGCAAAGTCAGCCACACGCTGCCTCTTGTGGTGCATTTAACAGGAAAGTGTTGAATGGATAACATTTATAAACAAGCATGAAAAGCAATAAAGAATGATCAGATCTGAATTCAATTAACATTACAATGGTAGAAAGACCAGCCTGTTCTTGTTTCAATGGTAATACATAAAGGTCCGATCAAGCCCAGGTCTAGCTGCTCTTACCCCAACCTTCCGCAGCAGTTCCCCAACAATGTTAAGTGCTGATATGCGGGCGGATGTAGTAAGGGGGGTTCCTGTCAGGCCATCACCTGCGTACAGAAGACATTGTCACTACAGAACATCTAGCAGCCTGTAGTTCACTTATTACCAATTAGCTCAAATGTACCGCGGGAGGAGAAAAACCGCTCAGTTCTGAGGCTCAGCATTTATCCTCCCATGTCACCTCGGTAAGCAGGCAGCTGCTCGTAGGCTCTGACCTCGGCGGTAAGAAGCTGGGGGTGTGGTAAAGGTGCTGGCAGATCCACGTGCACCTGACGGGGTGGCGGGAAGTGCAGAGGGGGGGCGTGACAATGACTCGCTTTTCTCTGCATCCTTGGAAAGGCCGAGGGATGGGCGCCGGTCCTGCCTCTGCTGCACTGCCAGCTCCTGACGGAGGTCTGCAAAGAGGATGTACATGTACACTTTGTCAGATAACCTGCTCAGCAGCGCCATCTGGTGGCACTGCCTGATAGAACCACGATCTTCCATTGACCACCTCAATGGGCCTGCAGATTCATGCCAGCATTATAGCGACCCCATTTAAAGGAGGTTTGTGGCTTTAAATTTACACTAGAAACAGAAATTCCACAAAAATTCAAAAGGCTGAATTATAAAGCATGGGAGGTGCAGTCAGCAATTGTGGCTACTGTACGGGTTTAGCATAAGCTCCAAGAAGTCCTTAGGCTCCTCACAATGGAGTGGTAAAACCCTTACAGCACATGCCTAGTACCATGCTACCAACCTCTGGCTTCATCCTTCAGCCGCTGTACTGACTCAAGCAGGTTCTCCTTCTCATCCAGCTCACTCTCCAGAAAGGCATTCCTTTCAATCACATGGTTCATCCTCTGCTCAAAGTCCTCCAAGGACATGATAGTGGCCCTGAGGAAAGCAGTTTGATGAACCAGGAGGTAACATAGCTTTAGATTACAACCCAAAACACAAGACTCTATGGATGATAAGAAGCTTGCAAAGACATGCTCACCTTTTGGCCCTCTCTAGGTCATCATTGGCCTGCTCCAATTCACGAATGTACTTCTGCAGATGGTCCCTCATGGCCGTGGTCTCGGCCAGGTCCCCTTCCAATGTGGTGATTTGTCTGAAAGCTTCCGAGTGCTGGGCCTCATATTTTTCCTGAAATTTCCAATGAAAATATAGATAAAGCATTGCTGTCTTATCAACACATAAAAGAAAAGAGTTTTGAAAACATCCAAGGGTTTGTTTTTGGGAGACAAAGTAAGCCTGAATTCTATCTTGTTGCACTAGCAGAGGAAGCCATTCCATCATCACTCTCAATTCAAGATGTACATTCTGGTAAAATTTAAAAGTAACTCAGGCATGAGTAGGACCACAAGGACAGGGAGCACAATCGCGCATTCACTAAGTTTAATATTCCAGCATTGCCCCTCCAGACACCAGAACAGAAATAACTATCAGCTGCCTCCCCCAGTCTCAACTAGGCCTCTGTTGTTGGCTGTGTCTATGAATAGCGACTGTTTGTGTCTGAGTTGGGCACTTAGCGGCTGACTGACAGCCACACATCCACGCTGTCACGCTCACTGCTGATTTTGGGAATCTCACCACAACAAAACACACTCCTTACATATCTCAATGAAATATTAACTGAAGTGACCTATAACTCTAGACAAACCAGTCATTACAGCATGGCTGCTGATTGTAAGGCCTTTCACTAATGCTGAAAAAATTACTTAAACAGTTAGCATAATCTTAAATGCTTAGTAGTGCAGACTTTTTTTCAAGGAGTTCATATGATCCATGCATTGATACAAATATTCGACACATTGATGGGAACATTCCACATGGGTCAAAGAATTTAAGTAGAGCAGAGCAAGTCTTTAAACCAAAGATGCCGTCAGGCTGAGCCAAATCAGCACAAACAATGACAGGCTGCATATACAGAAGGGCTGACCTTGTAGCTTTCCAGTTCCATGCGCAAGCGGTTGTTGTGTGACAGCAGCTCGCGGTTCCTGGCCTCGGACTGTCTCAGCTCGGTCTCCAGCTCCGCCTCATAGTCGCGGCTCATCTGCTGGAACTCCTGCAGCTCCTCCTGCGCCTCCTCAGCACTGGGCATACAGAGGGCAGTGATCACATACTACTACTGGAATGTGACATGCCTCTGAGCAGGAGAACCATGCGCCTAAAGTTTCACGGTTCAAACGTTCGTTGTCACATGAAAAGTGTACTAGTACAAAAAATAATTAAATTCTTACTTGCATACCTTCTTGCAGACTATACAGGCAGCAATCAACATGTAGTGTAAGAATAGGATAGATACAGAGTGCTACTGACTGTTTATTGTATTGTCGCACTACATGTTCATTACTGCCTTGTTAACCAGGTTAGAAAGTACATCAGGCACCTCTTAGCCATAGAGAAGACTTCCCTTAACACTTGAACAGAATCAGAAAATTATCCAGGAATCTGTGTGCATGCTCTGAAAACCAGGATGCTTCTCCCCACCTCTGCTTGTGTTTAGATGCCTGCTCCTTCCAGTAAGATAATTCCTCCTGTATGGAGGAAAACTTTAGCGACTTGGAGTCGTCCATTTAAGTTAGGAAATCGTTATTGTAAGGACGACTGTACAGTCTGAAAGGAAGGAACAACGAGAAGAGTTATTCAAAACAAGAATGGAAATTTTATAAAAATCCTTAAGATACGGTTATACGGTTTTACACGGCACACTTGGACCGTAAATCTATGCTGATCATAAAACACAGGTGACAGATAAACGCCCCAGCTGACAGCTGATAATTATATTTTCATCAGCACATAGCACCCAGTTAGCCTAGCCAGTAAGTTGTCAACGGAGTAACATGTAAACTTCTGTTAACTAGCAACCAGCTGACAATGTCGAACTGGCCTTCAAGATCGCGTAAACAAATAACTAGCTGATATATAATTTAATTCGATGAACGTTGTACCGTTATATTACCGACGTGACTAGCATTTTAAAACCGCTATAAATCAGCCGTTTAGCCAATCTACGAAAACCCGGCTAACTAGCCAACCATCGAGAGTCGCGGAACAGCCCATCTGAGGTATATTCAACGTTCAAATGTAGCGATTTTACTGCACTAATTTAGAACGAAAGCACAAGGCAAGAGAGTATTTTGCCTTATACTTACCCTTTTGATGGCCAATATACGTAAAAGTAGGCGACCGGACACCGAACAGAGCTGCCAGCCACCTAGTCTTCTCAGTCCGAATCCAAACCGTCGCAGGCGGAACAGGAAGCCACACGATTGGCCGAGCGGCACTGACGAGGCGACCCGCGGAGGCAACATGGGCCTATCAGCATTGAGCAGCTCCACGCCTAACATTGTATACCAAGTAGGAACGTCTGCTTGGTCCAAAACTAATCTGTTTACTTTTACCATAAATGAACTTTCCAAAACATAAAACGACTTGCTTTTATATTTTGGACTGATTGATTCAATTCTGCATTGTGAAAGAGCGGAAGTACTGCATTGCTGTTGAAATCCTGGCAGAATGTTGTAATTTTCATTCGCAAATATATGCATCAAGCGATTTTAATTAAGCGTTTAAGTACAAGAATTAAGGAGGAATACGTTTTGTTCGGTTCCCATATATAAATATAATGTTCAGTAGCGTGGGGTGAGCGATTTGCTCGACGGTGTACTGAGAGATCGGGCAGTTGTACGTAATTGAATATTCACATTTGTAACCATCATGGGTGCAGTTCCAGTATTGACGGAATATATAGAGCACAACCACATAGTTAAAATCTGGTAACAATTACGGATGGGATGTAGGTGGTGTCGATTTATGGTTTTAAAGCAGGTGTATTCAAACATGACTGAATCGCTTGGGTAAGGTCTGCTTGTTTGTGAAAGCTGCAGATAAGTGACTGGTCATTTAATGACTTTGACAGTTCAGTCAAGATACACTCCAAGGCCGACAAATCAAACCCGTGTTTGGAAGTACGCAACTAGATGCGATTTTCACTGAGAAGACGACGTGACCACACTACGGAGTCCTAGGTTTTGCGGCAGTGTATTCGCGATTTACGACACTTGGTGTTCTCTTGGTGGCATATGTAGGTTAGAAAACGGCTCCAGTTTCCAAGGAGATAGAAAGGAGAAAGCAGAAGTCCCTGGAGGGGGATGTGAAGAAATAGAAAATAGGTTTGTGTTATTATCCCAATATTAACTTAGTTAAAGGAAGTCATTTGTCGCTCAACTAGCGTTGTTAAAAACTAAGGACGTTATCGAGCTATAGAGAGGTGTTGTTTACAGGCTGGTGTCTGAAAACGCGATTTGCGCGCTTAGACATCGAGCAGCTAGAAAGTGGGAGCTGTTGTCAGCTGTGAGGTAACCTGTTTGTGTAGATGGCGCGTCGGCCGTGTATTGGACGCGGAGGATAGCCGACGAGCGACGTTTGGTAGGTTTCACAAGTTCGCGGGAGCCAGCAGCCGTGTGTCGAGTTTCATTTGTACGTTTTTTTTTTTCCGGTGACCAGGTATGTCGGCCGGTTAGTTAATTTCGATAGCTAGAACTACCAGGGACTCTGCTATTTGTGAAATGTTTGGCATTAAAATAACGCGGACGCCTACTAGGAAAGTTTTTTTTTTTTTTTCTTCTGCGTGACGGTAAACCGACTAATTGGGGAGGGAAATTTTGGTTTTTGATTTAATGGTTTGGATAACGGATTTCTTACCTTAATATATCAGGCCAAGGTATAGTAGGGATTATGGGGAGTTAGTGTTTGGTGCGTTTTAAGTATTCTTTGTTTGTAGGAGGTTCTTCACTCAGTAGCTTAATTTATACTACTAACTTAAGTAAGGTTAAATGTTTAAGTATAATTTTGCTGTTTTATACTGTATGACTTGTAAATTAGTCCTTGCTAAGTGATGTTCATGGGATTTTTATATACTTTTTTTCAGGGAAGTATGTGTAACAAGCTGGATGAGAGGATGGTGAGTTCTCCAGTGAGGTTGGACAATGGAAAGTTTGGGAAAAGAAAGTTCCTTTTGCAGTTCTAGGCCCTTCAAATGGCTTAACTCAGAGAATGAGGCCCCCTCCAGGCTCTGGAATCTCTCCAATTGCTTCTCTTCCTTCGAACAAACCACCCCCCTCAAAGATAAACAGGTAAGCTGTTTAGCTAATCATCCTTCAAAGTCATTGGAGTTGATTTGAATTTTGGTCAGGATGATTTTCCTGAACCTCAGCTGTATGTCTGAGAGCAGTTCCTTTAGGATTTTAGTTTAATTTTCCTACTGGGCTTTTGTTTCACTTGCTTTCAAAGAACGTCGCCCTAACTCTGCAGTGAAGTTCTCCCTCAGGGGCCTACCAAGCTAACCCCTTTTTATAGGGTTTACGGGATGAAGCTTTTTGGCTGCCAGAAGGTTGGTTTCTTCACCTTCAATCTGTCCAATTAGCCGGAAATCATAAATCGGGGTTGTTTCACTTTCAGTTCACAAGATTGGTGCCTTGAATGCTGAAATGTTTGCGTCAGCTCCTCAGACATAGTTTACAAATATGTTATCTATATGTAATAAGGAACAGAACAGGAATAGTTTCACTGAGTAATGTGATGAGAATTTATGAAGTGCAGTGTACACGATTTGATGGGAAGGGTGTGTTTGTATTGCCTCTGTTGCCTTTTCCTGTAATAGAAAATACCACTGTCATTACACAGATTGAAGTAACCTTGACTTGTTTGGATTGCCTGTAATACGTGGAAGGGAAAGGAACCTGGTGTTAAGGCTCAGACATGACAGTCAATGGTCTATTTTGGCTGCAGGTCACACTGGTAGCTGTCAGAAATGGGCAAACTTTCCAAATAATATTGCTGTAGTCTTAAGGTACGAAACTCTGCATTGCAGAAGTCATCCGTGTTTTATAACTGGGGACCCTGCACAGGATTCCTGTCCATCTCAATCACATTCAGTCACATGTTAAGGGTGATTTAGAGACACCAGAGACTCCTGGAGGAAACCTGCATAGTCAGGATGAGGGATTCAACGTGACGCTGCAGTGCTAACGTCAGAACCTCGATTTGATTTTGGTTTGTCTCCCACAGAAAGTTTACATGGAAAACAGGAAGCCTGTACTGGAGCTGAAGGACGTGCCCCCTCCTCCACATCATAATTCCTCCAAAACCTTCCACGCAGCTTCCCTTCCTCCACCCCATCCCTGCCTTCCGCCGCAGGAATCCCTGCAGCAGCAACTGACCGGTGGCCCGAAAGTAAGCACGTGCAGCCACTGCGACAGTGGTCTGCGGCTGGGGTCCGACATACGGCACTCTGGCGGGGCACTGGGATGTGTCGGTGTTGGAGGTGGTGGTGGTGTAGGGGGCCCCTCTCACCTCATCGCCAAAGTTGAAGATGCTGGTGCCGGCACGAGCTGCCCCGTGGGACCCCCCCTGCGGCACCCTTACCCCAACGTGGCTGACGCCTATACTCAGGCTCACCCCCCGGAGGGCTGCGAGCTGCCGCTGCCTTTGGTGGCCACCGCGCAGCCTATGGCCTCCCACCAGCACCTGCCATGCTGCACGGCGCTGCTGCAGCCCCTGCATCCTTACTCTACCTTTCCTGTGGGGTGTGGCCAGTCCAAGCTCCTCCCCCCTGCTCCCGCTGTCTCTGCGCCCTTGCATGGGAGCTGTGTGGCCACCTCTGGGTATTATGTGGAGTGTGGCCTTGGAACTAGAGGGGACCAGCACTTACCGACACGTGGTGATGTCTCCACCTCAACGCACCTTTGCACCAATCCTTTGCACCTAAATGTCGAGCACACAATTTGTCTGAAGGGCGCTCACTACTGCAGTGAATGTCTGTCCAAGGTTTGTGCTGTTTTTCCTATTTTTCTCTGACTTGTGTGATTCCCTCCATGTCTTTTGCTTGCGTCCATCTGGCAGATTTTTCAGTGCTGTATTTTCATGTTTGGATGAATAATAGAATGTGTCATTTAAAAATGCTAAGTTTCCCAGCACTGAATCTCTTGACTGCTTTGTTCACATAAGGGTGGGCTGTTTTTATGTCTTAACTTGCTAGTTCTGGCACTTGCTCTGCAGTTATTGTTTTTCTGGTCGCTGCTATAAACTTTCTTTGCCCTTTCCTTCCAGTCAGCCATGAGTGTAGCTAAAGACGCAAAAAAAACATGGCCCCACGTCCCCCCTCCACCTGCCAAGTCTGCCCCCGTGCCTGTTCCTATGTGCAATGGCTGTGGTGTCACTGGGACCTCTGCCGATAGCTTTTTGTTGGTGGGAACGAGCCTTGGCAAAAGCGGTCCGAGACATGGTAGGTCCGGCCGGTTTAGCCTTTGTGCTCAGAGGTTGAGAGCCCTGTGGTTCCTGCTATGAGTTCCAGCCCTATCTTGTCCACTTTCGTGGCCTAGGCTCCCCAGAAAGTGTACTGCAGGAGAATCTCCCACCCGTGGGCGTCTTCTGGGACATCGAGAACTGCTCGGTGCCCAGCGGCCGCTCTGCCGTGGCTGTGGTGCAGAGGATCCGCAACTGCTTTTTTCTGGGTCACCGAGAGGCTGAGTTTATCTGCGTCTGCGACATCAGCAAGGAGAGCAAAGAGGTCATCCAGGAGCTGAACAACTGCCAGGTGCTGCCTTCGCGCCCACCTGACCTTTGGTGACTGTCGGGGCCTCCGCCGCTCTGCTCAGCGTGCGCTCTGGTTCTGGTTGTCTAGGTGACGGTGGCTCACATCAACGCCACAGCCAAGAACGCGGCGGATGACAAGCTGAGGCAGAGCCTGCGGCGCTTCGCCGATACGCACACGGCTCCGGCCACCGTGGTCCTCGTCTCCTGTGAGTGTGGTGTTCTGCTCTGGGCGTGGGGGCCGGGACCGTGGGGCCCCCCTGCTAACTCCTGCTTGTCCGCGCAGCCGACGTGAACTTCGGCAGTGAACTGAGCGACCTGCGGCACAGGCACGGCTTTCGCGTGATCCTAGTGCACAAGAACCAGGCATCCGAAGCTCTCCTGCAGCATGCACACCAACATGTGGCCTTCGAAGACTTGGTGGCCGACTTGCCCTCGCGAGTGCCGCTGAAACCGCAGGTAGGCTCCCTTTCCGCTCTGACCCCAAGCTGCGTTAAACGGACACTCCCCCAAAATTCGAAAGATACGTTTTGTGTTTTTGTGTTGATGTAGTGTTTTCCATACTTCCTGGAATCATTGGAGAGAGGGCAGACAACACTGGAATTTTTCTTAGTCAATCGATGAGATTTTCACACACTTGCCCTCCGTCAACGACCTCTACCTGCTCTCTAGTTTGGCATTCTGTATTTCTCAGCTTGAGACGTCATTTACGGTTGAGGTTGGAGGTGATTTAAGAAATTTGAATTTTTAGGGTCGTTCCGTGTCGTTTTCTTCTGCCTTACTTGTGGCCTGTGAGCCGGGGGCTGTGGGGGGGCCAGTTCATTGGGATATATGGCGTCTTCTGTGAGCCTTCCATCCTGAAGCAACCGACGGGTTCCTCCTGACATCTCCTGGCGGGTCTTGGATGGCGGCGAATCGGCGGCCCCTGTCTTTCTTGCTCTCACCAGCCCTGTTTCACCCTGCTGTACGTGTCCAACCTGCCCACCAACCGTGACGGGAAGAGCCTGGCCAACAGGCTGCGGCGCCTGTCCGATAACTGCGGCGGCAAGGTGCTGAGCATCTCGGCCGGCTGCGCAGTGCTGCGCTTCGGCAGCCGGGAGGCGGCGGAGCGCGCCAGCAAGCGCATGGAGAACGAGGACGTCTTCGGCAGCCGCATCAGCGTGTCGCTCTGCCCCCGCGCAGCGGAGGCCTCCGGGCCTCCTCCCACCGTCTTCGCTCCCGTAGAGAAGCCACGCTCACCCAGGCGGCTGGGCCGCATCGCCCGGCTGTGCCAGGGCCCCCCGGAGCTCGGCGGTGCCTCCAGGAAGGTGGGGGGTGCGCCTGGAGGCCCTGTGGGACGGAGCCTTCAGGTCAGCAGCCTGCCAGCAACAACCCATTACCATTTGCTTCGCGCCATCCTGCCTCATCCCAGCTCATCCGCTTGTGCCCCCTCCGTCCGTGGGCCGCCCTGCTGAATGCTGCCTCATCCTTCTGCTTCTCATTCATCTGCCTCATCTTTTCCTTTTTATTTATTTTTTCTGGTTGTATATTTTGAAGAATCGTAAAATCAAGGCCCCGGTTTTGCAAAGCATGTTAAGATCACTGTGACGTATGTTTGTGGCCTTAATTTATCCTGATTGTCTAATACTCTCCTTGTATGTCTCCTTCAAGTCGAGCGTTTTCTTTCTTTTTGAGCTGGGTAGGCTGATTTGTTGCTCCATGCTCTAGTACCTGAGCAGTGTTACTCCCTCCTACTCTCCCTCCATTAGGTACTCAGCATTATTGTGTCCTGTGTTATTACCCAGGATCTGTGCAGAACTGAGCCCAAACCCAAAGTTTTCCAGCTGGAGAAAAAGATCCGTGGCGATTCGGTCTCCCCTCTGAATAACGACATCCCAATCCAGCTTTCATCAAAATCGGACGGTGTGGGAGAGCGAGGCCGCAGGTAAGCGAAGTCTGCTGTTTTCCTGGTGGGACTTCTGAGTTTCTCTTGGTGACACAGTTCCACCCCGTTGACCGCAGGAGACACAGCATGTGTGACTCTCCAGTGGACCGCAGTTGTGCAGAGTTCCAGGTCAGCACACCCTCCGCCTTCAGCAAGCTCAGTCTGCAGAAAACCTTCAGCCCTCTTATCCTGTCCCAAGGCTCTTGGTCCTCCAGGTGGGTTTTCAGCCGCTGTGTAAGTGCAATGGCTTATGGGTCATTGTCAGTCTGCACATTCCCGCTACTTGGTCATCCTTCCTAATCTGGTCCCGTTCCCTCACTGTCACCCCCTGCCTTCAGGAGCGCGTCCCCCTGCCTGTCCAGCCGTTCCTCCCCCCTGACGGTGCCATCCTGCAGCCCCCACCCAGACGCCTCCCCAGAGCCCTTTTCTGACAGCGTGGACATCCTGGTGGCCAACATGGATTACAGGATGTCCCGGAAAGAGCTGCAGCAGACTCTGCACAGCACCTTCTCCAAATACGGCCGGGTGGGCACCTGCTTCGCTGCCGGCGGGGTGGGTGGATGTGTGCGGGATGCCCGCTCGCATGGTGGCTGACGTTTTTCCTCTGAGCAGGTGCGGAGCGTGGAGCTGAGCCCTCACACAGACTACCAGCTGAGGGCCACCGTGCAGATGCGCTCCCTGCAGCAAGCGGTCACCGCCGTCGGCAACCTGCACCGTCACAAGATCGGCACCAAGCGCGTGCACGTCTCCCTCCTCACCGGGACCAGCAGTAGGTCCCTGGCACCGCTCAGGTATGCGCACACCCCCTCACCCCCATCTGCTCTGCCTCTGCATCCTGTAATCGAGGCTCTGTTTTGCATTTAGCTCAGAAATAATCAGCATTCTCCACGACTCGCCAGCGTGCTGTCTGCCCCTCTTCAAACTGACTGAGATCTATGAGAAAAAGTAAGATGCCTTCCTGCTTTTTAGTTCATATGGGTTTTTAAATGCTTTTGATGTCACTGTTCTCTTTATGTACTAGGGCAGGGGTAAGCAGTCTTAGGTCGGCTGGTGTGAGGAATCTTTAGCCGATCTAGCTGATTTAATAATCAGGCAGTTACAGATATAATCCACAAACCCGACAGCCCGTTCTGGATAAGATTGGCCACCTCTGCACTAGGAAATTTGTCAATACTGCATAGGGGAAACA
>JAODUD010000095.1:26688347-26699464 GCA_026784285.1 Stomatorhinus walkeri
CAAACCCGACAGCCCGTTCTGGATAAGATTGGCCACCTCTGCACTAGGAAATTTGTCAATACTGCATAGGGGAAACACGGAGTACTGCATGGTCATGTCAGTTTTCCCTGTTGAAATCTGTTCAGCTGTATTTTCTATGGGCTTTATATATATATATATATAAAATAATAATTAGGAAATGTCTGGTGATTTTACTTGTACAGACAGCTTTTCATGGCCAGACTATCTCTGCTATTTGGGGATAGGATCCTTTGGGTCAGTACAACAAACTCCCAAAGTACCACAACACAGATTTACCCCCAAAAACAGAAGGAGATATCTATAAATATATTGGCTTTTGTACTCAAATGCTGCTGTCACCTTAAGCTACATCACGTTGTATTTTGCGAACTCCACTACACACGCAGGTTCAGCCGTAAGCTGGCGGTGAGCGACCTGTACAAGCTGAACGAGGTGCTGGCGGTGAGGGACCAGGGTGGTTCTCGGTTGGTCTGCCTTCTCCCCAGTGGCCAGGCCCGCCAGAGCCCCCTGGGCTCATCGCAGTCCCACGATGGGTCTTCAGCCAGTGGCAGCCCTGTGGTGTTTGAGGAGCTTGAGTACCATGAGCCCGTTTGCAGGCAGCACCACTCTCAGCGCGTCTTCAGGTACGGGGCCTTAGGGTCATCTCCCCCAGAGGTCACTGTCGGAGGCTTTCCTGCCACCTTATTCGTCATGTGTCTTGCCAGCGAGGCTGACTTCGACCCGGATTCCTACAAGATCCCATTCGTGATGCTGTCGCTCAAGCCGTTTGCTGCCCAGGTGCACAGCCTGCTGCAGACTCACGAGGGCACCGTGCCATTGCTCAGGTAACCTGCACTAGATGACAGCTCTCCAATCTCGTGGATCTCCTATACCCAGTTATAACTAGTCACCTTGTTGCCGTCTGACCAGCTTCCCAGAGTGTTACGCGGCAGAGTTTTGCCCAATAGCAGTGGCTGAAGAAGAGCTGGATGGAGGCATTCCTCTGGAGCACCTGATCACCTGTATCCCTGGTGTCAACATTGTCACAGCACAGAATGGCTTCAAGGTCATCAAGTGGATCCACAACAAACCGCCCCCTCCTAATGCAGGTATTCCCAGGCTGCACCCTTACAAGGCGTGCCCTTCTGATCACGCCTCACAGCATAGCGCTTACGGAACACCCCTTTGCAGCCGGATGTGACGTAGCTGTCTTTCTACAGTGATCTGTAAGTTTGTACTTCGCAGTATTCATGAATGATAGCGTAGACCTGCTAACGTACCCCCCCCCCCCCACACGCAGACCCCTGGGTACAGCGCTGTAAGAGTCCTGTGGGGAACCCACAGCTGATCCAGTTCAGCCGGGAGGTGGTTGACCTCATAAAGAACCAACCCCACTGCATCATGCCCATCAGCAAGTTCATTCCCTCCTACCACCACCATTTTGGCAAGCAGTGTCGCGTCTCTGACTACGGTTACTCCAAGCTGCTGGAGCTTCTGGAGGCCGTGCCCCACGTGCTGCAGGTCAGAGCTGCTGCTGTTCAGGTGGCTCAGCTAGTATCAGTACTAGCCTTGTAGACGCTATATGGATTGCCTGAAGAAGGCATTTGGTGTGTGATGTGACAAGCATGCGGGTGTCGCGGCGATACTGATGAGACGCGGACGTGTGGTGGCTTGCAGATCCTCGGCATGGGTTCCAAACGGCTACTCACATTGACTCACCGCGCACAGGTCAAGCGCTTCACACAGGATTTGCTCAAGCTGCTCAAGTTTCAAGTCAGCAAGCAAGTAGTCATCCGGGACTTCATGCAAGCCTACCACTGGTTAGTGCCATGGGGCGAGACATCTGTGCTGTCAGTGATCCTGCCCATGTTTGTCTGTGTGGTCTGAATGTTCCTGTTGTGGTCACTGACAAGATCTTCTTCTAAAGAGAGAATTATGTTTCATATGTGTGAGTTGGAAATGTTGAGAATAGAAGAGAGATTCTGGGTGGGATGTGAAGTGTGGCTCCATTTTAAGCATTAATTGCCTTTGAGGTTGGTTTGGAAAGCCGGTGTGGTGTGGTGCCAGCCAGTTTTGAGATGTGCTGCTTCCACGCTCAGGTGTTTCTCTAGAGACTGGAGTGTGGTTGAGTATGGCATGTGTGACCTGATGGACCTGCTGTCTGAAATACCTGATACAACGATAACCATCACCCTGCAAGACACGGACACCATCATCTCCATTCCTAGGAGAGGTCAGAACAGAGGTTCCACGCCTTTTTGTTGGTAGTTGTCAGTCACTGGTCTGTATATTCTTTTGGACACATTGATTGTCTTGCCCCCTCAGAGAGGACCCCAGAAGAGGTGGAGCGGACCAAGCAGTTTGCCAAGGAGGTGGTGGACCTTCTCCGGCACCAGCCACACTGCCGCATGCCCTTCAGCAAGTTCATCCCCTCATACCACCATCACTTTGGCCGCCAGTGCAAGCTCTCCTACTACGGCTTTACCAAGCTCATTGAGCTCTTTGAGGCTATTCCTGATGTGCTTCTGGTGGGTTCTGAGATCGCCACTGCTGCCGTTGATGCTGCTTGACTTATTGTGTGTGTGCTTGTGGTCCTGCACCTTCTAGCCAATAAGTGCCCAGGCTTTACTCTGGATGTATAGAGATGGCATTTCATAAGAGGTGGGTCTAGCAGGCTACTCGCTGTACTAGTACATGCTCCCTAACCTGACCTGATAGGTCTAGCTTGAAAAATCAGCCTTAGTGCGATACACTGTAAACAGAAGTAAGAGTCGCGTAATGGCTAGTTGTTGAGTAATGAATGTGTGTTGGAGCTGTCATGTCGATTGCATGAAAAAAACGTAACTACGTTGGAGGAAGATGAAAGCAAAACTGCCGAGTGCAATCTTTGTAAGGCTAGTGATGATTTTAAGTCTAACACTAACATTTATACAAACTAGATGTCTTCAGACTTTTAAAAGCTGAATTTATTACTAGTAAAAAAATTTATCCTTTGTTTATTGTACTGGTGGCTTATGTGTACTGTTTGACTAGAAATGCTTAGTTGGTGGTATACAGTGATTCTTGATTGACGACTAGCTTTGGCACTAAAATATTTTTTTTGTAAATCGTTTTTGCAACGGATTGCTTCCCATAGCAGAGTGGCATGTCTTAATGGAGCATGGCCGTATTTTCTTACTCTTAGGATACTCACTGTGCTGCTACTAAATGCAGATAGTTTGCCATGTTAATTGAAATGAATTGATACATGTATCTTGTTAATGCTTAATAGTTGATAAAGGGAAATAAATATGTGATTGGTGTATCTATCAAAAGATGCTCCAAATTTTAGTATTGGCTCAGACCAGAAAATATTGTGCAATCTCTATTTTTAAGATCATAGAGTGCCTGTAGGCTTTGTGTTGGATCACCACACAAGCACCAATGCATGGTTCAGTCACTCTGTATGTGTGTTTCAGGTGCTCGAGTGTGGGGGAGAGAAGATCCTGAGTCTGACTGAGATGGAGAAGCTGAAAGCTCTGGCAGCTCAGTTTGTGAAGCTCCTGCGCTCCCAGAAGGACAGCAGGCTCCCCTTGACTGAACTCCTGACAGAGTACAGCAAGACCTTCGGCTATGGGCTCAAGCTGCAGGATTTCGACGTCAGCTCTGTTCCAGGGCTTCTGCAGAAGCTCTGCCACGTGGTCAAGGTGTCCAGCAACTTCGACTAGTTTTTCTAACATTAGCTTCTAATTCTTTCCTATGTCAAGCAGGGTATTTTGTACTGAATTTAAAGAAAATGCTGTATATTACCAATGTGTGGTATTAATACCAACATTGCATGTTATGCACATGCTCAAATCTCAAGGATCGTGATGCTCAGCTAGGTTGATCAGGTTTCAGTATATCCAGACATTGAAGCATGGGGGCTTCTTTCACATTTTTGCTTTGTTGTAGGAAACAACTTAGCACACACTGCATAGTTTATAATAACTTAGCACACTTAATCTTGAAATTGAACCCTTATAATCAAATTTTTTTTATAGTGTAGTTATCTGCTTTAGCATGAGTCCTGTATGCGCACTCTTCATGCCAGTCATTTTCATCCTTGTCCAAATCACCCCTACATGGATTTGTAAGCAATTTATTTTAAACTCCTTTTGCTTTATAAATATCACGATAATTTTTTCCTTTATTTTGTGCAGCCCTAGTTTATCATAGCAAATACTTTTCTTATGCCATCCAGATCATTTTCTGCTGCTTCTACTCGGTTCACGATTAAAGCTTGGGTCTCTTCATTTCGCTCTTGGTTTTGCAGGCTTTGTTTTTCCTTACTTTGTATCAAGTTTGTGACACTTTTTTCCAGACCGTAATTGTATTGTGTTTAGTAGCTAGCTATTTGCATAACCAATGGCTAGTGAACACTTTTGCAAGTCCCACCCCCCAAGAACTAACATACCAAAAAATGTACTCCAGCTGCTTTACTTTTGTGTACTGGTACTTGAACAGAAGTCAATGGAAAAGGAAATGTGCCAAAAGTGTGGTACCAGGTGCAGTGGAAAAGTGCTCTGTTAGCCTCTTGCCAGCCTTATGCTAATGTAAGGTATGCTTTGCATTGGGGGGGATTCTCTTCTAGGTAAATGTAGATGTGAATATGTCCCTCTCGTCAACTTCCAGGGGTCCCCTTAAGGCACTGCCCATTTTCACTATCTGGTCAGTTCTCACCTGCATCTCTCTCTCCAGGTGGTCGACGGAGTCCGAGGGCGAGAGGTGCATCTGATCAGCCGCAGGTCCCTGCGCTCGCTGACCACCCAGCTCCTGTCCTTGCTGATGTCCCTGCCGGCAGAGCAGGACACTCTCGCAGTGGAGGAGCTGAGTCGACAGTATGAGGCTACACATGGCACACCCCTCAACCCCTGCGAGTATGGCTTCGTCTCCCTTGGCGAGCTACTCAAGAGTCTACCCTACCTAGTTGAGGTACCTTCAGGGTCCACCCCCCAATCTTTCTTGTGCTGGTACCCATAGCCAATTCAGATTTTCTATTTCATTAAGTCGTTAATGAGTGTCAAGTGGTATTTTGAGTGGTTACATCTGTTTCTAACTGATGCTCTACAGCTCTTTGAGGCTGAGGATGGTACCCCTAAGGAGCGGGTCAGGCTGACGCCGCTCTACCAGTTCGCCCGCAGTGTCCGTGCCCTGCTGCACACCTACCACTACAACCAGATCTTCTTGACAGAGTTCCTGGGGGCCTTTAGCAAGTACACAGGCAAAGGGCTGCTCCCAGATTCGTATGGCTACAGCACGGTGGACGAGCTTCTAGGTGCCATTCCGCAGGTCAGGCTGCCCGACGACAACACGTCTCGGACTGCTCCTCTATTTGGGTATGACTGCAGTGGCCATGAACCTGCTGCATTCACTTCTCTACTGACAGGTAGTCTGGATTAAAGGCCACGGGCATAAGAAGATTATCGTTCTCAAGAATGACATGAAAGGTTAGCTTGCTCTGAATCGCTCAACAGTGTTTGTAGTCCAAAGATATCGTGCCAGGAGAAACTGAGAGCCATATGTTTTTCACTGCCTTCCTCTCAGTGCGCTCCAGCCCGATCACCACGGAGAGCTTGCAGAAAGAGGGAGGGGGCAGCGCTGGGAATCCTGAGTCGCAGCGCTCCGGTAGAACCCTGGTTTCTCTTATGACTTGGAGCCTATTTAAAACCAAGTTCTTCTTTGGATGTGACTACTGATTGGTACTGACAGGAGAATCTTACTGTGTTGAGAGAAAAAGCTGTGTGTGTGTCCTCAAGAAAGTAGGTTTTGGCTGTGCAGTCAGTCCTGCTACAACACGTGATATCACACTGCAAATCTGTTTGAACGCAATTGATATATTAGTACCAAAGTCCAAAACCGCATGCAATTTTGTGCGATTTTCAGTTGGGGAGAACAGCACTAAGCCAGCTACAACTTGATATGGTTTTAGCAAAAAACCACGTTCATGCAAAAACAGCTATCCTAGTGAATGAAAGTGATGTCCGATTTGTGAATGAATTGCTCTTTTGAATTGGTTCTTCTAAGTGAATTGGTTGAACTTGTTTTTAAATATTAAAGAATCACTTTTTGTGTACATCCATATATTACACAGGTTAGTCGTACATTCTTAAAATCTGAAAACATTTGTCAATTTACGTTAGAATAATTTCATTTATTTGGGCTGCAGGCAGTCTGTAGCCATGTCTGCATTGCCTAACCCTTTGTACTTGTGCTGTGTGCATGTTTGTCTTATTACTACTGACTCCTGGCAATCGGCAGGTCAGCAAGTTCAGCATGTTTAGTTACTAAGAAATGTATTAACATAATAATGATTTAACATTCTCATTTAATACTCATAATTAACTCATATTATTGGCCACTGGCATCACTTATTTAATTTGTTGCTTGGCATAAATTACTGTTTTGGAGTCTCATTCCCCTAACCCTACTTTTCCCACTGGATATGTGTATTTTAGTATATTAGTTTACTGAGCATGTGGGTTTTCAGGAGCGCATTAGTTGTTGTAGTAAGACTGCCTCTATGTGCGCTGACTTGGGCTGCTTTTCCAGCCTCCGATACTGTGGAGAAGGAGCTGCTCTGTCTGAGCTCGAGGTCACCGGTGGACCTCCTCTGTGGGCCGGTACCCTCCTGTCTGCCCTCCCCGCAGCTTCACCCTGACCCTGTTCTGCTGCAGCAGACAGACCTGATCCGATTCGAGGAGCACCCTGCGCTGAGTCTCGGTCAGTGAGCTGCACGCTGTTCATTTCCATGTGATTCTCCATGTGCTGGTTGAGTGGTGGGTTCTCTGAAGTGACCCTGTATTAGGCTTGACCAGTGTCTAATTTTTCATACGGTTATAAAATCCAGATATGTTTTGGTAGAACTGAAAAGCAACCAATTTCAAAAATATGAAATCCTGATTTGTCGCCAAGATTTTTAAATGCTACCGTTTTCTGTATTGCTCTATTGCACAAGTCTCTTATATGCAGTGTAGCGAACCTATGAAGTGACACCTTTTTCTGTGTTGTGGAATGTGTGACAGATGTGAAGACTTTCTGATGTTTACATACACTTCCAGTCAAACGTGTGAACCGATAAATTTTTATCAAAAACCTTAATTTTCATAATAAAACAAGATGTATAAATAAAAATGATTTTGCGAGGCCTAAGACTATGACCAAGTGTATTGACACTTTCGTCAACGAATAAACTAGACAAAAATGTTTGCTGGAGATGAGATACATTTAGAACTAATGTAGTACGCATAAGGCAGGGGTATTCAATTAAAATTTAAACGGATCCAGTTGGAGAAATTTTCTTAATTGAAGCAAAGGTCCAGAAGATCGTATTGTCTATTTAGTGTGACGTGTATTTAAGTAGCCTATTTGTTGTATCAACATTGCATGTAATCAATACCCGACTGTCAAATCAAATTAATTCAGTACAATTCAAAAACTTTTTGACCATATTGTCGCGGGACTTAGAGCTGAACATGTATGAGTGCTGATATGTATAATGCTTTCTCATTTACTAGTTTTAAAAGGAAATTTTAGAAGTAGGACTGCATTTCTAAATAAGCAAAAATAAAATGTGAAAATGAGGTGGAACAGTACGTTATGTACGTTTATAGTAGCCTAATATATTTTTGCGATACATTTTTTTCCATCTGTATTTACTAGTTTAAATATATAAAGTATAAAAGTAAAAAGCCCTTGTATCGGAATCTGTATCGTTATCGGCAGTTTGTGTATCACAATTGAATTGGCCCATCCCTACTGAAAACCTGGCTCTCCATTGGTGGGAATAGTGAGGCTTGTCTGTCTATATCCATCCCGCCCTGATCAGCTTTAGACTCAGTTATTCCTGGCCACGTGTAATACTTATGGAGGCGGTAATTTCAATCTAGGCTGACCCACCACACACAATTCCTGTGCTTGGGACAAACTTACTTAAACTGGGCACACGTGACATGCGGCCCCTCCCACCGGGGCCCTCTCCTGGGCCTGTGATAACTTCACCAGTTGTTCCCACACCCCCCAAGACAGCTGGCCTGGGTGTAGGCAGCTTTTTGAAATGCCCCCCCCCCCCCCACCGGCTGACCTCTTGCCAGTTGGTGGCCAGGCAAATGTTTGATCGCTGCTGCCAATCGCCGGGCAGGTGAGGTGGGTTCCTGCTGCGTCGATCTTCCGCCGCAGTGGAAAGGGCCCAGTGTAATTTTCAGTACCTGGAAGTTTTTGCTAGTAAAATAATGTGTATGGTGCTATGCAGGATATGATCTGAGACTGCTGACTATGCTGTTATTTACTGCCAGTTCTGCAGCAAAGGTAGTCGGTCCCTCCTCGTAAAAATCAAATGGGGGAAATTGAGCAAGTATCTGCTCCCATGCCGTGAGTGTATGTGTACCGATACGAACACTGACTTCTTGGCTCTGCTTTTTGATCCGGAGCCTGAGAACTCTGGGATTATGTTTGATCTGGAAAGCCCCCCCCCCCCTCCCCGCTGGTGCTGTTTTGTGATCTTACCACTGACTGACGCTGCTCTCCTGACCTCCCCAGTGAACGTGGAGAAGCCAGACCTCAACCCAGCTGCACCAGATGTATGCGAAGGTCCCACAGCGGTGCAGGAAGAGCAGCCCCCGAAGCCAGGGGCAGCCTCTCCGGGGTCCAAGCCCTGCGGCCCGAAGCCCTGCATGTCCGAAAGCCCCAAGCGGGCGTCTCGCAACAAAGTCAAGCTGGCGGCAAACTTTTCCGTCACGCCCGTCACTCGCCTCTGAGGTGCCCTCGTCTCTCTGCTAACCTGCCCCTCCCTCCCCCAGCACACCCACTGCCCATGTCCGCACTTTATCATGCCACCACAACTGACTGTGCTCTGCCAGCGATGTGCTGCTGTTCTTTATTTCATTGCTCCTATGTGGCCATATTTCATATCCTCTCTTTCACCTTGTTTTGTTTTGTGGGACTCCTGTGTAATGAATGTAAGTTCTGGTTAATGGTCCCCAGCTATGTATGCAATGTGAATCTGTTCGATGATTGACTGTGAGACGTCAGTAGAAAGTCTGCTTTTCTGAGTTGAGAGAATGAACATAAGTGTAGAAGTCGGTAAACTAGCGCTGTGAGTCTGATACCGATGGGTGAGTTGAAACTGGAAGGAGGAAGGTGTTGTGGACGTGTCCAGCGCGGGGCAGAGGTATTTGTTTTCAGAGCTGATTTGTGTCCCCTGTGCAGCTCCCAACTTAGCCAGTCAATAAGTTGAAACGTTATTGAAAACCTGAAATGTTCTCTTTAAAACTTAGTTCAAAATTGCATTCACTGATGAATTTTAGAGCTACACTGAATCTGAGTAGGCTGGGCCACCGAGGTGGGGAAGATGGGGCAGGGTCGCTAAATTAAAAATCCCCTTAACTTTTTTGGTTACACAGGGGAAGCCAGTGACTGTTCTGCATTTGTCGCCTCCTTCTCTGATTGGTTTTATATAGTTAACTTGAATCCACTCTGAGAGATTTTGGAAGTCAGAAGGGAGTGCTTATGTAAGCATGTATCGTGTGCAAACAGTAAGGCTTGAGCGGCATCGACGGCATCCGTTTCTGTGCGTGTGAAGTGATCACTGCGGCTGGCTCTGCTCCAACATATGGGATCACGTGGAGGCACCGTGTGTTTGTGCCCGAGCTCTTGGCGAGGCTGACGCCTGCGACCAGCCACTTTACACATGAAAAGTGCAGGAAAAGTGACGCCTCTCGAGGGTTCTGGCATGGCGGCCCTTTCGTTGCCGTCAAGTGAGCCGTCTCCATTTGCTTGGATGGTGGTTTACATTTCAGCGGGCGCTGTGAAATATGCATGCAATGCATAAATCACTGTGTGGTCAGGAAAATGGAAAGCCCGCTACTGAAATGGTCAATGCAGTGTGGGGAAACCGGGTTTTAAGTGTCCAGTCATTTCCACTGCCTTAAAAGCTGGCCTGAGGTTGTATGTTCTATACATCTACTTTATAGTTCCTGTGGAAATGTCAAGGTTGTTTTCGTTAACCTTGTTCCTTTGCTTTTTCCTTTTTTAAATAGTACAAAATAATCAAGAGCCTATGTTTGTGTTGACACGTGGCTTGTTTGTGGGAAGCTGAAGCCTTGCTTTAATTTTAATAAGTGTTTTTAGTGCTGCAATCCTGAGTGGAGCGGAGGTTTAATTGCTCGGCAATGAAACTGCACAGGGGCCTCGGTGCCCCTGGAAGCAGAGAAGAGGTACAGAGACCCTCCCCCTCACACCAGGAGGATCTCTGGACTAGAACCTGGCTTTTACAATGGCTTGTATCAGCCATGGCACATGAGAGCAACAGGAGTATTTCTCCACCTGGTGTCCAATGAATTTTACTTGAGGGTAGTCTTGTTTCGTCTAGGTTAGTTTTCACAGAGCTGGTTGTGGGTCCTATGTTGGAGCGTGCCTTGAAACGTTTATGGTGATCACCTAGAGCCACTGTCTGAGGTGCTGCAGTCGTACACACACACGCACAGGCCCGTGTGGTCGCTCTCCCTCTTCCTCCTCCAGGTCTCCTTGGTCTTGGTTGTGGTCTTAGCCTTGCCGTGGCTCCTCTGTAGAGGTGTTGATGCCGCATTTCACGGTGTAGGCTCTGAATGTCTATGGTCTGCTGTCTGCGCGCTTCCATGCCCGCCTGTAATTGAACTCTGAGCTTTATGCAGAAAATCACATGAGAATGAGATGATTTCAGAGGGGTTTGTGAGAAAGACTCTAAGTGTCAGTAGTGTCTTTCTTTTGATAATCTGTTCAGAGCCAGAAAACCCTCAGCCTACCTCAGACTGCCCATATTTTGGGGAAAAACCCCTGAAATTCTGATTTATTGCAGTTCCAACTTACTCACAGCTTTTTTTTTTTTTTTTTTTTTTTACCTTTACTGCCAATGGTCTGGATATGCACAATTGCATAATTTTTGGTTGGTATATTTCCTGCCTCGTTTTTAGTAGCAGAAAGTCGTTTGTCTAATGATCCAGGATGCCTCTCCTGAAATGAGCTGACGTGTGTTTGTGCTCCCAGTTCTCTGGTGGGCCTGCGTATGTCACCAACCTGTGCTGGGGGATGGGGTGCACGTCCAGGTGGGGGGGGGGGGGGGG
>JAODUD010000095.1:26722743-26758094 GCA_026784285.1 Stomatorhinus walkeri
TACTTTACCCCCCCCCCCCCCCCCGTCATGCAATGTATGTAGTATAATGTAAGATAAATGGGTAGTGAGGTTGACTTTTGAAAATCCTCCTCCAAAAACAGCGGAAAGTATAATCTGCTGAGCAGACCATCGGAACAGACACTGGGTTTTACTCAGGTATATGATATCACCACCACAACCCACATCTGCATATGGATTTTATTGAATGTTTTGTACAGGGTTCTCGGCAAACTGAACTGGATCTGTAAACATATTAAGTTTTACAACCACGGATAAATTACAAAAAAACCAAGACTACTGCCTGTTACTTGCTTCAGATAAACGTAATTGCTAAGCAACTACAACAATTGCCAATGAAATAAACAACCCAAAGTTACACTGGAGGTTGATTGCATTTTTGATGGAATGCTGTATGCTAATTGCTATTGTTCACAGTGGAGTTGAATATTCACATTTTTTTCTGACGGAGAAAATTACAATGGACAATACAGTTGCGAACTATGTTATTATAGTGAAAATACCTGTACAAATCTTAAATTCAGAGAAGTTCAGAATTGACAGTTATATCAATGTGTCTGTAGCATTTTAAACAAGTCCTTCCTTTATTTGCTGTCTTTGTGGTGCTGCATTGGGTAGGATTTCTACTTAAATCTCTTAATTTCTTAGTCTACTGTTTCGATATCGAGGCAAAAAATATTCTTTAGTGATATTGCCCTGCCAACCCCCCCCCCCTGTCTGTGACTATGACAGTGACACTAATGTGTAGTTAAGATGGAAACAGGAACCTAAGGGGAAAAAGCAAAAGAAGCAGATTAATATGTAACACTTGCTTTTCGTCATCAAGTCAGTAGCAGCCTTGAAAGTTTCTGGGAACAAAAAAAACTGTAACTAGGAAAACATCCTCTGGCTCTCTTCCAGGAAAAAACTGATTTGTGCCTGAAAAATAAATATCTTTGTGTTTACAGGAAAAAACAGTCTCAGTGAACTTCTCTACTCCTCTCATTATACGAATACAACACATACATTTGTGTTAGCAAAATCACCATCATTTGTATCACATTAAAATATATTTGAGATGTACACTTCTCACTGAGATCAATTCATGCAATCTGTGTACCCACATTGCCTGATTTCCCTATCACACGTCTAAATCAAGTACTTTCATGTGTTCCACTGCAGTTTCACAAAAAATATTCAACATTGAGGGTGTGGTAACAGTTCAACTGCAAGGGATTATGATACAAAAGCAAGTTATGAAATCAGCTTCAATGGAAGAGGCAGCACATAATATTTGGGAGCAGTATTTTAGCCACTCCTCTCCATTGTTATGGCGTAAGCCCTGAATACGTCGCTGTAGAAAAGAGGCTAATTAAATGAATATATAAGGAAACACCATGGATTGCTGCGGTAGAAACCATCAAAACTAGTAACAGATTAGGTTGTCTAGCTTACAACTGATACCAAACTCTTTCACTTTATGAGTCTCCAATAGTACTGAACTGAAGTGTTCATGATTTATTATTAAATAACAGTTTCGTAGACGTAATGTGCTAGGATTTGAGAGAGCCCAGCTTCTGAATGACCAAACACATGTCACATTTTATTGATCCATGGGTGAAATTTGTGAATAATAACAAGTCTAATCCAGATGGAACCTGAGCCCCTCAGCTGCAGAGGCTGATGCCTTTAGCTCTAGGCCCTGAAGTTCCTTTTGAGGTCAACTGACTTCTCCACCAGCCACATTACCTATTACCCATACAACATTTAAGATATCATCCTTTCACTACTCTGCTCCAGACAGAACAGAACCCCAGTTATAGCTAATTTAATGTCGTTTAAGAGCAATTTTGTGTTCTGGGTTGCAGGCTAACACTGTAGCCTCAGTTTTCCTCGTATCGATCTCTCCCTCTAGCTCTGAGTATGCAATATTCGCATGAGTTTTCTCCAGGTACTGAGATGTCCTTCTACTCTCCAAACACACTGTTTATGTGAATTGGTCTAAATCATTCACAGTGTGTCACTGTGTGCATTAGTGTGCTTCATGTCTCATGCCTTGAATTTCCCAAGATAAGTGGATCAGCAGTCATGAATGAATGGAAGAGTAGTTTTCACTGCCTATAATACGATTCAGCTAAATTGTTTCTTAAATGATATTCCAGGCTCCTTGATAACTCCCACAGTATCGCTATTAATGCAAGGTTCAGAGATAAAGAGCAACGCTGCTGTGGTTCTGTTTACCTTAGCACTGTCTTGCTTTTATGTGCTTATGTAAGTCACTTGCTGCATCAGGCTCAGCGTCTGGCTTCACTGAAATTGCACCGCGCTTCACCTGATCAGCACCATTTGCTTTGCATGTCCTTACATTTGAGTGCTCTTAAGGTTTCTCTACATAATCAATTTTTAGATGTGGACACAACGGAGGTGCCGCCATGTGGAATCTGATGGGTTACTTGGAGTCATGTGACCCACGGCACACAGTCGCCCTCCCTCACATCCAAGTACAGAACATACAGTCTATGCCCTCAGCTCAGAGGTCAGCAGAATAACTTTTGCCCGAGGCTGTCCGGGAACAAATCATGCACTTCACGTGAACAGATTACTGTCAAACCAGAGAGATAGAGAAGAGGACAACAAAGGTTCCACTTCTGCCATTTGTAGCAGACTTGCAACATCAAGTTGATGGACAGGGTGTATTTCTTTAGCATGACCCACTAAACTCAAGCTGCCTCTTGTTAGTTGCCACCTTTTCAACACAAGGCCAGCATAACCAAAGCGTAACATAATTCATTGTGTGACTACTACAAGCCATTGTGACTGGAAAAGCAAGTCATGTTTAACCAGTATTTCATGACACAACCGTGTTTGAGTCCAAAGAATTACCAGATTATGAGGCATTATTTATAAAGCGTCAAAATTGATTTATTTTTAATTTGAGAAATAAAAGTTAATTCAAAAATAACATTTTGACCTCACGACCTTTCAAAATTTAAAGTCAATTTTCTTCTTCTGAATGTTGCTGTTATGTGGAACATTTGAAACAGGTACAGTGAGATCACAATCACGCATGACGGGGTGTTTACAAGATTCAAAACCCTGGAGGGCATGTTACTGGGGAGATGTGCTACCCGTGTGCAAACAAACTGAACTCACTCGTTTGAATACCATGACCTTAACTTTCACAGTAAGTTCTGAAGCAGCCAGCAGGAGCATCTATAAGCTTAATTGAGTACTTGGAAGTATAGCTGAAGGCACTCAGTCCACAACCATCATTAACCTCTTGGAGTCTTTGTCTGGGCAGTCTTGAAAAGAAGAACCCAAATGTAAAGACTACCTAATTGTCAGTGACAGCAGACTGAGATTTTTACCCTTGAAAGCTAGCCTCCATAATCCACCTGAGGACTAACGTGTTTCCTCATTGTCATAAGTTCCTCTGAACATTTTTGCTTAGGAAGAGGACTGAGAGGCAGCCTGGCACCAGGGCAGCAGTGATGAAGGGTGCGGCGGCACTCTTACAGAAGGACAACAGGTAGAACAAAATATTACTCTTAGAAGGGAGGCTAACTGTATCCAGCAGCTGCAAAAGCAGCAGTGAGGATATGATACAGCCCAGCCTGAAGGAGGCGCTCTTGCTTTTCTTCTGCTCACACAGCGGAGAGTGCAGGCCCAAACCGAGGCCAAACAAGGTGCCCATGTTGCGCATTAGGCTGGCGAAGGGAGTCGTGTCCATGTGGACCCATTCGGGCCGGATGCACCACCGCTTTGCTTTATCCAGAGTCCAGAGCAGGTCGACGCCGAGTGCCTTCAGCAGCACGTAGAAACCCAGGGCGAAGGTCAGCAGAAAGAGGGTGACGTAGAGGTACTGCTTCAGACTGGCACTGTAGATCCACTGCACTCGGTCGAAGACCTCAGCCACGATCATACCTGTCATTGAAAGACATTGTTTCTCAGTCATTTGGGGATTCTTTGAAAAAAAAAAATCAAAGCACTTACATCATATGAGTATATTTGCCATTAGTGATGTATCCAGTTTTGTAGCATCATCCTGTTTGAATGAAGGTAGCTGAGGAAAGTAAAGTGTATGTGGATCCCTGGAAGGGCACTTCATTGGCGATGACTGACCTGCAATGACCCCTGTGACGACCTGATGTGGGAAGTGGGCGGCCACATACACCCGGGACATGCACACAAGGAGGATGACTATACCCAGCACCGTCCAGAGCCCCAGGCGTATGACCCTGGAGGGGGGGGTTAATTACAACATCTGTGTCACCTTATGTACTTAGTAGGGCTGGGAAATGTAATGGGTTAATGCACTGTCAATATTAAATATGCCTTATTATTTCTTTGATGGCATTAACACATGCAGTATTTTGATATCCAAATGTGATAATAGTATCAGCAAACATTTTAAATAGACACCTATAATATTCGTTCCAGTTGTAAACAACACAAGCGTTTAGGTCGTGACATCGCACAGAATCCCCGAATTCAGGGCTAAAATCACGGGGAAGCTTACGTTATCTGATTTACTTAATTTTGAAAAATTGCCAAACAGAGGCATACATAGGATAAAAATATCGTAATTTGCAGGATTTGTTTTATTTTATTGAAGCCTTATGCCTCAAAATTGTAAGATATTTCATGTTATTGAGTGCACTTTCAATGGTTGTCAGGTTTCTGTTTTTAGAGATGTTTACCAAGTACATTTTAGATTTATCAATAGACTGATTATGCAATTGGAATTAAATAGTCAATTCACCTGTTGAGTACCTGAGATTATATGTCATTTTTAATGCATGCTATTAATCAACAAGGCATGCATTTAAAAAATCCCCTAGCATTCCTACTTATAATACAATGCACTTTCTTGTCTTTTCAGCTGTGCATCTAGAGAGTTTGAAAACCTTGAAATTCAGCTTGTATTTGCCTGTAATTTTTGTTAGGAATGAATAATCTGTACACCAGTTCAAGCTTGTAGAAAAAATGGGTAATTCTCACAAACACAGATTTTTTGGGGAAAAAACTATAATACAATACTTGTTTTTTTGTGTAGAGCTTTTGTGACAATACCTAAACATTTTAAGTATATTAAAATTATGTCATTTGTTGCTTTGATTTGATTATTTTTAAATTATTTTCTGTAAATCGGTAGCAAAAAGTTTTTTAAATCTTTCAGCTTAACTGCATGTAAACGATAATAATCAGTTTATATGATCAGATGTGTATTTTTGTTTAAGTTAAAGTTTGTGGTTAGTTTAGTTGATTTATTTTATTTTTGTTTTCATCTTGGTAGTTCGTGCCCTATATTTTATGAAATAGTTCTGTTTATTACAGAAATAAATGGTAATATAACAACACTACCCCAGAGGCAAAATCGACAGTTTGAACAATAAAGTTGTATGATTTGAGTTTGTCTTTAAATTAGTTTTAAAACAAACAGAGTACATTGTTATGTTAAGGCAATGCGTTAACCCATCTCCCCTTTGTCTTAATTCTACATTAATTTAGTGATTTGATGCAGAAATATTTGTGATGTTTTAGGTGCAATTAACCACAATCAATCACAGAAAACCATTGGAGTTTGAGTTTATTTTTATAAAACTGACTCCCATCCCTAGTATGAAGCTTCCATCACTCTGACTCACCATCTGAAAAGAGCAGAGTGCGTTCTCTCTGTATTTGCTGCAAGGACAGCTGTCACCATGACATGCCACACCCCTGCCAAGCCCATGGCATGACCAGATGGGCTTCCTGTGGAAACCGGCAACCTCTGCTTAAGCAGATCCTGATATTTAAAACTGGCAGTGCAACCATCCTTACCTATGCATAACTGTAATATAAAAAGATATGCCTTAGACTCTCAGGTCCCGAATTCCGCAGGAAAACTAAAAGCGCAAAAGCAACGGTTGGAACAATCAGTCTGTTGGAGTAGCTGTCAAAGCCAGAACCAGTATTAGTGGCTGCTGTAATACCTGGCCCAGTTTCACAGGTGATGGGGAATTGCTGCAAGACAGGCGGTGGTGTAGAACCATAGAACTGGGTCTCATGGACCCACCAATATGGTCTCTCCCCAAAGAGAATCCTGTTGTGGACAAAAAGAGAGTAATTTATTCTGGGTTCTGTGAAAATATAGATAGAGAATAGGTACCAGCCATGAAATGTGCACACGTTTTGGATGCCATTAAAATATATGTATGAAAATATGCAGATATAATACAAAATGAACATTGTACACAGCACAGCATATAACTAGATTCAAATTGTTTTTTTAAATTTCAGTACAACACTGGTTTCATTTGACATAATTTGAGTAAATTATTGTTATTAAATTCAAAATAAATATCATAAGTTTGTTTATATCAGCTTCAATGATGACATTTACATCCAGTTCCGCAGTTACTTTCTTCTTACTCGTTCCAGGTTAAATAACTGCTTACTCACTGCATGGTCTATGTTTTGGTTTTGCCTAGAGTTTAACCTGAGAAGCACTGGGTAGAGTCTCTCTGCACCAGGGAGGACATGCAGATTTCATGCACAAACCAAGCTGTGGGACTCAAATCCACAAATCTGGACACGTGAAACTACCAGAGCTACTCACTGAATCACTGTGCCACCCTACATCTTTACTAACTGATCTTAAACCTGATTTTAATGTGTCATTCCAGGACGTACACACAAAAATCTATAACATGAAATGCAAACAACAAATCACAAAAGCACTGTAAGCACTGAAAACAGTGGAAAGAGATGCCTCTGGCTCACTGCCCTTACCATTTGAAGACCAGGTTAAGCCAGTCCCCGACCACAGCTACCCATATTAGATTGATGCCCACTTTCTGGCGTAAGTGGAACCAAACGGGAAAGAAGATAAAGATGGGTGTGTGCAGGTCTGCCAGTGTAGAGGCCAGGTGGAACACGCTTTCATAATTTCGGTAGTTTGCTTGGAGGTGGAGAGTCAGTTCCACCCCTATGCCATGCAGAAGGTCCATGATCTTGATGGTGGTCCTGGAATACAGTCCAGAGGAGGAGACTGGGCCTGAAACTGGGGGTCTGGAGTTGGACTAGGCTGTGTGCCTGTCTGCATTCCCAGCTTTGCTCTCCGTTCTCTCCCTCGTGGACTTTATACAAGGACGACGCATTTGTTTGTTTGCTGCAGACTCTCAGACAGTCCAGCTCTGCTGACCTATATAAATGTGACCTAACGGTAGGTGACCAATATGTTATCCACTACTGTGCTTGACTTCACCACTGAGGGACTTTTACCCCAGGAATCAATCTATTTTGAGAATCGGATCCCCCCCTTGTTTCAAGTGGCTCACAGGTAAGCTAGGAACTGAAAACAGAGACGTGCATATTTAGATAGGCAATATATATGTTAAAATTAAACCATGATTAAAATACTCCTTTATAATATCTCAGGAGGAATAAAAGCCCCACTAATGGAAGTAAGACCAGGCACAGTACTGGCTAGCACCCAAATCCCAAAACAAAATAAGCAAGTTTAATAAGTTCAGCCTAAAGTAATAGACGCAGACTGATTACGGTAATGGCTTACCTTCACTGTTATACAAGGACCAGTTCACTGGTTATTAGGTTCACTTACTGACACACACACACACACACACACTCCAGACGCATGATCACAATGAATGGTGAATTACACTTCATCAATGCAAAATGATTACCACACACAGTGCGAGGGAGGGGAGCCGTGAGCCCTGGTGAAAGCCTCTGTCATCTGCTCTAGGGAGTAGGGAAGAGAAAATGTAATGGTTACAGCACAAGCAGCCTGAAAACCAAAAGAATCCAAAAATTACTCAAATAAGGTCATAACTGCAGCAATACCGGAACACAGAAACCATTACAAATAAAAAAAGCAAAGTAAATTCCCGGCTGTACCCTGAGGCCTGGTGCAGCCCTGTAGCTACGTCAAAGGTGGATTACTGCACCCTGCACTAGCCTGACAAAAGCTTAACCATGAGTAACAAGTTCATTTTACAAGTCAGCAAAGCCACAGTGGTAGATTTATGTCATGTAAATCATGTATATGTATTAATTCAGGCCCAGCTCCAGCTTTGAGAATTGGGGGGTGGGATTACAACAACAACAACAACAACAACAAATTTATTTTTATATAGCGCATTTTCATGACTTCACATCATCTCAAAGCGCTATTAAGGTGAGGGGGTGGTTGGGCACACTGTCGCGTGCAGCTTGTTAGTATTTCAGACATGCTGTAGGTGGCCACCTCTGCTCCCCCTCAGAAAACACAGAAATCAGCTTCTACATGAGCTCATCACAGTGACTCCAACTCAGCATAGTCACCTTGAGTCCAAGCAAAAAGCCCCGCCGCTACGATATTTCTCCCATGTCACTGAAAGGATATTGAAAGTCGCTAAATACCAATTTGCGGAAACTTCGAGAGTCGGGGGCGGCTGATTGGAAGAGCCAGGCCTGTCCTGCTCGCCTGCCCCCCCCCCCCACCATGTAGCCAGACACACTCTGCCTGCCTGCCTCCCACCACATATAACCAGGCCCATGAATGAAGAAAATAAGAAGCTAGCACACAAATATGGTTAGACTCAAAACAAGCAAAAAGTTAACAGGTTAGTCCATTCTTACCTCTGGGTACATTCCACGCAAGAGACAATAATATTACATCTCTTCAACTTGTTGCAGCACAGATCTAATTTAAAACACAGTCATTAAATGTGGAACTACAGCATAAGGAGCTCGATCATTACACCCAGTGGCGAAGAGCTTGGGGTGTTACCGTTAGCATGGGGTGTATTAAAAGTAGACAGACAATTACCCATTAGCCACCGGGCAGCAACCTAAGGGTGTGACTGAGAAAGGTAGGGTTACGGCGGCTGGAAAGTTAAAGCACAGTTATAGCAGTGACAGAGCGTTTTGCATAGGTTGTGTTAGCATGATTAAGGGTGAATCGCCAGTCCACCTTAAGGGCTACTGCTCAACAGGCCAACCAGCTCAGAAGTGGGAAGTAGCTGGAGTGGATAACCCTCTTTGTTACTAACTGTGCTATTTGCCAAAAATAAAACAACACTCTGCATAACAAGTACCACAACACTTGCTCAAAACACCAGAAGTGATTTATATCAGAGCAGGTTAATGTATTTAGACACCAGTCTCAGAGACATTATAGATTTGTTTATAGTTTGATATGTTGACAATGAAAATACACAAGAAGAGTTGTGAAATGAGCTCTCTTTTGATCTCTTTACAGAAATCTCCTCATAATGAAACTAAATAAAGAATTAAAACAATAAACCAAGCTTGTACTTTTCTGTGCTTGTTGTCCATTGTTATGTTAATTAGTATGCATGAGAAGGCCCACAATGACAGGAAATGCATTTGTTATGCAATTGTTTTTATAAAGCTTGAGCTTTTAAAAAAGATGCTTATTATAACAGGAAGTTGGATCTGAGCACAAACACATGCACGCACACGCACACACTTTCCTTTACAGCAGTCAGTCTGTAGAGGCAGTATATCATGGACAATGGAAGTCGTACAATCCAGCAGAGAAGGCAGAGGGGTACCAGAGTTAGATTCTGGCATGAGCATGTAGTAGGGAAATCTATGGAGTGGTGTTGGTGTGTTGGGGTCATGGGGAAGTCCAAGGGAGCAGAAGACCAGATCAGGGTCCCCAAATCAGTGCCAGCTTCATCTCTGGTGGGCAGTAAGGTGTGTGGATTTGGGGGGGGGGGGATTATGTCATTCAGGCTGTGGCTTTTCCAGCATCTGCTTTCTGGCAGGCAGGTCCAGGGTTAGCAAATCTGCTCAGACCTCCACTCATTGTGAGGGGCGGGAGCCAGATCTGGCTATTCAGCTGTTAACCTGCTGGCTGGCTCTCCATTATGCTTGTAAATAAGAAACATTTATCTTCCATGTATTCATGACTCTGGGCAAATTATTTCATTTTCTTAATACTATTACAAACTGACAATTTTTTTACTGTTTGCCAGTGTGAAAAATTACATCTTTTTTATAAATCCATGGAAGACCAGAAAAGCATTGACCAAATCCTGTGATTTTTTTAATGTCAACGTATCGAACCTACACACGAAAAACTCATTATCTTACTCTTAATTTGTAACGTACACTCAGACAGGAGCAGAGTATCATGACTAACAGGATAGCGGATAGTCAGCAATACTATAAGTCATCTGCTTTTCCTCTCTGGACGGGATCGACTCATGCACTTATATGGCATGAATCCGCTCTCTTTAACAGCACACCAAATCCTCTCAGCGATTCACTTTCAATGCAGAACTAAATAAAACATCATAAGAGTGCATATGGTTAGTGTTAGAGGGAGACCAAGGGAAACAGTAAGGTCAGGGTTTAAAGTATTACTCAGTAAATGAATTATAACAGACTTTGTTTGAATTTTACATCCAGTGTTTGACTTTCATTGCAGTTTATGAAATCTGAATGTATTAGAGTGTCCCAAAGCCAAAATATTTGTGTATGTAAGGCCCAGAGTACGCTTGATAGTATCCATGGTATCTTCTCTATAGTCAATGAGCAGCTTAGCATGTGCAGCCTAGCAGTATCTACCATTCTCATATGGTGATAACAATCATAATCATAGGAGCAGTTTCTTCAGTTCAGCAGAAAGAATCTGACTCATCCATGGAATTATTTTCTGCAAAGTTTTATTCATTAATCCTTCATGTTTTAAATAAATAGTTTTTAAGCTCCAAGAAGAAATGTGACACTGCAACAATGTACATTAATGCACAACTTTGCTATGGCTATTCTCTATTATCTGTAAAATAAAATTCAGAATAAAGATCAATAATGGATTTGTTATCTAATTGTGGCAATAAGTAATGTTCCAACCTGACAGTTGCTTTGTATTAGGCACATTTTACAGTTGGATTTGTGGGTTAATAATAAGGAAAAACAGAAAAAACGATATTTCTGTGATTATAAATTAGTTTTATTATCACTTGACCCAAGGTTATCTGTCAATAAAGCCATACGTTGAACAATTTCCAGTGAACTTAGTAGTGTGACACAACTAACACATATTACACTTGAATGTATATATGATATATGATTTAGTTTGATTTAGTCACCTATTTTTTGCCCGTTAAAGGGTTAACAGGTCTGCGGACAGGTCGACTGAAGGTCGACCACCTTCGCATGTGTTTGCGTCGCTTGTCCTTTTGACGTCACATAGTAACTTTTTTGCCCCTGTTGCTTTATGACACACATGCAAGGTCCAAAGATCAAGGCATGTTCATGCGTTTGAGTGGTGGGTCCACAGGTATAAAAACAAGGACCAAAGCGCCACAGGCTCCCAGTGCTGCCTTTCCCTCTACCAGCTTCACTCACCAGTGAAAGTGTGCATTGAAGGAGCGGCTTGAAAAATGAATGCAGCCATGGATGCCATGCATGATTTTGGGGTGAGCACCACGCAGTATCTGCAGACCAACTACCATGATGCCCAGGGCTGGTTCCTCTTCGTCTCCTTTGCGGCCGACCTCAGGAACACCTTCTTCGTCTTCTTCCCCATTTGGTTCCATCTGCGGGAGTCTGTGGGCATTAAGCTCATCTGGGTGGCTGTGGTTGGGGACTGGCTCAATCTGGTCTTCAAGTGGTAAGTCAAACCTTCTCCAAAGTTCTCCTTTGGTGACCTCTGTGCATAAATTCTTGTGCCACACAATGAAAATGTTGTTAATCAGACGTTATCCAACAGGATCCTCTTTGGCGAACGTCCATATTGGTGGGTCCATGAGACACTGTACTACAGCAATTCCTCTGTGCCACAAATTGAGCAGTTCCCCATGACCTGCGAGACAGGCCCAGGTGAGGATTAAACGTATCTTCCTTCCTACAGCTATACTGCTTAAATTTGTTTATGTACCTTGATGTTGAGCAGGGTTTTACAATCACAAGTAATGGTATATGTTTTAGCATGGTCAATATCCACCAGACATGGAGTTCACTGCTCAGACCTGTCTTTCATCTAACAGGCAGTCCGTCTGGTCATGCAATGGGAGCTGCAGGTGTCTACTATGCCATGGTAACCTCCATTCTTGCCATTGTTTTGAAAGAGCAGAATGCCAACTCAAAGTCCAATAGTTGGTAAGACCTCCCACTTATCCCAAGTGGTCTTCTTTTAGTAATTATTCACCAATCATGTTCTCACTAGATGGTTTTATTTTTCATTTACCTGATGGTTACCCAACAACTTAATAGCTTTAGTCTCCCACAATGATTTTGTTCTACTGTGGCTAATCATAGATCATATCACTGTGAACTGCCTGTGAGTTGCTTCTTGATTCTTGAGTGTAAATGAAATATTTCTCTACTAGTAGAGTTGTGGCAGTTGGCTGTGACTTCCCAGTGGCAGTAGACAGTGATATATGTATACATTGTGTAATTCTCAGGTGTATGAGGGGCACGCTGTGGACACTCTTCTGGGGGGTCCAGGTGTGTGTCTGTCTCTCCAGGGTGTTTATAGCTGCACACTTCCCACACCAGGTCATCGCTGGGGTGATCACAGGTTAGTGTAATAAAAATACTCACGTACAGTATTGATAAACGATTGTCATACAGTTTGTTTAGGAGAAAACCTTTTCACTTATTTACGTATTTTTCCTTAAACTGATTTATAAAGTAATAATGATGCTAAATGCTGGTTAAAAATGCTCCCCATCATTAAATTGATGTTGAATCTGCACTCCTGATCACAGGTATGATCGTGGCTGAGGTCTTCGACCGAGTGCAGTGGATCTACAGTGCCAGTCTGAAGCAGTACCTGTACGTCACCCTCTTTCTGCTGACCTTTGCCCTGGGTTTCTACGTGCTGCTGAAGGCACTCGGCGTCGACCTGCTCTGGACTCTGGATAAAGCAAAGCGGTGGTGCATCCGGCCCGAATGGGTCCACATGGACACGACTCCCTTCGCCAGCCTCCTCCGCAACATGGGCACCTTGTTTGGCCTCGGTTTGGGCCTGCACTCTCCTCTCTACACAGAGAACAAGAAGAGCAAGAGCGCCTCCTTCAGGCTGGGCTGTATTGTGGCCTCCCTATTTCTACTGCACCTTTTTGACTCATTTAAACCTCCTGCCCACACAGCCACTCTGTTCTACCTACTTTCCTTTTGCAAGAGTGCTACGGTGCCCTTAGCCACTGTCACCATCATCCCATACTGCTTGTCAGGAGCTCTGAGTGGAGACAGCAAAAAGCATCTTTGAGCTGGAAAGGCCAAGGTGAGAGCTGGACCTGAATTGGACTCATCTGAAAATGCTGAAGAGTATTCAGAGGTGCTTTACTTTCTGCATTTCCTGCAAACACAGTCCAAGAGCTCATCTAACAAATAACTGGCTTTAGGTAGTGACTGCATGACCAGTTGCAATCAGTCCAGCATCAGCAGACTACACAAAATCACACCAGCATTTCTTTTACAGTTCTAACAAACATGTAAGAAACAAAACACAAATTATGATTGTGTGAACTCATAATTAATTGACCATGGGTACATTTCCCAAAACCATAGCTGCTAATAACGTGAGCAATTTACATAGTTGGAACCATGCAACTGAATGATTCCAACTATACCAGTTGCTTACAGAAACTTTTGGAAAACATAGCCCATCATAGTCTTCAGCCATTCACTCCTATAGATAAATGTCATCCTTATTTTAAAGAATTTTGATAGTTATGATTGTGATTAATCCTGATGATTGTTGCTGTGACAGTAACAGTATTTAAGAGCTGTATTTCATTTTAATTTTCCCATTTTTCATTTTATTTAGATGTTCAGCTTTTGAATCCTTGAACAAGTTTGAAAGATATATAGTATTGTATTTGAGCAACTTGTAAAAGTGACTATACAAGAGCCAGATATTGTTTTCACTCAATAATATTCATGGAAGGCTTTCTCATCTCCTACAGACATCAGGAAACAAAACAGAAGTGACTTCTAGGCTATAACATTAGTCTAATGTATTACTTGGTAGGAAAAACAACATGTCCATAAGTTATTAACGTCTGTGTATGTAATTCCGGCAAACATGATTTCAAGAAATGTTAAAAGACTACTAGCCTGTTTGACAGATTTTTTATTTTTTTATTAAAGATATATTTCTGTAAAAAGAAGCTGTGCTTAAATTGAAGGGAATTTATAATAAAACAGTTAAAAACATTTCTGTTGTCATTGGTCCAGTGGTTGTGAAACTGACTCTGCACTATGCAATCTATTATCATTAAATATGAAATCCTTATTTTAGTTATGAGCTTCACCGTAACTCAACTACAGTTACATGTAAGTAATAGTATTTAAAGTAATACAACAATCAGTAATGTAATTATAATAGTCCCTTTTCCATCACAGAATATCAATTAACGAGTCATGCATTTACATTCATAAATTTACAAGAAAACTACGTGTTGTTCATACTGCTTGTAAACAGTACTTTGTTCATTCTGTATATTGCCACTTATTTCAGCTGTTTGTTTATTTATTGTTCTGATACTCTGTGTCCTTACCAGAGCAAACAATGTGCTTTGCTGTTACAAAAACAAGAACATGTGCAATAACATACACGGAAAAGGAAGGAAATAAGGCCGCAGCCAAAAACCAGGTTTGCGTTTCCAAATGTGGCACCCGATCATTTTTGGAACATACTCTAGGAAGGGATCTTAATTAACTTTGCTTAAAACCAGCACATGAAAGATATTTGATAACATCAGCCTCTTTACTTACTTTACTTTATCTCTTTAAATTATAACGCTTCACCAAAAAATGTAAACAATCTTTAAGATGTTTAAATTCCAGAATATGAACAAATTTTCTGGCCTGTGAAAGTAGCATTACTTCCGGAATGAACCAGGCTGCTGTTGCCATCTCCAACATAGATAACAGTTTGTTATCTAAGCAAAATTTACAAGTTGCAGCAGAATAATCATTTGTGATTTTCTCATGGTTGCCATGCAGGGCTTATTTCAGAAGCAAGTAGGCAACAGAAAATACAGAAAACATCTGAAGTCTTTACGTCACAGTGGCACAAAGTTTACTGGAGTCACCACAGATTGGCCAGTAACGTGGAACATAAATAGTCAATGATGAATTGTGTCAGACTACACTTCACATAAACATAGATAATAGGTGATAATTATTAACCTGTTTTTTGAACTCAGGGCTGCAATTTCATTGGCACTGCAGACCCAGGAGCGAACATGACAGGGATCTCCATGGCCCTGGGAACCTGAACATTCAATATTTAACCAGCGTTTATCTGTTATTTACACGTGCAGATCTCAGTTTCAAGATTTTGGTAGTACGTGAGTTTTCTTGTTGTTGTTGTTGTTGCCGTTGACCCAGTTCTTGTTGGTTTAGCCGTCTCAGCGGGGGGCGTGATGTGACCTGTGCCGACGCGGACGGCAGCGCTGGCGGGCAGCTGTGTTCTAATATGCCGGTGACTTCATCCAGACCAAACACTGCACGTGAACTCCAGCATGACAGATGAGCTGGGATAACTACCTCCACCGCTGTGCAAAAATAATGCACAATTTGCTGTAGTATGACTCACGAAGTCCTAAACACCATCCAAGGAATGGCTCTAGTTATACTTCGACTTTATTTGTGTAGAATAGTTTTATCAAGAAACTCAACTGCTTATCACCTCAGGGCTGTGGTGTAACATTAAAGATAACATGCAATGTTTTACCCTGATCCAAAAGGCTAAGTTTAGCACAGCAGTCTGGTGCTGACTGTGATATTATGTTTTAGGTGCTTCTCAAAACATATCTATCGATCCTTAACCACTTATCTGCTACTGGGTGACAGTTGGTCTGTCCCAGAAAACAAGGCAGGGGACATCCTAGAGGGAAAAGCAGCACATTACAAAGCACTTATAAGACAATGGACAATTTAGAGTTTTCTCATTGAGTCTGGGAAGAAAATGCAAACTCCATGGGGTTTTCCCCGTTTGTATTCATTTCTATGGGAAAAACCCTAATCCCAACAATGACAACCTTAACCACAACTAATTAAATGAAATAGAACACTTCAGACATTATTTGTTTTTTTTTTTGATTGCAGTCACAGAATTTTTTATAAAATTGAGTGTCCCCTTCTGGGAACAAAAATAAATGGTCCCCATAACATCAAAATGTCCAGTTTTTATTACATTGTGGGGACACTTGATCCTCATAATGTAAGATGAACATAACTCTCACACACACATAAACAACAGGATTTAAACTCTCAACTGTAGAAATGTAAGGTAACGGTGTGCTCCCTCAGAGGATTATGAAAACTCTTTTCTTGTAGTTCTTTGCATGGAAAAAAACACTAAAGCAAAACTGGACATTTTCCAGGCTACAGTTTACATTGTGTCTGATTCATTTATGTGCGAAACCAGCCCGATAGCTGACTTGTGGCTAAATATGTGCCCAATATACTAAACCACTGTTTGAGTAGCATCACAGCAGGAAACCAAATGTGCCTGATTTCTACATGCATACTGCCCCCCTGTGTTGGTCAGCAGGCACAGGAAGTCTTTTAACTAGGCATGACCATGAATTTATTTTGAATTTAACCCATATGTGACAATGTAACATAGCAGGGGGCAACTAATTCAGCACCCAGGGAGCAGTGCTTGGGGTTGGTACCTTGCTCAGGGTACCTCAGTGGTGTCTTGCTGGTTGGGGATTTGAACCTGAAATTTTTCAATTATGAGTGTGCTTCCATAACCATTAAACCACCACTGCCCACCGAGAGAGAGAGTGAGCTATGGTACACACCAAGCAGAGGTACTAGTGCCAACCAAGGCCAACAAATGATCAGCTCCCATTGGGCTCTCATGAAAGGACTGGTGACTCTAAACACTGGTGATGACAGTAAGCTGGGGTTGTTCAGAGTGAATGTTAGTCTCTAGCTGAGGCACGTTTTGTCTACGTTCCCCTTTGTGATTTTCAAGGACAGGATGTCAAGGCACAGCTGTGACTGGAGAAGCATCCTGTTTGGGGGTCTGGAGGTAACATCCCTGCAATTTTCAGACTATGTGGTTCTTTTTGCCTCATCTGACCCGAAACGATTCATCAAAATTTGGATGTGTGTCTATGGCTGTTTAAAAAGATAGGTTACAAGGCACCATGCAGGTCGAAGGAGCATGCATCATCCATGTCTTACAAAACATCTTATGGTCTTCACACAAAGATTAAGTATCACATTCTCTGAGACCATCAAAGTCACAAAACGACCTTCTGTTGAATGTGTTAGCTCAGTGACTTTTTTCCCCTCTTTTGTCACAGCCGATTTACTTCTGAAAGGATGCAAGAAAGGAACTGCAGAAGAAACCACATCTTACTTCACTCACCCCCCCCCCCCATGAGGGTTTTTCCAGTTGCTTTTGGAAATGACACTTCCAGACTGTCATTTGGCATATAACATACAGTAAGACTTGGCTTTCAAGGTGTCACTCTGAAGCCATTATCAGGACAGTCAATGCTACAGCTGGAAAATACAAATCTATAATAAATTTTTGAGCTGCAAATAAAAATTATGCAGTGAACACTCTTTCAGCATCAGAAGGGAATGTACTGTAAGACAAACATGTCAGTCAGCTGCAATACAGTTTACAATTCTTTCATCTCATTAGCGTTGCTGTTTAAGAGTATATCATTACGTCTGACAGGTTCTTCTTGATACTCGACAATGTAAAATATGCAGTTTACTAAATATCCAATTCGTGCCTTGAATTTTTGTATCCTTATCCTCCTAGCTAATAAGCACAAGGTAGGCAGCACACTTTTATGCAGCTTTTACTGTTTGTCAATGAGGTCATACAATCAAAATACAATCTACAGTTGCCGCCAGCAAAGTATCAATTCTCAATCCTTGCTTGAATGCATTAATGGCTCATGAATCTATTCACATTCAATTCAGATGTCTTGATACATACTTACTAGCTAAGGTTTCTGTTCCTCAAAGGTTGATGTAAACAAAATTACAATATAAACTTGCTTGTTTCGCATGTGCTGCAGTAAATACATTCATGTGCGGATCTGAACATGTTAAAAACGGACAGGAATGCTTCCCCCATGCATTTAGAGTCAGAGGGGTGCTTTCAAACAGTATACCTCAACAAAACCGTATAATCAGCCATAATGCATGAGGCCAGTTGGACATTTTCCACCAGCAAATACTTGGCCTTTTGCTAACCCTGTTCTCTGGAGCCCATTCCCATTCCTGAATGTCTATTGCATATTTTTTCTCCCAGACTGAAAAGCAAAACGAATACCCTCGCATTAAAAATTAGAACTTAAAAAGTTGAATCCACCATTATCTACAATCAACATTTGAAAAGTCAACTGATAAACAGAGACTATGAATATCACCATATGTAGAGGGTGCGTGGAGATAACAGAAAGAACAAAGGAATATGGATATATTCCTGAGTATTTTGATATATACAAATTTTCTAAGATGGTAGTTAAACAAGAGACAAAAGAGTGCCTGTACTGTAGGCTGAATGAAAATATAAAGGGAAACCATCTGCAAATCATGAGAGGATACATCAAAGACACCGGACTGCAGAGAGGAACAGATCTCAAGTCAAAACTCACCCACAGTAATAGACAGAGCTTCACCTGGACCCTGAACAATGGAAAAAAAGTAATGTTTCACTTATTTGGAATGTGCTTTTATTCAAACCACCCTACGTTTCTTTCTCTTTTTTTAGAGAAAGCGGGGTTAGTCCCTATGGGTTATGGGTCTTGCTCTGGGCCCCAAAGGCTGCTGACCCAGGAATTTGAGCTGGTGCCCTTTTGAAAACAGGCTCAGCCTCCTAACCCACTGACCCACACAGTGCCCCCCAAGGGAGCCCCCTTTCACCATTTTACCTTCATGAGAAACTGACTCACTTTCTGAGTAAGTCAAAGGTTGCCTTCAGTCCTCAATGTGAAAGACCCTTCATGGTCTGGAATGCTATCTGGTATGGCATAGCTGTGTAACAAGCGATCTGAGGACATTTCACAGGACAAGGTGCATCCTATGGTACAAATATTGCTGCATCATGATGCCTCCATATACAGTGGCACATAGATTTGAGGGTTTCATGAGTACTATGATGAAGACAAGTGACTCCCATGGGCTCCCCAATGACTAGAGCTAAACATCACCAATCCTTTAATGAAACTTCTAGAATACAGAGCATGAAGCAGATTTCCAACTTCTTTCCTCAAAGAACAGGCGTCTGACAGCATTCCGAAAAGTACCAAAGCTGTGTGAATTGACTCCCAATTAGGGCCTAGAAATTATTATAATGTTCGGTGTTTCCATTATCTTGTCCCCCAATTGTAGGTGTTTTGTGGTATTTAAATAGCATTCTTATGATGAAACGGAGTCAAAAAATAAAAACTTGATTATGAAATGATTACGGCAAATTGCATTATTAGACTCAATAAGCAACATATAGTATATAACCAGATGTCATCATTTAAAAAAAATCACACCACTGAGTTTTTTTAGATTTAAAATAAACCACTATCACAATAAACAGCACAAAAAAAGCAGACTGACAAAGGATTCTAGATAAACAAATTCATTAGTCATAGCACTGCAAGACGTACTGATAACTTACGGCTATAAATTCTTATTTCCATTATCCTGCAATGGCATTTTGGTTGATAAGTTTAACCTACTCATAATGCTTAATAGTTAATATCCTTTGTTTTCTTGTTTCTGTCCAACTGTATCCACCACTGCTGATTCCGAACTAATGACGTCTCTTATCCTATATAAGTTATGTGTTCCCTGGGTGACATGCTTCCTAACTAAAAACATAATTCACAGATAAAGCATGTCAGAGTCACGGAAGACATTTTGGACAATAACATTATTGGGAAGTTAAGGGCAAATTTATCTCAGCAGCTAAATTTGCAGCGTGATGTATGCAGTCCATGTAACTGGCGTGATCTCAAGCAGAGGCCGTGTAACTGACACGCAAACAGCCATCTGAATCAAAGGAGCCTTTTCAATATGTATCAAAGTAATCAACTTACTTTAGAGTATTAAAGTATCAGAGGTAAATCTCAAGCTATAACAAACATTGAAATGACAAGGAAAGACTGGACGGAACCAAAGGAACTCAGCGACAGTGTTGCATTGGGTTCACAGAGAACACATTCATGATAAAGTACATTTTGACAAACAAAAAAGTATACATTTCATATATTTAAAATGATTTCCTAATCACTATACATATATGCCATATTTTACCTCTGTAGCATAAAATTAGTCTCCGTTTACAGTACTAAAGTGATTGGAGACGCACCAGTTTAAATGTACTCTGCGTGAAGGATGTATTTCCACAAAGAGAAATTATTAACTCAATTGCTGAATTTTCTACATGATTACATGCAGCATCAACACATTTTAGCACATTTTTGTTAGGTTTTGGGTTTGTCTGCCTTTGTGGGTGTCTGCGTACTGCTGGAGAATCCGTCCTTCCAGCTTCCCATAATTATGCTTGCGTGAGCCCCTGTGCATATCTGTGTGTGCGTGCGTGTTGGGGGGGGGGGGGGAGGTTCATTGGGCTGCATTAACATCATAACCTCCCCTCGACACCACATCCACCCACACCTCTGGATGACACAGCAGGGCTGTGCTCATGTGCGTTCACTCCTCCAGGTGGGAGCACTGGCTGTGCTCCTGCAGCAAGGCCTCCACCTCCCCCCTGCGCTCCATCCGACTGGCCTTGCCTTGGAATCTCCCTTTTTTCCCTGCACCTTTCCCTTCCAGTAGCTCCGCCACCCTGCATCCAGGACACAGATATAGAGGGAAACAATGTCAGGTCAGATGATACTTGGTCTGATTGTTTTTGTTTGTAAGTAACAAAACAAAACACATAATTAAAACCAAGCAGTGTTCAGCATTTGGCTCATGAACACTGGTGCTGCATTGACTGACTGACTCTGGTTTCTCCCCAAAAAAGTGTCACTTTGGATGAAATAATTTGTGAGATGTATGCAAATGTAGGGTAAAATGTTCTTTGTCAATTATAAGTTCTTAAACAGATTGTAGACCTTGAGAAACACAGTAACAATAAAAATCACAGTTTCATTTCTGTACACTCATTAGTTAAACCCAGACGAGGAGATCTCCACGCTTTCCAGGTGGCATCACAAGCTTCTGAAACCCTAAAAGATCCTCTAACTGCACTTCACCTGGGTCCCATCTTCTCCACAATTTCCACAGGTCCAACTAGAAGGAACAGCCCTGCTCCCTTCTCCTCTCCAACGGATAAGAACAAGACCGTTTCCTGGAGGGAGGTGAGATGAACAGAGATGGTTCATGCATCTTCAAGAGTGTCTGGTTTTCATCAGTGCCTCGCAAGGCAGACAGTAAGCAGACACCAACCCAACATATTCCTGGGTAGTCCTCCAAAGCAGAGGCATTTTAAGTGTTTTCATTAAATCACCAAACTCAACTTTTTCCTCATAACTTTAACTCTTTCTTTCCCGTTGAGTTTTTCTCCTAAACACTCAACAATAGCAGAGCAACAGTACAACCATGCGACTTTAACAATGGCAAAAAGAATCCCACTGCATGACTGTGTGTACTTATCTAGCGAAAGTCTTTTTTTCTACCTTGTTTACATTCAACATCACCCATTCTGGGGAGCTGCAGTGGCTGAGGGGATATCAATGTCACAATGTCTCACAGTGTGTGGATTTCTCACTGCTTGCTTGGCCTTTCCCCAGCTATTCTGATTCCCTCACATATCCAGAAACAAGTGGTCAAGTTAACTGGTGACTGTAAAATGGTGGAACAGTTGTTAGAATGTGCCCTGTGATCGGCATTAGGGGGCAGCATGTGGCTCAGTGGGCTAAGCCTGTGTGCTTGTAATCACAAGGTCGCCGGTTCAAACCCAGCCTCAGCCTGTCTGAAGGTCCTTGAGCAAGGCCCTTAACCCCCAGCTCCCTGGGCGCCCCAACAGGTGGCTGCCCCTTGCGGACAGCTTCCTCTACAAAGAGCAAGTTGAGGGAGGTATAAAAAGGAATTTCCCCATGGGGATAAATAAAGGATTAATTCTATTCTATCCCATCCTGTATTAGATAAATGGTTATGAAAGATGGATGGACAGGATTTCCAGGGCACACAGTCACCAAACATGTTTGCCGTCCAAGAAGAAGCTGGAGTACCAGAGGAAAGTAAGGCAGATCCAAGGAGAACCAGCAGCTCCACAGATAGAGTGGAGGCCAAATTCATGCACATAAGCCAGGGTCAGGGTCAAGGCTATTCAACATTACATCCAACATCATTCTCAACAAAAAAAAAAAAGAAAAACAAACCTCTGTGCCAATTTCATTTGCTATTATATTCATAAACTCGTTATCACCTTCCTTTCTGCAAAGAAAGCAAACAACAAAAAGCTATTAAGAGCAGAACTATTATAACTACACCCAACCCGGCAACATCCAATCACAACATTTCTCGGTCATTTTCTAAGGGCACATTTTGTAACAAGGTCGCCATCTAGTGTGATCATTTCAGCATCGCACCTCACCAAACAAAGGATAAAGCCCAGCATAGCAACACTGTTACCTGCAACTTTATCATGCCCTTCGGTTTAGTTCTGTAGTATAATTCTTTGTTGCAGTAGTAATTGTAGTAGTGGGATAATGTTTTGGGAACATCAGAAAAACCGGACATCATGACGGTTTGCATACCTTAATTATAATATTCGGCACATGCTCACAGAATGCAAAATGGTTAGTGGGGAAGACCCTTACCTGTGTAAGCAGAACAGGTTGCCTCGGTTTGGATTGTTCTTGTAGTTTTGGGCAATTAGCACCGCCATATCTCGTAAGAGACTGAGGTTACTCTGCACAAAAAAATAAAGACTTATTAAATAATCCTAAATAATTAACATTACCATAAAAAGCATCATTTTTTGACACCTTGGAGATTCATGGTAATGATTTGGCTGACCTTCTGCAATGCCTTGACTGACTTCTGCACCTTGTCCACAGCTTCAACGTGGTCGTCTACCCCTGTCCTGTGAGTTACAGAGGGCCAAGCCCAGTCACTATAGTACTGAGGTACAAGTTTGGCTGCCAGTTTGCAATCACTCAAGCCATGCTCCCCCAAGTACTGTACTTTTTATATTATAAAAAATTACAATTAAAATTAAATGTATGGTCAGAATGGAAAAAAAATTATGGATAATGAATTATTCCATACAGAGAGGCATTTTTGTACTGTATTAGAAGTATGATATTAGGAATGCTTTCATAAGGTATTTCCTTACTACAAACCTAATAATGTCTATTAATTGGTTGCCCATATATAACCAACAAAATTAACAGAGGCTAGCCCAAAGCTGAGAATGACATGCTTTTTAGTTAAAAAGATCACTGCTCTTACTTCAGAAGCGCTGTCAAAGCCCGCTCTATGGTGTAGCTCTTCTCAGCATACTTAAGAACCCGGTTTCCAGCAAGGAAGATCAAGTTGATTTTGTTTTTCTTTCCTTTTTCAATCCCCAGGATTTTTATAACCTGAAATTGACGATTAGAGACTGTGAGGAAAAACTGGGAAATGAATATGAATGACACAACATGCTTATCCTGAACAAGTACTTACTAAAGAACAGATTGATGGACATATGAATGGATGGATGGATGGATGGAAAGAAATTCTTTGCATCTTTGCAACTAAGTTACTCTTCCCTCCTCCTAACTTGCATTGTCTGTCTATGTGACAAACAGCATCTCTAAGGGGATCACTTCAAAAAACTGCGTTTAAAACTGGGTTTAAACTTCCAGGTACATCTGGAATGACTTAGAGAGGATGTTGCTGCCCTCAGCATCACGGAGGCATCACCTGCAGGTGGCTCAGGTTTGACACGTGGGTTCCACAGCACATGTTGGCATCCACGCCCTCTATGTCGATCACTCGGATGGGCCCAACAGCGTCTTCTGGGAGACCACGGCTTCTCACCTGGGGAGGGGGATTACCAGCAAAGGAGATTCTGACCCAGTCCTACAGCCAGAACGCAGAGATTTCACAACCCCTGAATCTGCTCTGTAAGACTCCTGCTACAAGAAAAACAATTTTAGGCCGGCTAACCAGGGTGAACAACGACTTCCAAGAAAAGAAAAGCATGAATGGATACACTTGAAACGGATCAAACTGAGTCAGCAAAGCATTAAAATAATACTGACTGATCAAAGAATCCATCTGAATCCAACGATTTTTTTTCATGATGAATTCATAAGTGCACACGGCTTAGTTATAATTGAGAATTAACAGCCATCTTGAGACTGGTAAGACTATCGGTACGATTAAAACAACATTTTGGTTAATGATGGACTGCATATATAACGATGGTCCCACAGGATAATAATGGAATTGAAAAATTCCTATCACATCATAGCCATTGTAACATTATAGTGCCAGGTAATATGGGTTTATGTTGATGTTGGTGTAAACAAACAATTATGCATATGGTTATATATTACCTTTACTGTACTTTGTATTGTTATCTAGGCTATACCATATAGCCTAGGTGTGTAGTAGGCTATACCATCTAGATGTACACTCTGTGATGTTTGCACAATGAAAACACCACTTAACGCATTTCTCAGAACGTATCCCCACTAAGTGACACCTGACTATTTTGTATTCTGTAAGAACTGGAAATACAAATTCAGTCCAATTTTAATAAAAGTGGTGTGCAAGTTCAGTAATTTCCCTCTGTTATCTATCCCCATTCGATGGGTAACCTGCTCCATAGCCGGGTCATCTAGCGTGAGCACTTTGACTGTGACGGGGACGTGCCCCCGGATCTTCTCATTCACAGCTCTCTCCAGGGCCTCTATGTCCCCCGGCTTTGCGGTGCCTGTGTCCAGCTCAATAGTGCTGCGCTGACGCCCCAGTTCCCTGTGAACAGATCCAATAAAAGCACACACTCATCAGCATTTCCTTTGAAAGTCAGCAAATTATCTCAGATAACAGACATATTTTCAAGCATTACAACAGTCTCCCACACACATTAGGTTACCACATACATTTGTGTGCATTATTCAATTCTGGTTGGTCAAATGAATGCTTAAAAAAAAGTGAGAAAATTAATACCAATTAATAATTGATAAGCAAGCAAATCTTATTTTCATTTCTTTTATTTATAAGTAAACTGCTTACCAGGAGGTGGTCTTATAACTAAACATGGTGTCAGCCATGGCTGTGATTAAATGCTGACCTGAGAGTGAACAAAACAACGACATTTAAAAAACTTACGATATTAACAAAGAGATGCAAATGTTATAGACGGGGCTCCAAAATGGGTTACATTTACAGCTTATACTTTGAAACAGATGAAGTAACATTCATAAATGTGAACATCAGTGGTTACAATGATATTTAAAACATATAGAGATCAACAGAGAAAAACATAGCATACAAAAAACTAGTTACAACTTTAATAACAGAGTCTTACCAGAATGCTGCTGCATGTGGTCAAACCTGCGATCCCAGTCCACCTTCAGCTGGACTTCTAACCCCACCTCTAGCGGAGAGCTCACAAAATGTACAGCCTCCGCCCCCTGCCTTGTCACTCTCAGGACAGGCACGCTCGCGATGGTCCCCCGGTCATCTGGCTGCAGCGTGCAGGACAGAGTATCAGGACCTCTTTATAACATGGGGCCAGTTTTCAAAGAAAGCCCGGAGACTGCTCAGGATCTTTCTGCGTAACTGAGACGGCAGGACAAGACCCAGGGGCGGCTGGAAGTCATCTGCACCTAACAGCTCAATGGACAGCTACCGCTTTGTGTGTTTGCAGTTTGCACGAGCTTCCACTGACAGTACACAGATTTGGACTTAAGTAAGCTAGTGTCTCTAAATTGCCTTTAGCAGGGTTGCCCAATTCTGGTCCTGGAGGGCCAGAATTCAACACAGTTTGCAGATTTCCCTGCTCAAATATACCTACTAAACCTGGTAATTAGCTGATTACGATGTCTATTCAGCAGGAAATCTGCAAACTCTTGGATTCTGGCCCCCTGAGACTGGATTTTGGCAGCCCTGGCCTACAGCATTCGAATATGGCCCCATCAACAGAGCTCCTCTTCCTTGTGCCTTATGCTTCCTGCTATAGCAGTCTTGCCAACTTTTGTCAGCTGGCTGGCGTGAGATTTTCAAATCTGCACACACATGCACATGTATGTTACAGTTTTATTATCTTGTAAACAGTCTGTATGGTTTGCAAACTACCCCAAAGCTTTTGATGCAGCCAATTTTAGGTTTATAATGGAATATAATATAGATTTGCCATAAGAATTTTTTGTGTGTGCGTGAGTTAGAAGTAGCGAGGGTCACGCCAGATGCTTCAGAGTTGGCAACCCTGGCTATAGGCTCCGGGATTCCTGCAACTGCAAGGTTGAAGATGTATTTTTGAAAAATGGATGAACAGTAGATTAGCCATTTCACTCCGTAAATTGAGTGACAGATTTTGAGCCGTTAGATGTGAAATACCACTACTTACCTGCCCACCTCCCTCGGGAAACAGAATGGTGTCTTTGAGTATAACATTAAAACCCTTCACCTTCTCCTTCTTCCCATCGTTTTCCAGTTTCAGTTCTGAAGGACAACAGGACACCACTGTGCTGACAAACTGAAAGCGAAAACGTCTGTAAGTTAAGCGTCAGTTTACCTGTATGGAAAAGACAACGTAGTTTGTAATTTGTTTCATTTCAACGGTTGGCGTAGGTAAAGCATTATTTTTTTCCCTTTTTACAAAGCTATACCTATGTGATATTCCTTCTGCGTTACAATCGTTATTGTATGTAACTAAGAAAATCCTGACAGACAGATGCAGATAGCAGACCTGTCGTAGAACATTTGTGCGTTTGATACAGCAGAGGATTTAATGATGTCACGTTCAAGACCGATATCGTTAACCAGTAGTCATTAAAAACTGTTTCAGGCGCATTTTATGCTCAACATTTATGCTCATCCTGACTCAACACAGTGACAGCTGCAATTACTCCTGCCCGCTTGATTTTCCGGGACAGCTGGTAATGATGTGAGCACGTGGCTTAAACTTACATAAATATGAAATCACTTCTACGTCAAGAACACGAAAGCCCAAGTGCACAAACTTTGGGTATAACATACACAATGAACATCAAATGACCCTATCCAATTCAGTCTACTGCACTTTTTGGGTTCCTGTGTTAATGGCGAATTTGCGATCCAAAACCGAACCATTTTCAACTTAAACTGATCAAAACGTGAAAATGTTTGCATCCTACCTCTTGCATGTAACAGTCCCTCTGGCACTGAAAGGCCATTTTTATCTGATTACAAAACCTCAATATTACAATCGATCACCCGGCTCTCCTTAGCTCGGTACAGAAACCTACAGATAGCGATAGGGTACAAAAAGACACGATCATGTACTTCGCGGAACAGAAGACTGCACTGACAGGATGTAGCAGGTGAAAGAATACAAGCAGAATATTCGGTAACAAGCACAATATTGTCAAATGCACATATTCCGAATAAGGATGTAAGTTATAAGGTGTTTTCTTGTGAGAACGCTAATGTTAACATAAATCCTGAAAGCGCTGTTTTGTTACAGCCACACGGGGGAGCCAAAATGGTTTATCCAACTATGCTCCACATTTCTTATAGCCTTTATTATCCAGGATCCCTTGGAATCGTTCTACCCCGGCACCACAGTACCCCTGTATAGGCTTATTATAATTATGTCTGACAAATACAGTTGTATTTTGTACAAGTATCCTAATATTGGTAGACACTATAAGGAGATGTATTAACTAACTATATAGGCCTAGTATCAACTATTTTCATAAATGATATATGGAGGCCAGGAAAAAGCTTTTTACCATGATTTTAGTAATAATTTGAAAAATACATTTATCATTATACATTCAACTTGATTTACAAGCATGTACAAACTGTAAAATGACTGTCATTGTCGGTCTTTCTTATTTTCTCCCAAATCTGAACATGTGTGATAGTTCTGCACCAGTCATCTGCAACACCTTCAGTTGGTGCTCCCAAGGAATTCTTTATACTCCACTGACACTCATGCCAGTTGCTTAATTTACACTTCATTGGTCACATTGCAGATGCATTAACAATCAGCGCGTTCTTTCACACTGTTGGCAGTAAGAACTGCTAGAACCTGACAGGTTTACAAGGGTAAGAGGTTAACCTACGCATTCTTACAAACCTCCCTGTCTCCTCACACGGGGGACGTGCCAAGGTCATTCCATCAGTGCAGAACTTACAACCACATTTGGATTAAAGCATAGCTAAACACTTAACTTACACAGCTGAGTCTGAGGGAGAAAACTTCATCTTTAAGAAAATTCCCACACCTGTAAAGTTTTCTTGGTCAAATTGAATGTGAATTAATAAGCTATCCAGATAAGTGCAGATTCTTCAGCTATAATACAGAACATCTTTGTCCTTGACTTCAGATGTGGACTGTCAGCTTGTAAAAGAAATTACTAAGGGGTCATCTCTGATCTTATAAGTAATGGTAAAAATCCATTGCTAAGCTATACCAGTTACTAGGGCGCCACATGCATTTTGACAGTACACACAGCACTAAGAAATGTGTAACAATTGCCACAGGAGCTTTGTCTTCTTTACTTTCTGTCCTTGTAGAATCAGTTTGTCAGTTCACATCAGGCCAGGGGAAAATCTAGAACAAAACTGCATTCACTTTAAGGGTTCTGAATATCCTATTATATGATGTCAACCAAAGCTTTGCAAAATCAAAGGATAAGGCTGCAGCAATCATTGAAAAAGGTTTGAGAACAGAATAAGGTATACTTTCATTGGAGTCACAATATGTGTCTAACCCCCTATGTGCCATCAGATGCTAATTTTATATATTTGTTACACCTTCAGGCAGCTTAATAGAAATTTAAATGTTTTTCTGCATCACAGTGGTTGTACAAATATCATGCAAATAATGTGAGATGTGTACAATTTAGCCTGATGGTCATTACCTGGATTACATTTATACAACCTCAATCATCCTGAAAGAAGGAGAAAAAACACATTATGTACCATGAATACATTTCATATGACTACATTAATAAAACGTAAAGCCTATTAACAAAAAGAGAGCTGTATTTGAAAACTGTTTAATTCTACCAGTATTTTATGGCTACTGTTTATAGTAGCTGAGGAAAGTGGAATAAATACTAACATCCAAATCATCAAGGTCATCCATCGTTGGAATTTCTGTCTTTTTGCTCATATCTTTCAGCATCTAGGAGGGAAAATGGCATTTTATCCATAGCAACTTGCAAAGCTAAAACTTAATTATAGCATGTTGCTGAAGTATTGCCTTTTATGTTTGGTCGCAAGACCAATTCCTTAAGCACTATAGTGTTTTGTTGGCCATACATTTCTAAAAATGTGTCTCTTCTGAAACTTTGATGCTTGTTCTGTGTTTTTGCTGACACACAACCAAGCTAGCCTTTGTAAACCTGCGTGGCTTTGGTGGCACTTACATCCACGTAATGCCCATACTCCTCCATTCCCTCCTCCTCTTCATGCTCCCAGTCTCTCCAGTTGTCAAAGTCCACAGACAGCCAGATGGGCTGCATGTGAATGCAGGTTATATAAAAAAAACAGCATTTCAAAGGGATTTTATAATTCTTCATTACAGTGACTTGGTGGGTGGACCTGTACTCTGATTTCTCTGTGGTTCTGGGCAGAGGTGGAAAGTTCAGATCCAGAAAGTAGAAGTCCAGACCAAGATTTTGTTTCAACCAACCAGTTAATTATAAAGAGTCACAGTCATAGAGTACTCAACTAGCTGGTTGAAACAAAATCTTGGTCTGAACTTTTACTTTCTGGACCTCAAATTTATACTTCTGATTCTGGGTTTGGTGCCCACTCCTAGTTCTGTGTGTGTAGCTTGCATGCCTTTCCCTGTACTCTGAAGGCCCCTTGTGTGATTACATTTGTGAGTGTTTGTGCCATGTGAAGGGCTGGTTGCCCACCTACAGTGACCCCTGTCTCATGCTTTCTGCTTCCTGCTTTGGGCCCTAAGCCCCCCATTAACACGTACTGGACAATCAGTTAATAAAGACAGATGGTTGGCTGTCTTTGATTGCATATATAACTCCTATGGTCTAGTGAGAGATGGATTGGGCAAGCCTTAATAATTACAAAGCACAATTACAACATGAACTCAGCAACTTTTCACGCAATAATGGCCAGTCTTGATTGGGTACCACAATGTGAAATAACTGAGAAAAAGGTAAAATCCAAACATGGGACAGACATGCACTAATGTATCTCTTATGTAATACTAAGTGGAAAAAACAACTAATTATTTTTTTTAGTTGCTCCTTGCCTTGACTGGGTCTTTGGTCAAGCGAGGCCAGGCAACATTCTCCTTTACTTTCCTCAGGAGGATGTGGACAGTGCGGTCATGTCGTGTTTCCCTGGAGTCCTGTAGAGTCAAGACATAACTTAACCTTTCAGGTTGGGAGTTGTGTGATTTTTGGAGGGAGGTGTTGCGTGGATCAGCCCATTAGGACTCTGTACTTTTGATCAGAAGGTCACCAGCTCAAATCCCAGGTCTAGCAGACTGATGTCACCACTAGGTCACAGGGCAAAACCCTTAACCCCCAGTTGTCCCTGGGGCACTGTGCACTGGATGACCTTGCAAGATAACCCCCCAGTCTTCTGTCACCTGTATGTATGTCTCTGTGTTTCATGGGGTACAAGATGGGTCAGCAAAAAGAATATTTCCCCATGAGGACCAATAAAGTACCATTATTCAATTCAGCTAATCACAGTCTAGGAAAATTTAACAATGCGAGACTGTGGTTAGAAGGAAAAAAACACTTACGTGAATGTGGACCCGGTCATAGAAGTGAATCTCATTGTAGATATTTATCTCATCCTCTGTCTTGCAGCTACCAGGACACAATAGTAAAACCACCTTGTTTCACACAATGTAAACAGTGCAATCTAATTAATTCACCCGATATACTATACCGTTGAATAAAAACTGGTTCATGAGCAAAAGAAAACCCACCTTAAAATCATTTTGTCTTCCTGTATGTCCACCTGGAGGTCTCTGCAGTTTTGCACTATAAAATTTACTGTCACGTACTTCTTTCGGTCAAACCACAGCACTCTAGCTGGTTGGCTGTAGAAAATGAGGAGAGTGAACATGGTAAAAGCACTGTAATCATTAAGTTCCGCTGGATCATATGATGTCAACAATCTGAGATATATAAAGTTATTCAAATAACAGCAAATCCTATTAACAAGTTGGCTCTCTGCAACTTAGCAACAATTAGCGTGAAAAACTTTTATTTTAGTTTACCAGTCATCAGGTCTCACAATCATGGGCATCCTGAAGATATGAAGGAAAAATCCAATTCACAATATCCAAGTTAGATTAAACTGTTCCAACCAGTCTTCTTGAACTTTATGCTACAAGCGATTTAGTAGTGGCAGGCAGTTCTATCTATGCTCTATTTTTAGAGATGGCCAGTATCAGCTGCTGGGTGTCTTCTACTCTAACCCCTCCCCCTCTTTATAGAGGTTCTGCAGACCCCCAAAGAAGCCCAGAGCACCTTCTGGAGTTTTCTCTACCAATCAGACTGGAGGCTGTAAGAGTGGAATGTGTAGGACTACTGCCAATTGGCTGCCTCAGTTAGACCTTCAAGAAGCAAAGGAATGATATTAGGAACAGCTGTAGCGTACGATTTTTTGAGTGCTAGGCACTTAACACACGCACACACACACACGCAAACACATATATATATATATATATATAGCATTTATATTTTACATTCAGATTTTCGATTATTATTATTTTACAGTATATGAAATTCCACCCTTGTCTCATGACTTTACTCATAAACATAATTTTTTGCATGATATAAGCATGTCAGTTTTTCATAGAAAAGTGCAGACTTTATGTTAAGAACATACCAAACAACAAAATAAGTTTTTCTTCAAAGGAATTTTCCGCACAGCGTTCAGATGTTGGAGGAGACAGTTCGAGAAGACACTGGAAAAACTTGATTGAACTTCAGTCTCAAGAACACTATTCATTTTAGTTACTAGGAGGATTTAATTGTTACAGTCTCTTTGGATTTTGTGGTTGCCATGCTTGTATATAAAGTTAGGAATGTCCTGTTATTATAAATAAATAGTAAAAAAAAGTTTTAAAAAACATTTTCTTAACAATGCAGTCACGTAAGAAGAATCACAAGCTAGCAGCCTAGGGAGGAGGTGCTGTGGCTTAGTTGGTTAATGGAAAAATTGGAATTGGAATGTCACATGGTATTGTGCTTTGTGACAGATGTTTAGACATTGACAGAAGATGCATTATATGTTTTTAAGAAGGTACAGATCTGGCAAATAAACTACTGGTCCTGGCTACAACAGAGAATACAAGGTGGAACGCCCGGTAAGCCTCATACGAACTCCACAACAAGTGGAACAGGTGCTTTTACTCAGGTAAGGCTGATGAAGTGGCATTTTCATGGACACTAGGGGTGGTGGCACGACAACCACCAAGTGGACGGTGAGAGGGGGCTTAATGGGTACCAGAGGGAGTCCAAAGTACCAAAGTGCTGAGCCAAACTGGAATGAGTGAAACTCCCTGAGGCCCCGGAGTCCACCTAGACTACTTCTTCTACTTCTCCCTGCAGCAGCACCACTTGTTGCTGAGTGCCAATAGCTGGGGCGAACACTCCTGCAAGAGAGGGAGACGGGAACTCCTGTGACTGTCAAATGGGGCAGGAAGGAGCATGGTGACTGGACCCCCACAGTAAAGGCGGAGCTGGAGCTCACTCCGACGCTGATGCTCAGCAGAGGGAAGTGGGATGCTGCTGATTTGCATTAGCTCTGGATCAGTTGGGCAAATAGGTGGACGGATGTTTGCTGCTTTGGGGTGAGAGAGAGAGTAGTGGCCATCCCCGATGAATGCTGGCTATACTCCTTGAACATGCAGGCTACTCTGCAACAAGCAATTTCAGCTTGGAGTTCCAGATTAAGCGTTCACTAGTAGAGGACCTGTAGGCAGTCCCAGGGCCACCCCAACCCTATGACTAGGGCATGGAGATTCCGGGGCGAAGCTGGTGGCTGGTCGAGTTCCCTGTCACAGATCACAGATGTACTCCTTCGCCCGATGACAGGGTGACTGGACAATTCACGGAAATACCACCCTGGATCCAATGACCCCACCCCACCCAAAAAAAGGATGAATCTGAGAGGGGTATGAAGACAGCACCATAGGAGAGTGTTTCTAAAGTAGTCAGTCACGACACAAAAGTAAGTCGGAGTGTGTGGTTAACAAAATGTGTATTATTTTGATATTTTTAACAATGCACTATTTTTTTGTGAAACTAATTTGATTTTAAAATGTTGTGCTCCTAATGACCAAGGAAATATGTGGATCCTGAGGCTAAAGCAGTTGAGAACCTCTGCTGTAGGAAGACTGACCTGTAGTAGCCTGTGCTGTCCCATAGTAATCTGGCTAGTGTAGAAGCTCTGCTCTGAGTACATAGGAAGTATGTTCCTGTCATGATCCGCCCGTCCGAGCCTCGTGTGTGCCACGCCTCCCTCGTTACCTCATGTCTGCTTCTGATCGTGGCCACCGGTTGTCAATTCGTTCCTGCCTTTCCTGCTTGTATTTAGTCTTCCCCAGATCCGTCATCTGTGTGAATTGTCTGAGTGCCTCGTTGTCCGTGTAACGTTCTCTCCCACTGTTTCCCGGATTAAACCCGCTTCCTTGCCCGTCACCCTGACTTCTGCCTTTGTTTGCCTGCCCGACTCCGACTCGATGTAACAGTTCCTTCCTATGTAAATGTTTTACTACAATATTTTTTGTTTCGTTTCCTTTTGCCCATAAGTGTGAATGGTGTGTGAGTGTACCCTACGATGGGTTGGGGCCCCACCCTCGGTTGTTCCCTGCCTTGTGCCCATAGGCTCCAGAATAGGCCCAGACCCCCTGTAACCCTAAATAAGATAAGCGGTTACAGAAAATGGATGGATGGATGCGAGGGCATTTCTGGCTCATGAAAAAATTGGGGATTATGTCAAATTTGCTTGGGGTTTGTATTTTATTCTGAGACACATAAGTTATTATTAACATGCATATAATGTTCAAGGAAACTGAGGCATTTAGCCATTAATGATTAAATATCACTACTACAATTTATCATCAGATTATCATTTAATCAAAAGAAGTAATTTCTCACAACACACCTTTAGGACCACAAAGACAACTTGTACGATACATAATTATATTACAACATCCAAAATCCCAGATGATATCCCATTTCACAAGATCTAAATGATCATCCCATCCTGGGACATTCCCTGTCTTGCACCTCTAGCTTTCAGAACAGGCTCTGAACCCTCACGACCCTGAACTAAACAAGCGAGTACAGAAAATGGATACTTGAATGTATTCAATTCATCCATCCATCCATCCACCCATCCATTATCTCCCGCTGAATACGAAGTCGGATCGCTCTCCCCGGCCACTTCGTCCAGCTCCTCTAGGGGAATCCCGAGGCGTTCCCAGGCCAGCTGAGAGACATAGTCCCTCCAGCTTGTCCTGGATCTTCTCCAGGGCCTCCTCCCAGTGGGAGGTGTCCAGGAGGCATCCTAATCAAATGCACGAGCCACCTCATCTGGCTCCTCTCAATGCGGAGGAGCAGCGGCTCTACTCTTAGTCCCTACCATACTCACCATATCTCCAAGGGAGAGCCCAGCCACCCTGTGGAGGAAACTAATTTCGGCCGCTTGCACTCGCGATCTCGTTCTTTCAGTCACTACCCACAACTCGTGACCATAGGTAGGAACGTAGATTGACTGTTAAATCGAGAGCGTTGCCTTTTGTCTCAGCTTTCTTCAATATGACAGACCGATGCAGCGCCCACATCACTGCGGACACTGCAACAATCTCCCTGTTGATCGCCCGTTCCATCGTCCTCTCACTCGTGAACCCTGAGATACTTAAACTCCTCCACTTAGGGGAGGACCCCCTTCCTGACCTGGAGAGAGCATTGTACCCTTTTCTGGCTGAGGACCATGATCTCGGATTTGGAGGTGCTGATTCTCATGTTCAATTCAGTTCAACTGAATTGGGCCCGGTTTCTCGAAAGCTTCTTATCGCTAAGTAGTTCTTAAATTTACCTTAACTTCACTCTTAACGTTATGGAATGTTTCTCGAAGCGTTCGTACGCTAAGTATATCTTACATACGTCCCACGTTTGTAAGGTTGGTCGGGACCGCTCTTAACTTTCTCTTAGCGTAGTTTCAGCTCAAGCCGCCACCGAGCA
>JAODUD010000095.1:26761088-26771745 GCA_026784285.1 Stomatorhinus walkeri
ACCCCACAGCTTTCGGCCTCCTCTATCAGAGAGGGTGGAACAACTGAAGAAGTCCCATCTCAACCAGAAAGAGCTGATAGCCCATGCCTGGTAAACGTATATGAGGTTGTTGCCACCAACACAGAGGTTGTCCAAGGGTATGAGCCCCCACCGGTGCCCGACAGCGCTGTCCTGGTTGTGTGCCAGGACTCAGAAGAGCACTAACCCTGCTGTAGTGACACCTCACCAATTCCTGGCCAGGCCCCTGTGCCACAGTTCCTGGCTGACCTGGTGGAAAGAGGGGTAGCAAAGAAATTCTACCTCTCCATCACCCTGGAAGACATTCTCACCCTCGAGGCATCACTCTCATGTCAGCCAACCTCTTCTACCAGGTGCAATACCTCGCTGCTCGGAAAAACAAAACCCTGCAGCCGAGGGAATGGTCTTTGGACTTGCAAGCGTACTCACCCGTGGGCACTAGGATGGATCACATGATTCCTCTCCAGCTGTCGGTCGGCCCCATGGATCTCATGCACCCGGTGTACATTTCCCAACTGGAATCTATTCCACTCCTCATTGGAAAAGACTTGCTGAACTGGTTTCAACCGTTATTAGACGGTTATTCACGCTGCACAGCAAAATCTTCAGTGTTGATTAGTGTTGTTTTTTCAGTGTTATTTTTTCTGAGTTAACAGGTTTTTCTGAGTTTCTGGTGTTGATTTGAGGATATGAACACTTGGATTGTTACACAGTGTTTGGATTGAGTGTTATTTCGAGGAATACATATACATTACACCCCCAAAGAGTGGATTTGATTTCCGGCACTAGAACAGCATTTCATTTTAGTTCAGTGGCAGCCAATAATATTCAGCTGCAGCGACCCTTCTCAGGCACTGCAGCTCAGGCTCTTTCAGGTCCACGCAAGCACAGAACAATTTGCTATTTTCAAGCCCTGTGACTCCTACATGCCCAAAATAGAATAAAATAAAAGGATAAAATGATCATCATGTAACATTGCTTCAGTACCATTTCAATCCTGATGTTAATGTATTTCATGCATCCAAAGTGAATAACGCAATAGATAATACAATAGATGTTTTCAAATCACTATACATTAATTTATATCCAGAATGTTTCAAATTTTATAAGTGATTAGTAAATATCTACGTGCGAGTTTGACAAGTAATCGTAGACAACTGCTGATATCAATGAAAATGCTATTTGTGTTTTTGTTGAGTGACATTTTATGCATAATTAGTAAAACTTTAAACATAAAAAATAAAATTAATATATGAAACGTTTAGATTCAAAATAAATTGACAATTATGAAACATGGATCGTGCACAAATATATCTTCATAGATCACTGTTTTCCAAACCTATTAAACAATAAACTACACTTTGAAAACTCGTGAAACGGATAAAGAACACGTTTCTTTGTTTCATGCGCATGTGTCAACCCGACCAGAAGGGGCCTGAGAGTTACTTCTCGTGGCAGCCGTTACTGAGCACACTACGCAGACCAATTAAGGTGAGAATAATACATATTTTGACAAATGAACGACTGAAAGTGATTGATTTTCCATCATTAAAATATTACAATAACAATTTAATTGCTATTTTATGCCTATAAGTGAGATTTATAACGTGATTGTTCCATGGTAATAGTACGTTAGACCCATTGACAAATTGAGAGAACACTTGTTATCTTAGCAAATTAACGATTTTTAATTATGGAGCGATATTTAGGTCACAATTTAATAAATAAGCAGAAGAGTTTAGAAATAAATAAACGGTTTGAAGGGGCAGATAAATATTACATTAATGTTTCATTAGTTTACTTTAACAAGCGGGATATGTGTTTGGTTATTTATTTCATTATTTTACATGTATTAAATTTAATCATGTCTTTATTTAATAATTTCAATTCCACCAACATGACATGAAATAGGCCTAGGCCTTGAAATTTAAACTGTCCAGATGGGGAGCGCGGGCTTTTGTGGAACGCGTTATTTTAATTGGTGCATCGCTTATATTCGATTGCTTTTGCCTAATTCTGTGTGGCTGTGCGGTAGATTGACTCGATTCAGGGAGCAGTTGGAAGGGCCGTCGAAAGAAGTAGATTATACCGCAGGTCTTCAGAAACGATCTCGGAAGGGTCGTAGTTGATCAGTAGTAAGTCGACGATGATTTAATGTGCATAATCAGTTCAACATATGAAGAAATAAATAAGGAAATGTATGTGTTAATTGTACTTAAATTTTATTTCATTTTTACTTATCACGACATGACCATGTGTTTATCTATTTAAGTTCTGCGTATTTAATTTTAACAGGAATGTCCCTCCATAGATGATATATGCTCTTAAATAGATACTGTATGCCCCGACAACTAAATGAGTTTTAATGATCGTTTAAGTTGTGTTATGAAATATTAACCTGTTCTAACTAGATTGTTCAACAACTGCTCTCTCTAAGGTAATGAAGTTCTTTATTAGGCTTCATTCTGCTGGTGAAGGTGAACTACCTTCAAGCGAAACAATATATCAGATTGCAAGATGAATTCACATTTGAGGAGTTTCTAAACGGAGGTATGTTTGAATTTAAGTGTTGGCTAATGTTTCTTCTGATTTGAAAACTTAATTTTCTAATCCATTTTCTCTTGTTTTAGTTAAGAAAAAGTTTGGGCTTACAGCAAATGATGCACTTCAACTCTTTGATGAGACAGATACTAATGTGGAGGAGGATATTTTTCAAGAGTTGCTTCAAAGCAACTCACAGATATGCTTCACTGTAAAATGTCTTCCACAAGGCCTTTTTGCTGACCTGGATTTTTCTGGTGGTACGTACTTTTGTTTAGAAATGCTCAGATGTCTTTATAAAATATATAAAAATGTATCAATAATGATCTCCCCTTTTTTTAAAAAAGATGTTACCACAGCTACCTCAACACCAGATACATGCACTGACACCTTTTCAAACTCCAGTGATGTAGAAGGGTTGGAGAGAACACAGCTGAACCTGTCTGCAAACACAAACTCTAGCACTGTTAAAGAAATCATAAGTGCTGAAAAGGAAAAACAGGTAAATGTGGATATATCTGCTTTCATGGATACTGTTTACTTGTGATGTGTCACCATGCTATTCCCTCATTTTTTTTTTCCTGTTTAATAACTAGATTGTTCAAAATGCCCTGAAAGAAAAACCTGGTGGTGTGGATGTTCTTGAAGAATATGAGTTAACCAAAACACTTAAGCACAGCACAAGACGACAGCTTGTTAATGTTCTTGTTAGCCGTATGACAGAGGTTCATGGGTAAGACATCAGAGTATAGATACAGAATCTTGCTTTGGGTCTATTCATTAGATATGGCGTTTTGAATAAATGAGTATGCTCTAATTAATCTTACCAATTTTACAGAAGGATTCCCACCCGTAAACAGAGAGAGACATATGCCTTGGGCATTGTTTCTCTTTTCCCTGCTCTAAGAGATCCGTATTCATCGAAGGGCTATGTAAGTATATTTCATTCACTTTCATGGGCTTTTATGTAATTTAATGCTGCAGTATTTTTTAATAAACTCATGAATTTTATTTATTAACATTTTTGTTTTGCAGTAATTTAACATTTTTCTTTTGGTATGACTACATCATTTATAAAGTTGCAATTTACTGATGAGATTAAATAAATGTACATTTTTGCTTTTAGGAACATTTTTATGATCCAGAGAAGGGAACAGGATTCATTGCATGGAGACTTAAAACTCTTTCAAGGAAGAATCCAAGACGTGTATGCTTAGTGTCTCATGAGACTGGTGGACCAAGTCGTCGAAGAAGAATTGAGGATACTGAACAACTTTATGGAGATGCATGCAGAGAAGCCATTTCATTCCTTCTTCACACAGCCAATGAAGCTGAAGTTAGGCAAAAGATGAAGCAAACCTTTAAGCATCGGCAAGAGCTTGTTCACAACCCAGAAAGGTCAACCAACATCTTTAAAACCTTTCCAAGATTTTTAGACGTAAAAGGTTTGGTAAGTATAAACATTCTTTTTCTATTCTATTTCTATTTATTTATATTTTATTTATTTCTAGGTTTAAGCAATTAAGTGTGATTCAATTATGATTGCATATGATTTGCTGTATGTAATTTCATTAGGTAAATCAAGACTTTGTTTTGCTGTTCAATGCTGAAACATCCACAAAATTGCTTGAGCGGTGGGAGGCAGCATTCAAGCAAAAAGTCATCAAAGAAGCAAAGTCTCACACTTTCACAGCAGAACTACAAAGTCACATCAGTGCAGCAGAGAACCAACACTCTGAAAATGGTAAGTGGTATTTTGAGGTTTTAAATGGCATACAAGGTTATCTGTTTTACATGCTAATTTATATTTCTGAGCAATGACCTTTATTATTTTTTGTCAGGCTGGGACAGTGACATGTCCTCTATCTTGTTGCTGTAGCACTTGCTACCACCTTCTGCAGGGAGAAAGAAGGCTAAAATCAGTCCACTAGATGCTGTTGACAGACTTGTACATTTTCATAAGGTAATTTACCAATACTATTTCAATGTCTTATACAGTCATTGATGAATTTTTTGGGTTTATTGGTACTGAAGGAAGTTCTCTTATTTTTCACACATGACCAATATGTGATATTACTTTTTTAATCCTATTGATGACATGCAAACTTAACATTTTAACAGTGGTCTGTACTTGTCTTTTCTTCATTGACTTGCATGTATTATAAACACTTAATACTTGTCATTCGTCATTGCAAATAACTTCCAAACTTCATATAATCAAACTATTTATATTTTTGGTTATGGCACTTTTCAGATTTTCACTGATAAAATGTTATTCATGGTTTGAAGTGTTTCAAATATTAAATAATTCTGTACTGTTTTGCAAGTGCTGTGTACTTATCAAATGAAAAATATATGTCTTTATTTTATAGTCCTGTACCAGCATTGAAGAACATCTCAGCGGGAGAGAAGGTTACCAACCATACCTACTTGCAGTAGGAAGAGTAAAGAAGAGGATAGACAATTTGTATGTGGTTGTCGACAAGCAGCTCATCCCTTGTGCAGGAACCAGCTCCCTGAGTGCCATCGATGAACTGTTCAAAGCCCATTACGTCTTTAACCTCATGTATGAAGAATCTCTTGCAAATGTCTACACCTTTCTTCAGACAACAGTCTATAATATTGACATAGGTATAACAAGTGAGTCACCAAGAGTAAGAGAACTACGTGTGAAATTGTTGAACAATGTTTAAATGCTTCTGTTGTGAGGGCTTGCATGCTAAGAGTAAGCAATTGATATCTCACTTGCAGGTTACGCACAGTTTCTATCCTTCATTGAAGTTTAGGTTGATTTGTGTGCAAGGCGGTTGTAGGCGCCAGTTTTATACTTTCTCAGGGTTCAGGAAACATTTAAACAGTGTCCATTTTGAAGATACTAGGTTGCCTTATGCAGAATTGCATTCATCCCAAAATGTTGATAGTGATCGGTTGGGTTATGTACAGAAAGGAAATGGTGAATCCCAAGGTGCCTCCTCTGATTTTAAGAACAATGGTGACAGTGATACCCAAGTTTGTCTCGCAGATTGTTTGGAAAACACTGATGACTGCCTTTCCGAAAGAGATACGAAGCACATGTGTGCTTCAATTTTGGCCAAACTACAATGCAGCAATATGGCAAATAGTTTAGTTTCAACAATTGTCTCAGACCTTGAAGAGCTCATTTCAGAGGTTCACACCCAAACTCACCAAAAGATACTATCAGTTATTCCTCTTGATAACCTAGTCAGGACAGCAGTTGAGAGTAGCGTTACACATTTTGAAAACCCATTTGTCTGTTTTAACACAGAAAAGAAAAGAGCCAATTATTTCCTTGATAAATGGGGTATAGTTGAGCCAATTGAAATTAGACTTGGCATGAGGTATGATATTAGACGCAATAAAAAACCGGCTCATATGATCAAATCCCAGTAAAAGATACCTTTGTTTATGTGCCAATTCTAGAAACTATAAAATTTATGTGTCAAAATTCAGATATTTGTAGATTGATAAGGGAATCTTCGAAAAGGCAGAGATCACATGATTATAAGGACTTCTGTGATGGAAGTTACTTCAAGGCTCATCCATTATTTTCTAGACATTCCACTGCTTTGCAAATACAATATATTTATATTATATTATGATGATTTCGAAACGGCAAATCCCCTTGGGTCCAAACATGGGATACACAAAGTTGGGACTCTTTATTTTGTACTAAGAAATCTTCCACCCAAATTTAATTCAACTCTGATGAATATCCATTTGGTAGCACTTTTTCATGTTCAGGATTTGAAAAAATATGGGTTTCAGCCCATATTGGAGCCTTTGATACATGACATCGGTATTCTAGAGACAGATGGCATTGAACTACCAATTTCCATTGGGAAAATTTACGGCACTCTGTGTCAAGTAAATGGAGACAACTTGGGAATGCACTCAATCCTTGGTTTCACTGAATCATTTAGTGGTCAGTACTACTGTCGTTTATGTTTGACTGAAAAGGCAGCTGCCCAGGTTATTTACAATGAGGATGATCCAAGGGTTGTTTTACGTGATTGTGCAGTCTATGAACAGCATTGCCTTGAACTAGAATCAAACCCACAACTCTCATCACTCTGTGGCCTCAAAAGAAAATCATCACTCAACAGTCTAAAATATTTTTTAATGTACGACATCCTAGAAGGAGTTGCTCAATATGAAATGAAATTACTCTTTGAATATCTTGAGAGTGACTTTATGTCACAGAGTGAATTGGTTTCTAGAATTTATGCTTACGGATTATGGCTATTTAGAACGAAAGAATCGTCCCACATGAGTGAATCTCGAGAACAAAGGGAATGGCTTAGGGCTTAACTCAATTCAGGCACTTAGTCTTTTAAAAAACATCCCATTAATCTTTGGTGATATTGTGCCCAATGGAGATGAACACTGGCATTTGCTTCTTCTTTTACTTCAAATAGTGAACCTTGTATTTTCCCCCTGTCTCTCTGAAGGTATGACTGTTCTTCTGAAGCATTTAATAATTGAGCACCATGAATTGTTCACAAAACTGTATCCACACAAGAATCTTTTGCCAAAACATAATTTTATGATCCATTATCCTTCCTGTATACGTAAAATAGGTCCCTTAGTGCATATGTGGAGTATGCGATTCAAAGCAAAGCATAAAGTCTTCAAAAAAATACTCTAGAATTTTTAAATATTACCAAATCTTTGGCAAAAATTCATCAGATGTCCATGGGCTATCTTTGGGAAACATCACCATTGAGACATGTTGAGTATGGTCCAATGAAAACATTTTGCTGGGAGGATGTTGATGATGGTATGTACCTGGCAGAAATTTTACAGAATCCCATGGAGAGAAGCATGCACTCTATGAATTTAGTGAAAATAGATGGGACAGAATACAGAGTAGGCCTGGTTGTTCGCAATGAAATTGAAGACCAAATTCCTGTTTTCAGTCAGATTCAGAAAATACTTAGTATTGACAACAATATATTATTTTTGGTGGATAAACGTTTCACAGAACATTTCTCAGAGCATCTCCATGTATTTAAAGTACTGGGTGACTGTGGCGTGGGTGAATTCATTAAAGCCAATAGTCTGAGGTTTCACAGGCCATTTGTCCTGCAAAGTGTATACGGGTCTGATGAGTATCAATATATTATACCCCCGTTTATGCTGGTTTAATTGGCTTGTACAAATATTCTTTTCAGATGGTCATTCTTAAATGTATTCATCATTGGCACATTGCAAATACCGCTGGTCAGTATTTGTCTGAAAATCTTCAATTTGTTTTAGAATTTATTTTAACTTTGGAAAATATATTTATTAATTTTTTTATTTGCTGAATAAGGATCTTACCAAAATTATACCAACCAGCACTTTTATATTTTAATTAATGGATTAATAGCTGTTGTAATCTGTAAGATGTATGTTCATATATGTAAATTAACACTTGCATCCTCTGTAAATTGTCACTGACAATGGGCTTTTTTAAGTTTAAATGATTTTTGTTGAGACACCTGCTTATGTTTTTTAGATGTTATAATATTTTGCAAACAGATTTATTAAATAAAAAAACATTTTGCAAATACCTTCCTTGATATTGAAAATTGTGTACAATGTGTATACATTACCTTTTACTGGTACTTTAAATTCGTCAGGAACATAGTGTAAACGTACAGTTAAAAATACAGTGCAGTAACTTCATATTCAATCTATAATAATTCAATATCATATATACTAACACTCACTGAGTATTAACATATTGACACCTAAAAGTTATTTTGACACCAGCAGTGTGTTTTGAACATACTCTTGGAATAGATTAATTTCCCAAAACACTGCTGGTGACAAAAAAGAAACTCTAACGGTGATAATTTCAACACCTGTCAAGTGTGAAAAATATAACACTACATAAAGTGTACATTTAACTTGATTTGGTGTGGACCTATATAAAGTCTGAGGAAGTGTTTAAATTAACACTGTTGCTGTAAAATTTACACTTTGGATTTTGTTGTTCAACCACAAAAAGATGCACTATATCCTGTAACACTTCATTGATGGATGACTGGAATACGGTTGGGCTGTTGGAAAGCCCATAAGGCATCACCAGGTATTCATTCTGCCCCATAGTAGTGATGAAAGCTATCTATTATAGGTGCTTCTCAGGTCTAGCTTTGAAAAAACCTGTGCGGAGTGAAGTTGTTCTAAGGCTGAGGGGATCAGTGGAAGAGGTTTTCTTCGTTTTATGGTGATATTATTGAGTCCTCGATAATCTACGCAGGGTCACAGACCTCCAGCCTTATTAGCCACAAAAAACAACCCTGAAGCAAAAGGGGAACTTGAGGGCAGTATAATACCCTGTTTCAGGGACTCCTGGACATAGGTTTTCATGGTCTCTTCCTCTGGTCAAGAAAGGGAGTAGAGACATCTGTGGGGTGGGATGGCACCCTCTATGAGGTCGATGGCACAATCAGATGGACGATGAGGCAGGAGACCATAGGTTTGTGCTTTACTAAAGGCATCATTGAAATCACATTAAGGTTTGGCGGAATTAGTGTTCTTATCTGGGTTTTTTTCCAGTCGGCTCCATGTGGGGTGCTTCGGGTGCATGCGCATAAAATGCCCCGCTTCTCCACAGTGTTACGATCCTGTTAGGTTGTTTGAATGACTCTGCCCCTTTTTTGTATCTTTTTGTGTGTATTGCAGGGTGCTGAGGAGATGGGTGGTGTTTCCGTTAATGGGAAAGGCTATAAGAAGTATGATTTTGCATTGACAGATCTCTCTCACTCATTCTCACGCCTGCTCTAATAGGGAGTGCTCCTGAGGAACTGCCTTAAAACTTGCATTATATGTATAGATGTGTGTCATCTGCATACAACAGTGAAAATTAATACTGTATTGATGGAAGATATTCCCAAGCAGAATAAAATAAATAATGAAAAGGAGGGGCCCCATGACAGTGCCCTGGGGTACTCCTGAGGTAACAGAAAAACTGGGATGTAAAAGACACAAGTTGTATAAACAAATGACTAATTAACTATACCGGCAATGCATTCTTTGTGAATTCTTTGTGAATTGGGGAACTTAAAAAGCGACTTGGCATCACTGAGGAGAGACAGCTTTTCGAGTTTTATTGCGGCTCTTGCTGCTGGTGGGGAAAGTGTTTGCTGTTCTCAGGTTTCTAGAGCTGTTGATGGTGAAGGCAGATAAAGGGGCGGGGGGGTAGTTTGTTCTTCTATGAGGAGGGGAGAAATGGTTACCACCTGTAGATCAGCATAGGGATGGGGTGTGGGAATCAGTTTGGCTGCTGCTCCCCTTTCAATGACAGCTCTGACTGGCTGAGAGTGTTTTATGGCCCAACATAGTGGGGTCTTGTAATATCGGCATGTGAACCCATTGATTTTAAATTGTTTAGTGTTGGTGTCAGATTTTCAAGACCTAAAATTCCATAAAAAGAAACATATGTGTTCCTTTATCTACTAATGAAAATGATGTAATGTCGCATTTAAATATGAGGAAAATTATTTAAACATCTTGGATTATCAGTCCATCTGATGACAAAATTTAAATCAATCAGCTGTGAGTTTGGGAATATTCTAAAGGAGGTACAAACTATCTAGCACCATTGTACACATAAGTTGAGTGTCTCCCTACAAATGTCAATGCTGAAGACTCTTCAAAAGTAACATACTAAACTCTCTTCTTACTTGGAAAGTCAAACTAGTCCCACACCTGTTGCCCAATATTCATTTGATGTCACCATGTACCTGAGTGATTCATGTTTAGAAGCAGATGCCAGCCCTTTGGACTAGAAAGGAAACGAAACCAGCATTCCTGAGGTGGCATAACTTGCCTGCAAGAACTGTTCTATACAAGATTCTCTGCACCTGTAGTGAGAATCTTTATTGTAGCAGGAAACTTTTACAGGGTAGAATAAAAGAGATAAAACTATTGAAGATTTTTGCTGAGAATACTGAACAATCAGTCATGTGTATTGGATTAGCAAATATTCCTATATTTTTCTCTTACAATTACATTGGTCAACAGTGAAAAAAAGGTCTAACTTTTTATAGCTGATCTAGGATAATTTTAATGCGCTAAATCCAAAAATCAC
>JAODUD010000095.1:26815578-26836101 GCA_026784285.1 Stomatorhinus walkeri
TTTTGGGTGGGGTGGGGGTTTTTTACCCCCCCCCCCCCCCCCCCCCGTTTCAGGCAGCAATTCTGAACTGTACTCTGGAATGAAAGTGCAAAGGAATTTTTGCCTTGTAAGGGAATTTTAAAAGCAAGGATTGTTTTTAAACCAGGCCAGGAAACATTTGATTTCTCTTGACAAGGTGGCTTCTTGACATTTGCTTAGGGAGGAAATATATCTGAAGTAACTGAAATATACCTGGTACCGCCTCCATAGCGGTTATATGTATGTCCAATATATCAGCAAGTTGTATCCATAATGTATTGGTAGCCTTTCCAAGCCATTAATGTAAACCTGAATTGGTATATTAGCACCTGGGTGTGGCTGATCATCCTTCGATAAGTTCTGCCTTAAGACCACTTCCTGTTTCTGCTGTCCTTTGTTATATCTGCTAATCTCATTCATGGAGTATAACCTGAAGTGAGAAATTGTGTTTGATTTCCTTTTTCTCATATAGAGAAATGAAAATGATGACTCTGTTTGTGGCGTTGATTACTGCTACTTAAATGTGTTTAGAAGAGACTAAAAGAACCAAGTATATAGTGCTTTAAGAGTGTGTTTAGGATGAAGTAAAAGAATCAAACGCAGTGTTGTCATCTTGTAACTGACAGTTAAGCTTTATTTTTCTGCTGAAATGTGCAGTTTATCATGCTAGCCACAAGGTGGAGCCATGTCCTTTTTTCCCTCTGTCACAGTTTTCCATTTTGAATGATTTTACATGTATTGTGATTGTCTGGTGGTGTCTATTTAAATTTTCTGTATTTTCCATGTAACATCAACATAACCAACCACCTTTATATCTTTCAAATATGGAAGTTGCTGAAATAATTTTTTCCGTCAGTAATGATCCAGAGGATGCTATGAGGGAAATCTTTTGTTACTTCCTGGCTATAAGACTAACTTCCTCTGTTATCTGTCAATAAACTGAATGTTTTCAAGACACTGTCTAGCTCTGTGTCCCTAGGCTGCCTTTGCCTGTTTTGGCTCTTACAGATTCTCCTTCCAGTTACAGCCGAGTCCAAACAAATATCTCCCTCACTGGACAGATCTCTGCTGGAAGGGGAATCTTTCTATTTCTGGTCTGACTGAAGCGCCCTGAAGCTTGGCTACAGGCAGAGAGGGGGGGCAGAGGTATAGGCAATCCAGATGGAGCTGGAATGTAGCTGCGTCATGTTTGGGGTTGGCGGGTGGGGGGGCGGGCATTTTGAATCCTGATGGGGGCTTCTTAATTCAGAGGAAATGCTGCTCAGATAGAATACTGCTGCAGATAAATGAATAGATTTCCATGTGCTCAACCAGGGATTATCAGTTTGATGGAAATCTGCGAATGGGGTCTGAAGGAGCTGAATGGACACTGAGGAGTTCCTCTCCAACAGGCTAAACTCCAAAATTGCACAGCAATTCTTCCCTTGCCACCTCCCCCACACTTATTGGTTTGCTTGATGACCCTCAGGTGACCTTAAGACAGCAGGTCACGGCACCTCCCTCCATTTCTCCGACAATATGAAGCGTCTCCTAAGGACATTGGCTTTTCTGCTCCATTATAAACAGGAGGCGCAGGGGATCAGCTATTTCTGTTTATTACATTTACATCCGCTACAGTAGCGTTGTTGATGCTATGCAGAGGTGGTTCATGGGATAGCGCTTGCTCTCCTGTTCTAGCTTCTGCTCCTGGCTTCTCACCACTGCTGGGAGTAATCTATGGACTGAAAATGGGAAGACAGAGCATTTTATATCTCTCATCGATACTTTTATTTATTTTTTTAATTGCTGATATTTTATTATAACATTTTATCATCTCCCTCTGGAGTCTCCAAAATGTACTGTGAAGTTACCAAATGTATTTACTCTCTTTTATGTTAAGGGTCTTAATGATATATTTTGTTTATATAGTAATGCAGCAGATTCTGTGTTTTGTAGTGCAATATTTCCCAACCTTCAGTCCACATTTTTGCTCTCACATAGATCATTTTTACCAAGTATGAGCAGTTATGGGAGCACATAATGTGCATATTGAGGTGCACAATATGGAAAATGGGGAATTTTGCCTCGAAGCACAATATTTGGCACATCACACTCACGGTGTATCTTCTCCCAAGCTTGGCGCCTCTGTCGTCGCTGCTTCTGATGTTTTTGCAGTGAACGCACTGGATCACTGCCGGACAAAAAGGAAGACGGATCAGTCACAAAGAGAGGAGGGAAGGTTTCAGAGGAGGCCCAAGGAGCAGGACGTGGCTGAGAGCCAGGATAGGAGCTAGAATGTGGGGTGAAGTGTGGACACTCATGTCAGCAGTGTAATCCATGCAGTGAAGCGCACATAAGCTGTCGACACAGTTGACAGAGTTCTTGGGACCCTGGTTTGGCCTGAAAACAAAAGGAAAGCAAGTAACCCAGGAGCCTATGTAAGGGTTTCATGTCATTCACGATGTGCTTGGTGTTTCCATCCAGAAGATTCTGATCCCAGTATCCATCTGTCATGAAAGCTGAATCACTGCTAATTAAAGCTGAGTTGCAGCCATTAATATTTAATCCACTTCCCCCCTACTGGTGGCCAATGGACTGTGATGGATTCTACCTACAACATAGTTAAGCTCTGCCTGACTGCTGCGTGGCAGGTTTAACTAAGAGATTTAGGTCCTGCCTTCAGACGAGAGGCAGTGTTGTTTCTGTTAATGGGAAAATCGCTCAAGTGATTATAAACCAAGAGCTATTGACTCTGGCTAGATTGCTGTCCTGGCAAACAGACCCATTCAGGATTTTAAAAACACACACTATTGTTCCCAAAGTGTTGGAATATTTTATTGCATTAATGACTTGTTTTTAGACACTTGCTAACACAGGAGACACGTATCTTTGTTTATTTCCCATTACTACCCAAAAACTCTTTACTGTTTCACAGTATCAAAGGGGACTGACGCATGTTTGACATTATGGTTCAATGGGCACCAATGCCTCATGCCACCAGGGTTGAGAGGGTTTGAATCTCACTTCCAGTTTAATCCCACAGTTGAAAGACATTCTGTTGGGCAAATTGGTGTCTTTGTGTAGTATGTGTGTATGTGTGCCCTACAACAAATTGGCATCCCTTCAGAGGTGCATGGTAGCCTTGTGCCCATTGCTGCCAGGGATTGGAACCACAACCTTGTTCATGATAAGGACACAGAGGAGGGACTAATGCCTCTTTGATACTTGCTGCTGACCCCTAATGGGTATTAAACATACCTGGAGGTGCTTCAGGCATATTGAGTTGACTCTGTTCCTCTGTATGTGGTTTTGGTGGGTCTTCCTGCATCTGCACAATACACAATGATGAAAATCTGCTTTAAAACTTTTAGAGCACCAGCGTACATGCCTAAGCCAAGGCTGAAATATTTCAAATGATGCTGGATCTTCAATGAAGCGCAACATTGAATCTGCTGTATGAGAAGCCATCTCATTTTTATATATATCACCTCCTGCCAAATCCCAAAAAATCCCTATAATGTGCTGAATGCAGAGAAAGTCCTGGTTTTCAGGATTAACAAGCAGCTCAGTGTTTAATATCCCAAAGCCTGCATTGGAAAAAAGAATTTCATTAGTCACTCAGCTAAAACCTATTTAGACAGTGTTCACTTTTTTTTTTCAAATAAAGTCATCATGATTAACATCAATAAATATCTGTATTCTTAAGACTCCATCAGTCTCCAGTGGCCAATAGTTGTAGCCAACTGAAAATATGTAGGTGCACAATAATGTTATAATGCTACAGGCTTTGCTATAAGAGAAATGTGACACACCAGCACCGGAGAGCGGTACCTGCCACGAGGCTGTATTTTACAGCTCAGTATGTAAATATCTCTTGTACAGTGACATTATAAATAAGTATATATGCATCCTAAAGGAAAAGTCACTTAATCTGGCCAATACTCTTTCAAGAACCAAACACTGAACAAGTTTTACTTCAGTAATTGTACTCTATGTACGAATAAATGCTATATAAACTTATTTTGAGTCACATAAAACAGCAAAATGACTGAGCTGACAATAATACTACACTTGATCTTAACCGAGCGGTTAAGAAGGTGGGGAGTGGTGGCTTAATGGTTAGGGATGTGCACTTATAGTTGAAAGGTTGCAGGTTTGAATCCAGCAAGGCACCACTGAAATACCCCGAGTAAGGTTCTACTCCCTGGGTGCAGAATTAGCTGCCCCCTGCTATGTCACCATGTCCCATGTAGGTTAAACGCAGAGGATGCATTTCGTTGTGGTGTGTCAAAAATGATCACTAAATTCTAATTCTATACTTGGCACAAATAACTTTATATTCCAGCACTACCAAAAGATTTCCTCTATTTTGTACTGAAGTATTAAATGTAAACAATAAACATGAAATAATAAAATACTAGCCTCTGCAACTACAACCTGCACAAGCCTTGAACAAGAAACAGTAAGCTTGCAAAGCTAAGGTAAAAAATATATACAGGTGTGTGTGTATACGTATACATGCACACGCATACACACGCATCTATCTATCTCTATCTCATTTATGGCTATGATATTGCTTTGCTGGACTGAGCCATATTCCACCTGGTGACCTTGCTTAGCAATACATTGATGCCTCAATGATCACGGACAGCTAGCCCATCAGGTCTTGTCTCCCAGATCATCAACATGCTTCAGGGTACCCTGGAGACTCCGTTGCTGCAGATTTGCTTCATATCCAAAAACAACAGCTCTGCACCATGAGTCATCTCCATCTGATATGCTGCACATTTGCATAGCTAGAGGCCTCTTCTCATATATTTTTTTCTACACTTCTGTTCCAAGTAGGGAATTGCTGGATGTGACTGAAGGCTCAATACCTTATCACAACATCTCCAGCTGGAAAAAAGACTCTGCTGGAATTCCACGTGTGTAGAAGTTCACCAATAGGCACAGGCTAGCTTCTTAATGATGAATAATCAGCTTTAAAAAGTACACCTGTGATCACTGGGTGTCCTGTGTCAAAGTAAAAGATTTATACCAGGTTTTTCATCTATTGGTTGTCATGTGTCAAAGAGAACTGTGACATAAAACGGTAAGCAACAGGCGTGTTGACAGGAGACCCATAGAATGGACATATCAAAATCTTTAAGCCAAAAAGTTCAACAACTCACAGTCTTAAAAAATCCAAATATAAAAAGTACTTCCTCCAATCACAATAGATAATGGGTTCAGAATGGTGACAATCCTGTTTTGATAGACCAGTTTGCCTATGACATTTACAGTGATGACATATGAAGAACTGCTATCCTAATGTGTTGAAATACATATTTTCTCCACTGTGCATCATTGCCTATGAGCCCAATGGAAAGAATCTATGACAGGTCATGTTAAATCCACTCGACTGAACAAGCAACACATCTAGCTAGCTGTACCAGTCATCTCTTGTCACCTCACGATAAAAAAAGGAAGAAAAAGACTTTTACCTATCAGGAATTTGGCCTGAACAGGACTGAGGGGGGCAGGACAGGATGTAGTGTTCCTTTTTTATTTATGTTGCATGCCATGCTCGTGTTTCACCAGGAATATGAATAATGAAAGAGGCCTTACCTGTTTAGCTATGGATAGCCAGTGATCCACCACAGCCTGCCGACGTCGAGCCTCCCAGTGCATTGCTGACATTTCAAACCACCATCTGTGCAGTGCAGGATTTATCATTAAACCAGAGTCACTCAGGAAAGAATGTAACCTGAGAGATCCCAATGAAATGTTTTACCTGTCTGATAACTAACTATGAGGCACAGTGATACCTTGACTGTGGTTAAGACACTACATAAAAGCACTAATTTTGTCTAAGGCAAGTAAAATGCAAATTTGGCAAAATCACATTTAAACATAAGGCAAGGTAACTAACGGATTTATGGATATCGGAATTATTAAATTAATTAAATGGTTTATAGATATCTCTGAATGTTTTTGAGATGTCTACAGTCCATCTGTAAACTTACTGCAATCAGATTTTTTAAGATACCATCAAATTTCTTCTTGTCTGTTTCCAAATGTAAGGGAAACACCTTGCAAATATCTGACATCTAATATGACACCTAAATAGTATAGTAGATCTATGGTTGTACTGTTGTCTCAAAGACCAATGCAAATAAAATTGCTAAGAATAAAAAGATGGGTGGATGGACAGATTGGTTTATCATAATAAAATCTGGTTTGCAATACAAATCCAGTGAACAAGTCTGCTGCATCATTTTACATATCTTAACATTTCCAACTTTTTTGAAAAATTTCTTGCAGTTTAAAAAACCAAAAGGAAAAATATTTAAATAATATATTGTTAACATAACAATGCAAGTCCCCTTACAATTCTTTATTTAACTGAATACTTTGCTTAATGATGCATATATAGCAACTAAGTACTTTATTCTAATCCTAAATTATATACAACTTTACTATTGTGAGAAATTTAGAAAAAAACTATGAAGTTTACGATAATACGTTTGAAATATAGTTCACATATATAATGACCTAAAAGTATATTTAGCTCACAACTTACTTGCACGTACGTGTATCTAGTTAATAACTTCTTAACAGTCTTAATCAAATTTCATTAATTAAGAGAGAGCTTGATACTTTCATATTTTAAGAAAACAAATCCCAATACATGGAGCGGTACCTCAAAATCGGTTATAGAACCTGTATAAAATAATCTATACTCTAAATATATTATATGAAAGAACACCGCAGCACAATGAGCAAGCTTACTACATTTAACCTTTACTGCCAGCTAGATAATTTTAATAAATGCATCAGCTCAAAAGTAATCGCCAAACACTCAAGACTGATTTGCAGAGTCTCTTTGATAATTCAGCTGTGATGATGACAAATTTAGAGAGAACAAACAACACCGTATACCAACGCATTACTAATAACATTAATAATAACTCACTGCAGAACCGGCAAAGTAACTGGCGATCTTCTCCTTGCCGAAGGCGACACGAGCAACACTCTGGCTCGCGCGGCTGCAGCTTCGCGTGTTGCTAGGTAACCAGGCTTGCAGTTAACCGGTCGGGTAGAACTCGCCCTGCCACCTAGTTAATTAAAAGATATGACTTTTAAGCGAATATTTTTCGTTATATATACCAAACACAACTGACTGTTTATTCGATTCTTTCCCATCAGTTACATATATATCCCTGGGTGAAGCTGGTTTTCTAAGCAACATCGATTAACACAGGTCCACTAATAAGCGTTATCATTTGGTTCTCACTGTGTGAAGAAGGGTAACGTGGGGGTGGCACTTTGTCCTGAAACACTGTCAGATTTTCTACGCTATGCCCGGAAGTATATTGCCGGCGTTATGTCTTTAAACCGATGAATATGCATGAAGCATTCAATTCATTTCTCTGCAGAAGTTAAGGATCCCACCCCCACCAACATCATTGTCAACAAGGTGGTTGTGGTATCTAGAGAATTTGAAGAATGTCAGACTCCCGATAATACAAGGATTGGTTGCTTCTGCAAGTATGCACTATAATTTTTATTATGAACCGAAAAAAACATTATTGACAAAGACACATGCAGGGTACAATATTGTCCACGTGACCTGTCATTTAGAATATCCTTTTAATTTAAGACTAATCGACTTACCAAGTAGCAGATCTTAGAAAGTACCTTCTTGAAATAACAATATATTAATAATATTTTGAGTTGGTCTCTCTCTGATGTGTAGAATAACACCATAATTACTTGTAATGTAAAACTGCTTTTATTTTTGGAGTGTTTTAAATCGAGACCTGTCTTCTTGATGTAAAACGCAAGATGGCGCGCCAATGCTACATACGTGTAATAACATGTACGGTGTCTGACATGTAATTATCTGAACTGCGGCATTGAATAAAATGCATTAGTAATCAAATCATTTTAAGTTTAAAAATATATTGTGTGTTTTATGTAATAAACACAATATGACCTTGAAAGATATAGATGAGATGGTGGACGGGAAATGCGCCTAAATTAAAATCAACATGTTATCCAACTTGCACTTAAGTGCAAAATGTAATAAAATGTAGAATTCCTAAATATGTTCATTATCGCATTTGGGTATATACACTATTCAAATTATCCATGCCACATATACACATTTTATACACTATGGGGATCCATGCCAGCTGTACACCTTTTACTGACGATGGTCCCTTTTTATCGTTGAGTGAAACGGACAGTTAAATCACCGTCGTTCGTAATAGCGCTGTGGAAATCTGGAATGGCAAGTATATATAGTTAATATTTCATAGTTCATACCTTTAACAAAACAGTAAATATTTAACATTGTCGGTTGTTACGCATGCATTTAATGTAAATTCTCTTTACTGGATCTATATTTCTGCTTCATGCATAAAGTATAAAATCTGTTTCAGATTAGATTGGTCGGCCGGCGTAAACAGTGCGCGGCCCCTTTAAGATCCTCCAGCGGGGCCGAGGATCCTTTCTATGTTTGGGTTGCGTCACTCGAGGGCTGTGCCCTACACGCTGTGCCCTAAACGCCGTGCCCGGCGCGCTCCTCTCAGCACTCGGAGCTGGCGGTGCGCAGGACGGACGCAGTGTCAGAGCTACTCTGCTGGCAGCACCTGGGATTACCGGCGTCGCGTAGATTTGTGTGGAACATTAACCAAGCCGCACTGCAACTGTTATGTGCTTTCTGTCAACGTAAAGGAAACTGTGAGCAGGTGCGTTACATACATACCGCTTCGTGAAAACGCTGCCGATGCTGATAATACGTATATATTTTAAATATTTATTTATTTTTTATTTTAAATATGCTTTTTTTTCGAAATCGTTGTGGTGCGGGGTGCCGGGGGTTTCTGGACGGGGGTTGATAATTATGAGATTCTGGTCATTTTTGTGCGTTGGAAAGCGAACGCTTGTTGCTCTAAGCAATAATGCTCCCGACTGGAATGAAATCATTAGATTTTAGGCTTTTCTCTGACACTTAAATGGATATGTTGAACTGATCCGGTTGTTATCAGAAGATCTTCGTAATGGAAGTACTGCTGTTTAGTTTATTGGGGAATGGATACATTATATGTGTGTGAATATATCTAAATCTGGGAATTAGACGTTTTTTCCGATTTGCCGAATCAATGTATTTAATGGAGTGAGAAGTCTAGCCGTGAAAACGAACCAACCCTTAGAAAAATACGTATACATAAAAAACAATGTATACGGTATTTTTTAACAGACTCGCTGTTTAAGAATTTAAAACATGTATGTATCCCGCTTTACAATACTGGATATTTATCTGAATATCGAAAAGAGTCGGAAAAATCCGTATCTGTTTAGGATTAGAAAGGGATTATCCACTGCGGTCAGACTGCAACAACAGCCAGTAGCCTTTACTGTTAAAATCGGATGATTTTAAGTGTAGATAATACGAAATTGAGGTCCGTACACAAGCAGTGATGCGAAATATTTTCTAATAAACGAATACTGTGCTGGTAATGGTGCAATGCTGTGTATCAGGCGATGAACTTTTGAACAGCCGATACTGGGCGTGGGGGCGAGGTTACACTGTCGCAGTGATTTACAATTCTGGCAGTTTATGCTTATTTTATTGCTGAAGTACTGGAGGCTGGCTGTCGCATCAGAACTGAGATTTGGGAAGTGCCTTTGCCTAAAATCTCTCCCTGACACGTATCATTTGTATTTTCCCCTGTTTGGCTCATTTGAGTGTTTGATTTAAGACAAACCGTTTGAAGGTGTTTTCTGTTTCAAGCAGTTTGCCACCAATGATTTCTAACCAGAGTTTGTTTATATTCTGAATAGGTTGTCACCGACTATCTTCCTCCAGTCTGCCGCTGTTATCTTTGAAGTAGGTGTGAACGTCATGCACCTATAAAGACAAGCATCTGAAGAATTGTCACTAACAAGGAAAGAAGATCTTGTTGCCATGGGGAACCAGTTGACTGAGATTGCCCCAAATACACCTTTTTTGCCAAACTTCCAGTCTCTCCACGTGGTGGTCATTGGCCTTGACTCTGCTGGGAAGACCTCCCTGTTGTACAGACTAAAGCTGCGCGAGTTTGTCAAAACCATCCCCACCAAGGGTTTCAATACGGAGAAGATCAAAGTGGCGGTGGGTGGCTCCCGCGCCATCACCTTCCAGGTGTGGGATGTCGGTGGCCAGGAGAAGCTCCGACCCCTGTGGAAGTCATACACCCGGCGCACCGATGGCATCGTCTACGTAGTGGACTCCACTGAATCGGAGCGCATGGAGGAGGCCAAGGTGGAGCTGCACAAGATCTCCCGCACTTCAGAGAACCAGGGCATACCGGTTCTCGTACTGGCCAACAAACAGGACTTGTCCTCTGCCATGTCCGTGACTGAGGTGGAGAAGGTGCTGGCTCTCCACGAACTCAGCGCCTCCACTTTGCACCACGCGCAAGGCTGTAGTGCCGTCGACGGCCAGGGCCTCCAACCTGGTCTGGAGAAACTCTACGAGATGATCCTGAAGCGAAAGAAGATGGTCCGGCACAGCCGAAAGAAGAGATGAGCCTCTTCCCGCCTAATGGTGTATGGACATCTTTGCGTTGGGCCCATACCTGGGTTCAGGGAGTGAATTTGTGACTGCTCTCTCAATGAAGGAACACTTTCAGAGAGGACCATAAGAGATGGATCTGTCATTTACATGACATACAGTATTAAACGGCTTTCTTCCATAACTCTTGTTTGCTCTGCAGCTGCTATATCCAAGGAATATGTGACTTGTGTCATAAGCTGTAGCATCAAAAGATTTTAGTCTGGGCCTCTGTGAACACTGGTAGACCTTTTCTCATTTTTCTTAGGACCAAACGGCTGCATCGAGGCCCATAGCTTAGCAAGGTGATGATTAAGCAGGACCACAATTAAAAGAAGCTCAAACTGAGACTCTTTGCAAAGAAGACACTGCTCAATAGCTGTGGGATGTTTGCCACTGTAAAAGGGGTCCTCTTTATGTTGTCAGCCACCATAGCGAATGCTTCTGGTCGCTGAGGAGTCTGTTGCAGATGGTGGCCAGCGGGACTCTTATCTGTAGTTGTGAAAACGGACCGTTTTTACAATCTGTATATATTTTTTGTAATGCATATGAATTAATAAATTATTGAAGACTTTGACACGATCGCTGTTGTAGAATCACTTTTAAATCTTATTTGCAGTGATACAAGAGTGCTTGCAACAACAGGATTACTGTTGCAGCTGACATCTCCTTTGGAGGTATTGTACAGCGTAACACAAGGTCAGATTTGATAAGGGGTTGAACCGAAGTGGAAAAATTGGAGGCTGAGGCTCCCTGGGTTTCCCCCCTGAGAATATTTCACCCCTTAAATGAATCACACAGAAAATTGAGACCTTACCAGTCACGACATTGATTTTGCATAATAAACATGTTGTCATTATTGAAATCCCATACTCCAGCTATATTGAAAATAATTCCTACATTGTGTGTCCTCTTCCTACTGAACATCTGGTATTGGGAATGGTATGAGAAATTAAATCCAGGTCTCTGCTTTTACTGCTGAAATCCCTAAGTAAAAACATCAAACGCGAAATATCAAGTGGCTATGAAAAGCTAATGTGCTATGTAAGTTAATTAGACTAAAAAAAGGACTATGTGAAATGCTACCAATCGGGTCAACAGCTGCATTGGCACAATGCATAAGGGATACAAATAAAGGCTCTTGCAAATTAACTAAATTTGTTTGACCACACATGTCACTATGGAGTCTGAAAATGTCTTCATACATCAAAGGTCATTTGCAAGACAAACGGCAGAGGCCTGGTGGAACAAACAGTACAGTTGACTAACGTTACTCTGCTGAGGTTTATTGTCTCTCCACATTTAGACATCTTCCAATTAGTAAGTAGGGTAAAAAAAAACGAGTTGTATCAAGTAGTGTAAGATTCTGATTGGGTCAGGATGTAGGACCAATGACAGAGGGGATAGAGGGAAGGAACAGGGACTTTATTGGCCGCTGGGCGGAGGGAGAATGAAAAACAAAAGGGGGCTGTTTTGGTATCAGCAAGGAGAAAGGACAGACAGGTGGAAGCAGCTACCAGCGGGTGTGGGGCTCCGGTGTCGGGGTTTCTTGGGAGCCACACAGATTTTGTGACAGGAACAAGATCTGATTGGGGTCTGCCAAACCTGAGACTGCTCAAGGACACACCCCTCCCCCTCCAGTTTTTACTGAAAACCCACATTGAATCATTTGGGATCAGAAGGACACCTCCTTTCCTCTTTAATATATATTATGATAGTATGAATGATAGCACATAACTTGGTTTCAATGCCAGTATTCCACAAGTAAGTGCATACATGTCAATGTCTCTTTAATGTGTATGGGTCGGTGATTTTCTCATAAGACAACTTTTATGGATAAGTATCTCCAATGAAGTCATAGGTTGCATTCTTTAGTAAAACACAGCATTGGTACATATTTGAATACGGAAAAAGGTAAGTCTCGAAAAATTCAACATTATCCAAAGGCAGAAGTAGAAAATAAAAACGGAATTTGTTTAAGGAACTAAACTGTCAATAACCAACTTCTTTTATTATGTGGTCATTGTTGTATGTCAACACTTTCAAAGTGTAATAATGCAAATAAAGTAATAATGTAATAAAGTGAAATCCACAAGCAGGACAACAATAATCCATAGTAAACCTGTAGTTAAACCAGTTGTACAAGGTAATAACACACGAGCAAGGATTGAGTAATGAAGTATGCAGCTCTTTGAAAGCATAGAAGAATTTTATTTATAATGTAGATAAAATGGGATACCAGCGAGGAATGTTCTAGAAATAACTGGAAGTTCTTTCCTGTATTTCATAAATAGTACTGTTCCTGTTGATCTTCATGACCCTCCCTAGGAAAAGCAGCTTGAAGATGGAAATGGATGGATGACCTGGATCTGCAATGAGTTCTCCTGCAGCTTCAGTACGTGTATTATGGGTTATATTCTTCCCACCGGAACCTTGAGCACCCACTAAACTGCTGTATCACTTCATGGAAAGAAACACACACACACACACACACACACCTCACAAAACACCTTGATCTGCTAACAAATCCAATTACTTTGATAATTTTCCACTGTCCTGCTCCCTTAAACGATAATTCAATTATTTAAATACCGGCCCAATTAAAGTTTCAACTTGACTTCAGTGAAACTGAAGTACTGAGATCCATGACCAGGTTAAGCTGGAAGGCAGACGGACGCACGACCGAAATTACATACCATTTAATGCATGGAAGCTTGATTTTGTTAATGTGTCTGTGATGCATCAGGTCCATCATAAATAAATGGTGACTGAGGTCCATGTCACAAAGTGACCCCAAGGAGCAGCTCTGACCTGCATGTGGTTTCCCACATCAGTGACATTTGCATTCACAGGCTGCTTGACAGTGTTTTGCGTCCTTAAGCAAATATTTAAGCACTTGTTAATTGTTTTCCCCCACCAGCATCTCAGGTAATTAATTAGGACAGATTATTAAGAATAACTACCTGTGTGAGACCATAAAGAATTGTGGGATTTGTGATAATTCCCAAATTATTTGTTTTTATATATTTTGCGTTGATATCCTGAAGTGGGTTACAGCCAGAAAAAAACAAATCTTGTGTAAACTGCTATAATGTTAACAGCTGTTGCTGGTCAACACCCACTCCCTGGAGAACAAGCTAGCGAGATAAAACTGAGGACCTTCAGGCAAAACAGACTGTGACGGGGACATGGCAGTCAAGGGTAAAGCTAATCAGAGCACCACAATGGGTTGGGAACATGCTAATGTTGCTTACTTAAGTCAAAGTGAAGTGGTGTGGACTCTTACTTGCAGAGACATCCGCTTAAAAGGGGATACAGTCCTATCAGTTGCAATCCCACAAGCAAACATTTCTCTCCATTCACCCAGAAATATAGCATTGTCCCACTCGGATTTCGCAATGAGTTCCGTGTTTACTTCCATGGAGACCACTAACTATTCATTTCTGTCTGCCTGTTATATGCTGAGCACAGCAGGCTATCAAAAATCTAGCACTTACAAGAGGAGTTCCTTGCTGGATTCCTTAATAAATTTCTGTACACACATGTTTAACAGTTATGGTTTGGGTATCTGTTTTTCAGGAGAAACTCTCATTACATCCGTGGTTTCTCCTACCTCATATTCTGGGATAACATTAGATTATCTAAAGTACAATACTCAATACTTCAAAAAATGCTTAAATCATTGCATTTTTATATTGATCAAATGAGGTTATTAACTCCTTTCTGCGATATATTTTTACATTTTGTGTTAAACTAATGCTGATACTCCCACTTTGATAAGGCTCAATTTCTCTATAATTAGTGGTAAAAATTGTGCCAATAAATCTTCACCAATGCCCTGAAGACCATGTTGGCTGCTCTTTACAATCTATTCGATGGGATGAATGAACCATAAATGCTCAGACATCACATGTTTGAATGTCCCCAATTTCTTGCTGCAAGTTACACTAAATACAGCTGCTATAACGTTGTGTCATGGGACACAAGACATGCTACTATAATGAGACATTAGAAGCACTTTACACTACAGGTAGTATCACTGTTAGGCACGGCATCATTTGCAGACTGAAACAATGTATGTCTTTGCATCAGATCAGTGGCTCCAGATGGAACTCACTGTGAATGTTTATACAGTCATTTGCTTTTTTTTTCTATATCAAACTGGGAAGCTAGTGGAAACTTCTTTATTTGGGAGGGTTGCCACTGGAAAAAGGCAAGACGGCCACTCATTCCCTTTGCTTGAATTGTCTTTTCAGCCATTCATAGCGTTTTTAGTGAAATGTTTTTTTTTTTATTGGCACAGATGTCATATGTTTGTTAATATAATTCAGTGCAGAAAAACTGCATAAGGCAGCATAATATTTTATTTCCCTCTGTGCATGTTTCAAATGGTCAGGTTCATCGTGCACATGAATCTGGAAGACATCAGTCACCTGAACATTAATGTCCTACTGTACCTTTCATGGCAGTGTAAGTATAATCATGACAGCTCTTCTGATTTTACACAGCAGGAACAGAATTTACTTTGTTTATGTGAGTGCCAGCTGAAGGATGTTTGTTTGATAGGGGATTTGTGACCTAACTCAATGAGTTGTGCGTGCATAACTTCTTGTGATCTCAAACTGCACAGATGTGAACAAAGGTTGACTTGACTCTTTGACATCTTGCAGTAATTGTTCACTCGTGTTTATCCTCATCCTTGGCCACACACCTCATGCCATCTGGTAAATTGCTTTAATAGCCTATCATGCCTCTTGTGTTGCATCCCCCTGTATAACTTTTTGGAGTGGGCAAATCTAGGGATACATTATTAGGTCAACACTAGCAGAAGCTTGTATGGGATTAATCTGTTGCAGTGGAACAAATGGGGAGATGTGTGGTTATACTGGAGGTCTGTTTTATCTGGTTTTGGAGGGGTCGGGGTAAGAAAGGGCACAGACTTCCTTCCCCTCAGTGCTCACACCTGTAACAGATGAAAGGCCATTACAGAGCTAATAGGACACTGGGCAGTCTGAGTCGTACCCAGTGGGTCACTGCATAGACAGTCAAAGACTAGCCCTAGTTAAGTCTCCAGGTACCATTTGAAGAACAACGTGTGGTGCTGTGGCAAGCTTCACGGAAAATCCCATACATTTTATGGGTATTAGCTGCAATGGATTAGACCATCAATAAATACAGAAAGAGAAAATTACTTGTTAGATTATAATAAAGAAAGCTTGAGGACTTCACATTAACAAATATCCATACACAGTAGAGGTATAATGCATATTTATGAAATCCCATCTGTGTGTTCACAGCTGTTTAAATTGTGGAATATGTAACATATTCCTGTGGTTCATGTCCAGAACTCCCTGATGGTGTGCCCTCACCATAACACAGTATCCAGTATGAGGTCCAAATAAATAACTATGCCAGCTGTTTATCTGTGGACAGATGGCAGTGTGGAGAACATGCTAAAAAATGCTAATTCATGTCGTAGACACTCTGAGAGAGAACAAGGGTGTGGGAAATAAGTATTATGATTAAACTATCTGCAGGTCATGTAACAACCCTGGTCTGTCTTTGGAAGCCTAGTACAGTTTGTGATCTGTCAGCTTGCCACACCTTCATTTGTTGGGGCGTACACCAACCTTTCATGCAGCAGATAACAGCTTTCAAAAAGAGCTATTATCCCATAACTGGGAGGTGTATAATTATGATATAATGATGTGAATAAAATTGCGCAATTGCTTTTGAGTCTGCATGGCTGTTTATCCTATTATTCCAGATGCAGACAAGCACCCTGCCAGATATTTCAGATTGTATGGGATCTCTTTGCTTTTTAATCTAAAATATTAAGTAACAGTGTTTGGGTGTTTTGTATCCTCTTCTGACACAGTGAAAGCAGAGGCCTTTTGTTATCCATGGTATTTTGGCGCCGAAATTTCATATAATGTTACAACACTTTAGTTGAGCTTTCAGATTCTTCCCATCATATGGGACTGTGATATCAATTATTGCTAAATAATTTTCTATAGCTCCCATTAATATTTGAGGGAGCCTTATAACAAGGTAATACCATGTAACCTCCAGTACCACAGCCCTTTCTCATCTCCAAGCTTCTCCTGCTATTTTAATAAGGCCCCAATTGAATGTGATTTTGGAAATTGGCTGCGGGACCATATGAGGAGGATACAAGCCTTTAATCGCATATGGAGATTATTATACCTGCTATGTCTGGTTCTGTAATGCACTGAGGAAATTGTAAAAATCCTGCCATCATTCCACTGAAAACGGGGAAGTTTGATAATTATGACTAAACAATGCAAATGACACTCTATGAAGAGGAGCTTTGTTAAAGAATAACACTCAGTTAGGGCATGTTTCAGATTCTTATATTTAAATCCAGTCTGTATTAACAGTGCCTTTGATTTTGTTTTTATAGTATCTACTTTGTTAACGTAGAGTGACAATTATAATGGTCAAATTACAGCTTCTTTGCACCAAACGCATGACTGCATTTTCAAACACACAATTCTCTCGCGCTCCAATGCAGGGCAGTTTCTCTCAGTATCTGTGCACCATTTTGAAAGGCAGGCGGGGAATCCAGGCCTCAGTCTCTGAGTGCTACTCTCCCACCTGAGACTAATTACTCCACGTTCAGCAAAAACAACTTTTAACAAGCAAACACCATGTAGTTTATTGCACCATTAACAAAGCACTAGCTATTAAGGTAATTTAACATTAGCTTGGTTAGGATATAACAGTTACCCTTCCTAGCTATCGGCTAAACTAAACGCATTTTCTCCTCTCCTGCAGTGAACTGCAAAACACATGTTATCATTCAGCAGAAGTGGTTCAAAGTTCACCAGAGGATCTTCTGCTATAGTGCTCAACTCAACACCTGAATGGGCCATTATGTAATAAAAAATGTGCCTTTAATCTGTTCAGGGAGCATCTTTGTATCTGTGGTTCTTATGTAAGGTTCAATTCCCTAACACCCATTTTAGGAATTCTTACTTAAAAGGATGATTCAATTATATAGCATTAATGGCCAAATGCATGGCAGCTTATACCCTTTTCAATGAGAAATGGGCCTGAGTAAAGATCTGAGTGCGTTTGACTGACAGCTGACTGTGAGGATGCCATATCCCTGTCCATTTTGGAGATGCACTGGTGTAATCTTCTGGCCATGATGATTGTCAGAGTCACTCAGATCATTACCCCTGTCTATTTCTTCTGCATGTCGACTACGAGTTCTGAATGTTATATCCCAGACCTTGACATGCACCATTTTTACAAAATAGTCAACATTGTTCAATTCACGTGGGGGTGGCCTTCATGTTTTGGCTCATCAGTGTATACATATTTATATCAGTGGTTCCTAACTGGGACTTTGGGGACCTCGATACGATGCACATTTTTGCTTCCTCCGAGCTCCCTGCCATACAGTGCTTTTAGGAGGGAGCAAAAACGTGGACCGTATAGGGGTCCCTAAGGACTGGGTTGGAAAACCCTGATATATCCGTTTACATTCCTGTGACACTTTCCATGTTTTGACACAGACCCAAGCTGTGAATCCCATTGCTTTGTTTGTGCTATTTTTCTCCGATACATGGTCACTACCAAGCACTCCCATAGTGCACGAGTCACTAAATGAATTGTTTTTAGGTTCAAACTATATAAGCCACATGCATTGGAATGTTTCTGCACCTTCTAATGGACTCTATATACAAGCTTTACGGTTGGATGTTACTGCAGCCTCAGGCAGAATAAAAGCCTCTTTATTTAAAGAAAAACAGCGTTGCAGCTTGTAGTGAAATGTACAAAAGAGCATAATGGTTCATATCTCAGTGCAGGAGAGTGTGTTGCGGCTCAGACTTTCATGTTTTTGTTTAGTCTTTGCTTTTCAGAGGTGGATGATTATATTACTATTATGAATAAGGGAACATGACTGGACACAGAAAGAATTTTTAGCTACACCTTTCCTTATTCTTTCTCTGAATATAGATTGTGTTTACTGTATATTTCTCTATAGGATGTGCACAATTAGATCTCTGGTACATATGTTGATGTTAGTGCAAATTGCCTCGACTAGGAATGTCGGCTGTGTGAATTTAACATCTGTTTTCACCCAGAGCATTAAAATGCTCCTTGAGGATAGTTAGATAAAGATTGCAATGTGCTTTCATGAAAGATGGAGACCCTTTCATGCAGAGAAATATGTGGGAGATATTTGTTGTCTTGGGGTGTCAAGCAAAGCTAATCAAGTTAAACTGCCTTAGCTGTAAGGCTGAAGCCGTCTCTCTTAATCTGCCACCGTAAGGTGACATTATCAGGGGGACAGTCCTTCAGTACCAAACAATGTATTTTAAATGGAATTGTGGATGGATTAGACAGACTATATGAGCTTAATAAACTAACAGTATGATTTAGCAATCTTTTTGTGACACATACAGGGTTTAGCTTGCTGTCAGATATTATTTGTGATTTTATTTTCTGTGAAATAATATGAGTAGCGTTTTATAAAACCATGAGTATTACAGCCTCCAGATAGTCACGTTTATAACAGGGTCATGAATTAGCTAATAGTCCATATAGGACTCAATTTAGCTGTAATAAACCCAGTTAATCTCTTTGTGGGGTGAAATTAGCAGACGGGTGCATGCTTGTAATAAGTCACCGTGAGAGGTCATGTTTTTTTCAAAGATGTTTGAAATTATGAAGTTTTAAAAAGTAATTTCTTTTTCTCACAAGCCTTATTTACAGAGTATGATAATGCTGTTAACATTAAACCAAATTGATGGATTTAATTCCAGAGAGCACATATATTGTGTATCTACTTAAATATTGGGGTTTTCATGCTTATTCCCTGACAGGATCCAGCTATTAATATCCCATAAGGCCATCCATTTTTTAAACTTCACATTTAGTAACTGATTTAGATGTAGCGTAGGGTGTTGCTAATTAAATCCTGTTTCTTTGGGGGGGCATAATGCCATATTTTGGAGAAAATGTTCATGTATAAAGATATAGATAACCTCAATTAAAGTAAAAGTGACTGAAACAGCCATTAGACATTCTGCAGGTTTGGGCACCAGTGCTACACGTGAAGCATCTGGCCACCAGTGAGAATCTCACACTGCGGGGGCTATGACACTCCGGGCAGTTTTATGGGGGGCACTGTAGCCTTACACCTTGGCCTAGGGCAGTGGTTCCCAAACTTCCTCTGCAGGGCCCCCCTTTTCTAGATAAGAACATTATTGAGCCCCCCCATTCAAACTACATGGGTTCAGATTCAAACTTTACACATAAAATTATACTCCCTTTTGTAATTGAGCGAAACAAATGCAATTACAAAATACAAATGGTGCAATTTCACCACTGTGGGAGAAAAAAGAGCAATCAATTAAAAATAAAAGTCCAGCAGAAGTTTGAAATTATGCAAATACAGATTAAACGTTCCTGTTGATATTCATTGGCGTAAACAAATTAAAGTTTGTCTTACGTTTACCGCATTTTGTTTTTAATGATAACCGCAGGTTTCAGCCTAAACTGTAGCATGAAACAATACTAAATCATACCCATCAATTGATAGTCTCCCTGCACTTCACGATTAGCACCACGGTAGCCTAACTCAACAAAGTAGCTCAACTCGACAGAACACCAGCTGAACAAACTGGAACTGCCTCCGTGACGACACAACTTTGCCCTCATTGGCTGAAGAACGTTTGTATGACGTCTGTATCCCAGGATGTTCCGATGCATTAGCTGCGATTTCTCCCAAATATCACGTAAAGCAGTGAGAACTGGTTTTCAGTTAATTTATCTAGTAAAATTATTTATTTATTTGTTTAATCGTCCAGTCTGTGAAGAGATTATTTTGCACCTGAGGCTATCCCATTGGTGCGTCCCTCTGCAATACCTCTGCACCCCCCAGTTTGGGAACTACTGGTATAGGCAAT
>JAODUD010000095.1:26846336-26865042 GCA_026784285.1 Stomatorhinus walkeri
ACAGTGTAATACCACACAACAGCCTGCTGTTATTACAGTGTAATACCACACAATAGCCTGCTGTTATCACAGTGTAATACCACACAACAGCCTGCTGTTATTACAGTGTAATACCACACAATAGCCTGCTGTTATTACAGTGTAATACCACACAACAGCCTGCTGTTATTACAGGACACTCTCTGGGTTTTCATCTGGCAGTTGTAGCCCTCGACAAGGGGGCGGGGGGGTTGCAGTTTTTATCACCTGGCTGTGTTAGTTACCACTACTGCGGCAGGCAAACGCCATTGTTCACCTCTTGTGTTTACTGAGTTTCAGGAGCAATTTAGGTAAACAACATCTTGTTAGCAAACAGTTGGGTGTTAAATCTTTGTGTACCTGAAAGACATAAAAAAGCAATATATAATAACCTGATTTCATCACAGGAAAAGATACACATCATATAACTACTTACACAGAGTAAGGAAAAAAATGCAGATACACTGAAACCTAACAAGAATGTGTTACATAGACAGAGATGTGCTTTTTCACCAGTGGTTGAATTACTTTGATATTTTTCCAAAGCATGAGATAAAATTCTCCTCACTAACCTATAAGCTAATTGTGCTTGTAGTCATATCTTCATTCATTATTTGGACTCTCAATTGGGATTTTCTGTTAATTGTCCTTTTCAAAGAAAATAGTGTACTGTCTGCTTCACCTTGGACAAAACAGTTTGCCAGGTAAATGAAGAATGTTTTCCACAGGGCTACTTACCTACCGATCTGCCAATTTCTGGTGTTCCTACAGTGATAGGTTTTAAGAAAATAGCAGTTGATATTTTATGTTTAAGATGGTGGTCAGGTTCAATAGCTCATTATATCTATAGATGTTTATCTACTGTAATATTGAACTCTCGGTCTGACTTAATGTAGCCAGGACATGAATTACACACAGGCCCATGCCTGAGATTTATATATAAGGTAAATGGTAAGTAGATACATGAAATTGCCAATGGGGACAACAGGAGACTGCTGAAAAGAGGCGACTCAGCACTTTCTCGGGGCGGATTAAAGTGACTCCCGGCGCTTTGGGCCCACACGAACGGAAGGCCTTGATTCAATTACCGTCAGGATGGAGGCAGAGCAAGTTCTAAAAATACGAGTGGATAATGCAGCGTGGAGACCGCCTGCAAATCTGGAGGCCAGAATTAGCGGTGACATCAAAAGGGGGAGGAAAAATGGAAAAGAATTAGGAGATGAGGGCTGTTGGAGTAGCGGCAGAGCCCAAAATAGTCCTGATCGCGATGACGTAGTAACCACATAGTAAAGCAAGACACATGAGGAATCACTGAGGGGAAGAATAACATTTTTAAGCCTTATTCCATCCACGTCCCCCTTTGCTGTTTTTGGCAGATAACGGAGGGAAAGAGGGGGGAGAGCGTCCGTGCCAGATGGAGTGATGTCATCGCATTGGAGACACGGGGCCGAGTCAGCTGTCTCCCCCAGCCAGCCTTAGGCTAAGAAGAACTCCTCATCGATTGTGGCTCTCTGGTAGGCTTCTGCTTATCTGAGCTCACCCTCCATTTCCAGGTATGGATGCTTTCGGTACAGAGCTTTATCTGGGATGTGTCTCCCTACAGACACACTTGCGCTTTTATTGCTCCGTCCCATTTCCTTCCCTGTTCATGAGCTGCGGAGCTGAAAAGCCTCACTGTTTTCATGCACTCTACTCCGCCGCACTCGATACTTGGATACTGTAGTAGGCTGCTACCACAAAAAAGCAGGCTATTTTCTTTGCAAACCCATTGTAGGAGCCATGCATGATTGCTGCTATGTTGTGAATAGACACATGCAGCCTCCAGCTGAGCTCAGTTGAACAGCACGAGATGAACTCCTTTGTTTGTTTGCCCCACATCCAGCTTCCTCTACCAGCCACATCACTTTTCAAGCTCAAGGTCAAAGCTGTGTCCTTTCTATGTTTTATGTGCTTTTTATGTACTCATTTTGGTTGCTCTTGCACTCCTCCATGCTCATCCTGGTTCCCGCTGCACCATGGGCCCTAACTCCCTGGGTCTTCTGCGCCTCCTGCTCTCTCACCCCCTCCTGGGAATACCTATCCCATATGGCTATGTTACTAGTTGGATGCCACATATGCGTGTCATCATAAAGAGTGACTTGCAGATCTAAGGGGGCAACTGTGACTTTTTTTTCCCCACATTTTAAGTTTTTTTTACAATGCACAAGACTTGCCTTTTAAAGTTGCTTGTTAAGTATCACTATAATGAAAAATAACAACGTTGTAACAATATTATTGTAACAGCAGTAATAACAACAATAATAACTGTCATCCCATCCAGGAATACGCTCGAGGTTCGCTGAGATACTGTCAGTGGTTGAATGACAGGCAGATTCCTGCATGATAATAATCTCCAGGTTGCTAAACTGTTTCTTCCCCCAAGCCAGTAGTTTCCTGAACCTCAAAAGCACACACATTTCTGCCACATCCCTTTAACCTCCCCTGCCAACACCTGACACTTTACTCTGGACAATTCAACACTGGACACTTTGACTATCCTTTTTGAATATATTCAGTTTATATTTTATACCCTACTTGTCATTGTGATATTTGTCTGTTTTGTGTATTTCCTGTTTTGGTTCTGTTTGGCCTGGGGAAAAGCCATATAGTTTTGTTATGTATGCAAATATGCTAAAAATGACAATAAAGGAATGTAATCTAATTTAAATGCACTGCACATTTCATTTTGGTTCTGATGTTATTTGACGCACAGAAAGTGTTGCCCTAGAAAATAAAGTAAAATAATACAGATCACAGTGGCACACAGTAATACTTGGAAACTTGGAGAGAACTAATTATGATTATTATATGTTCTGGAGAGGAATATACGACATCTGTGTACCACATGACATCTCTGTGCCACATGACATCGCTGTACCACATGACATCCGTATAGTATGTGCACTTAGTTAATTTGCACTTATCATTAGCTCAGGAACAAGTTCATTTGTTTGCGTTTGCTGTGTGCTTTTCATATGCAATAGATGTGCCGCAACGAAGAGAATGCATGAATGTAATTTTACAGTAGGAACAGTGAAACACTAAATACAAACCGAGAATGGAATTGCTATTCACACAAGAAAATAAATAGCAATGTGTTTTCTTTTTATCCTACAATTTCGTTTGTCAGCAGTACTTTGATTACACTTTGGAACAGACTGCAAGCCAAAATCAGGGCATGTAGTATTGTTTTTTTATGTACAGCACAAACTTTTTGTTCCCTATCTAATCGCCTCTCTAAGTTAGCAAACTGTACTTAAAAAGTGTTTTTAACTGTCTTCTTTATGCTAATACAAAGTATGCAAAAAGTGCGTCGGTCTCTCGGGAATCTGGCAGACTCTTCACAGACACCTTGTTTACCCATACAGCTTGGCCCTGCTGTTGTTTTTCCCGTGCATTGTGGAGTCTGCCTGTACTCATTGCCTACTTCTCTGTGGCAAAAGTTGAACTAGAGGCTACGTCTTCATCTCGTCGTGGGCTAGCTGGCTGGGGGTGGGGGCGGCTGCAGGGTTAGGGTACATGTGGTGCAATTACCTCGGCTAGACAGCTTTCAGGGGGGCAAACGGAGACAATTTGCCCCAGTCTCCTTCCTTGTTTATTGCTGATAAACAGCTAGCACATTTACCACCCCAAATAAATCAATATAAAACCACATGCTTTGCCGGATTCTCTGCTGGGGCACAATGGGTTGTTTTGCCTTTGATTAATCAGTAAACATCAAACAGGATCTGTCAGGAAACAAAACTGATAATCACCTTAATTCAATTCCCTAGCAGACTTTTTTATTTAATAAAACCTAGAATAGTGCCTTGAAATTTACACATTTTAGCTGGATTACTCTTTTTAACCCATTTAAGGTTAAGCACTTTGATAAACTCAACAATAACAAGATTCCTCCAGGCAGCCAATGTTGAACTCAGGCTCCTTAAGCACTACCCAGCTATACTGTTTGCTCAAGTACTTTGCCACTATATATTTAAGTACAGTCGCTACATGTAATGTTTTTATATTTATATAATTTAAAAAGCCACACCAATCACACAATGCTGAAATGCATTTCCACCCTGCAACCCTGTACAAGATAATCAGATGGAAGACAGACAGACAGACAGACAGACCAATAGATAGATAGATAGATAGATAGACTGCCTGTTATCAGAAGCTTCATCTTTCAAATCCCGTACTTGGCAGGATGGCCACATTGCTGTTGAATACTTCAGCAAGTTCCTAAGTCCTGTTCCTTAGTTCCTTAGAAATGCTCTAGGGGTGCCGAATTAATTCTGACCCTGTGCTTTGCTCTCACCTGTATATATGCACTAACCAAGTTGGGTCGAGTTCAGGTCCAGAGTGTAAAATTCACAGTCACAGTAGTACTCAACTGGTTGGTTGAAACAAAACCTGGTCTGGACTTTTACTCTTTAGACCTGAATAATCCAACTGTGTATATAACAAGTGCAAGGTGAGGTATGTGAAACCTATAATTGTAATATACATGTACAAATGGCAAATAAAACTTCCTATCATTTATAGACTATTCAGACAGATATGAAACTCATAGTGATATAAAGAAAATACTGTCTGCAGCCTAGGAATTTAATGCTCCTCACATTTTAGAGACTAAAACTAACTGCGAGTGGAATTTCTATTATTTGCTGGTAATGGGAAGTCAGCTTAGCTGCCTTTGATCTCAATGGCTCTCAACTTGGGCAAGATGGAGAAGTATGAGTGGAATGTGATCCTGCAGAACAGGAGTGTGATGGACAGGAAGGGGGTACAGTTTAGTATATGTATGAAACTCCAGTCCCCTGACGAGAAAAACAGGGAGTTAGCATGTGTCGGCTAAATAGTGCCGTAAAGTGGTGCAGTCACGTGAACGAGAATGAATGTGTTGCCATTTGTGTGTGTGTCAGGGATGGCGTGTGTGTTCAAACACTATCTCCTTTCAGAGAGATAAGGGGGCAACATGCTCTGACAGCGACCTCACTGCTTCTCGCCCGTCACCTCGGCCTCGCTCGAGTGTGTCAACAGGCAAACCTGTCTTCACTCACACAAGCGTACACTATCTTCAGATATTTAAACTGATTTAATCAGTCTCTTGCTTACATCCTCACATTTACACTAATACCAGTGAAGACGATCCGCGCAGGTTGAGGTTTTCACTGGAACACGCATTTCTGAGAGACAAGGCTGTCAAGATAAACAAACAGTAAGCTGCACCCAGAGATGATCTGCTTCTTTTACACACATATGCTCAGACAGGCACAGAAATCCGTGCACATTGAGAGTCGTGAGACAAAATCTGTGGCCAAAATTCGGCAGCGTTGCCAGCAAAAAGCCCCATGGCATAAGAATAGCAGTAGAGTGTGGAACACAGTTCAGATACTTTACGCCCCAGAGTGTGAAACTCTGCTGGAAAGGCTCCCAGCGGTCTCTGCGGAGCGTGCTCACCCAGGCCGGATTTTCAGGTTTGTTCACCTGCGTCAGCAGACGATTCTGTAGGCTGTTCCCCCTGTTGTCTTCTCTCCACTCCCGGCTCTCTCTCTCAAGTTTGTTCCTCACACCAGTCATCACTGGTGTTCTTGCTTAATTTGTTACTGGAGTACACAATAATAGGACACAACATAATTGAATAATTCAGTCATGTTGGTATGCGTGTGCGTATGTGTGTGTTTGTGTGTGTCTGTCTGTGTCAGCACTTGCAGAGCCTGGAAGCTATTTTCTTGCTGGTTGATGCATATCCTAGGAATATGAATGACCATGAGCCTCAAAGCACATAACAGATAAATATTTATCAGTTACCATTTCAGTACATTGTTTACACTTCCACATAGGGTCTGTGTTCTTCATAATTTGTCAATTGTCATAATTTGGCACAAGTTTCAATTGTTTTAGTCTTGATGGTCAAAATAGATTATGTAGTGTCCCATTGTAATAATTTTAAACCAAAAACTTCATTTGCATGAGATCATCATGTTAGCCACTACATGCAAAACATTTAATCAAGCTTTCAAAATGATTTAAAAATATGTTCCATAAACTGCAGTGATATGCCATTGTTGTGTTTTTGTTTCTCACAGTACATGCCTTTGTTTTCATTTTGTTGTTCTTGTATTTACATTTTGCTTTCATTGTGTTATACAACGCTGTGCAACTTTTTATTTGCTGCAGTACCGTGTCTTCAGATCTGAAGACATTACTTGCACATGCGAGCGCTTTCTTTTGCCAGTGAACTTTACATACCGTGATGTGGAGCATTGCGATGCTGAAACTGGTGTCTTTGAATTATTATCAGTTTGCTAATGAAAAATGACCAGTGAGTGACAGTGATAAAGTGGGAACCGACTATCATTCAGAATCGTGGAGTTTAGGATAATACTTACACTCACATGCTGGCAGTATATCTAAACGTTTTATTTTGGTGGCACTGACTGATTCATTGGTGGAATTATTTTCTTTTGAGACTTGAGTTAATTGTCTTGAGTACGTTACAAGCTTTTGCAGCTAAACCATAGTGTTGTGCTATATGCATGCACTCTGTTGAGAAATGTTCTTATGGTCTTCACCTGCCCAAGTTATGCATGTTTCAGGAAACGTGCCAAAGCAACTGAAAAACTGTAAAGATTCATACTCCAAACTAGGAGTAACATCTACAGTACGCTAGCGGCCAAAATTGTGGAAACACAAAGCATTTTTTGCATTACAATTTAAAAATTACTTTAGGGATTTTGGCAGCAATAATTACAATCAATCAATCAATGTTACAAATATACAAATTGGACAATTCAATAAGTAACTGGAGCAACAGTTGAATAAAGTTCTGCAATCTCTAAAAACTGGAAGTGTTTCCACATTTTTGGCCACTAGTGTACCCTGTCAAGCATACCTTCCAAACTGTGGCGTGCTGCTGCCCCCTTACCCTGAACCTTTTGGACAAGACCTTCATGTGGAAAAATGCTTGCTGTCCAAATGCAATTAGACAGCATCCGCAGTCTCTGGGTGCAAATTCCAGTAACGTCTTAATGAATGTTGAGTCATACGCTCAATGTTCTTTTACAAAAACACAACAAGAACAAGCATACAAATAAATAGGGTGGGGTTTAAAGTAGAGAGCAACTTGACATAAAGGTTACACATTGGTATAAGGACATTTTAGAAGTATTTGTCAGAGATTGTGTAACATCGGATGCCCTTATATGTCCATCGTCACAGTTTTAATCTGGGAATGCTTGTTTACGTAATTCATTAAATCTGCAGTGACATGAAAATTAGTTTGAGTTTTCTGTCAGCAGCAGGATTTAACACCCTGCTTCCCAGCTTGTTGCCCTGAAGCTGCCAACACCCCAGTTATGGAGAAAAGCCCCTACAGTCATGTGTATCAGGCCTCCTCGACCCCCCCTATATGGACTGGCATTAATCTCCCCCCAGGACACTGCAGCACATCTAAACTTGGCCTGGGGGACACTGCCTCTGTGTGGTGTAACTTAAGGTCATATCAACCCTGTTTATGGTGTGGTGGCGGCACAGATGCGTCTCTGTCGATTAAAAAAAAGCTTTTTCCATGCATTTCATGTAAGGCACCATTACCATTAACCTCAGCGTTGGGCCAAGTTGTTTTATTCTGATTATTGCAAAGATTATTGAAACTTTCTGCTGCATCTTTAAGCAGATAATGAACCTGAGTTAATAATCTACCCATCTTCCTTCACCTCTAATCACATGCAGTGTCACAGTGTATCCAGAGCAAACTCTTTCAGATAAAGGGCCATTCATATTTATGGTATAAAATACACACATTTGAAGTATGTAAGTTGCTTTCTGTCAAAGTATTTCGGGTGCTTTTTGGTAGTTTTGGAGGTTGGAAACCCTGCATTGGACAAGCAAGTACAGAAAATGGACACATGGATGGATGGTGGACCTGATGTTAGAGTCCTGACACTCAGCACTTCTGACAGTAGAAGAGAATCCCGTTTGTGGTCAGTTGTGCAAATATAAACAAACAATTAATGTCAGTTATTCCTTAAAACAGCTTGACAATTACAGCTAAGAAAACATTGTTTCAGGAAGTAGAACCAAAATAAGGGACGATATTGGAATAAGGAAGCATGCATGACTTAACACCATTGTTGGTTTCTCCATAAATCACCAGGGGATGTGATGACCACCATGTGCACTGGCACAGCCTGTCTCTCGTGATTCATAATTAGCTGTCTGTGGCATTTTCATGATTTATTTACCTGGACAGACATTCCAAGAATGGCAAGAATTTGACCTTCATGCTGATTGTGATGTTAAGGGCAAAGGTGATCCTTTCTCATGACCGTCAATGTGCAGTGAAGACACTGGGCTTAGGAATGCTGAAGACAAATTGCAACTTTGGGTCTAACTGAGGGGCTGCGGCTTCAGCAGCTTTAAGTAAATGTCATTGCTGAATAATCTCTACAGGCACTCAGCAGATGTCCAGGGAAACAGGTGCTGCCATCAGCAGTGGGACATGAAGCACTGCAGTTACACAGGCTCACTGCAGGCTGGAGTACACTGGCTCACAATAAGGTCTCTGTACACAGGCTCGCCGTAGGCTGAAGTTACAGAGGCTCACTGTAGACTGCAGTTACACAGGCTCACTCTAAGCTGCAGTTATACAGACTCACTCTAGGCTGCAGTTACACAGCTCACTGTAGGCGCTGTACACAGGTTCAGTGTAGGCTGCTGCACACGGGCTCAATTTAGGTTTCTATACACAGGCTCACTCTAGGCTGCAAATGCACAATTTCACTGTAGGGCTCGTTGCACAGGCTGACTGTAGGCTGCAGTTACACAGGCTCACTGTAGGCTGCAGTAACACAGGCTCACTGTAGGCTGTTGTACACTGGCTGGCTGTGGCTGTAAAGGGATTTGTGCTGGTTATTCATGCCTCCTGCCTCAGTCTCACGACTCCTATCTTCTCCCAGTGATCCCCGACCCGCCCAGCAGGAGCGGTGGTGAATCATGGCTCCGGCTCTCTGCCCTTAGTCACAATGCTCGAAGGGATCTGGGCCACCCGCCCTCCCCTCTCCACCCGCATCGCGATGGAGCAGGTGTCAAGCTGCCAAAGCATGACGCCTTGAGAGTTATCCTGCCGTCGTGGCAGACTGGGTGGATATGTGAGGCTGTTGCCATGACAAACTTAATAAAAAAAACTTTATTTATAGTTTTGCTTAGGTTTTATAGAAACCTACAGTTCAGATTTCTCATTGTGTTCTCCAGTTTCAGCTGGTATGATATATTTCTCATATGTGGAATCAGCAACATATTTGCTTGATGCGAACAGCACACCTGGTAGTAAGGAGGCCTCAGTGCAGCTTAACACTGACCAGAATAACCTTCCTGCTTTAGGCTTCAAAGGCATGTCTCACACCGGCTCCAGTGCACAGCAGTTGGGATGTTGTCTGAAATAGTAGAATCAACACCTGCAAATTCTACTTAGAATTATCTGACATCACTGGGTACAAGGCTGATGCACTGGCTTAGAGAATATTGTTGGCACCCTCTGATGTTGTGTGTTGGCTATATTTTTGCAGGGCTTGTCTTTCCGTCGGGTAATCAGATGACTTGAGTTGATTGAAAAACACGGGCAAGGGGGCCTGTCCAGACTGCACACTCTGCTGAGTCACAGATTCACATAACTGCAACTCTGACTGAGAAAGGGGTGGACAAATGTCTAGGACACGATACCAAAGTCTGAAGGTGTTTGGTCAACATTTTCCTAAAGGAATTTTAATGAAGAATCGCATCATTGCTGATGGGTTTTATGAGGTGTGACTGAGGCGGACATCTCAGGATAATGACTTTCCTCTTCTTCCGTATTGCTGCCTATTTTAGCCACTGTGGAAAGTTAGAGGCATGGAAGAAAAGTTTCTTTAAAAAAAAACAGAAATAAATGAGGAAAATGCCTGTCTGGCTTCCTGGTATCAGGTCAAGGGCGAAGTGGAAAAAGAGACTGCCAAGTGTAATTAGTTTTCAGACATCATTTGCATAAATGCAAATTATCATGAAACAGCCTTTCACGCATCCTTCGTTTCCCACAATGCACTTCTTGGCATCCCTGAATGCCAAGAAAACTGGCAACAATGAGAATTATTAGCAGTTTTTTTTCATGTCACACTTCTATGTGTTTAATCATCAAAAGATCTGGTGACAGTAACATAAATTGTCTGATTTTAGTTCCAGGTTTACAGAAGCAGCATATTCTGCCGGTCGCTGGTTTCTGGGGCCTCATCATTTATACGGTCACGACGAAAACTTTCTCGCCTCCTCACATCCACCACTGACTATGTAGGTCAGCAAACAGACTGCGCAGCAGGAACTTAATGCCAGGAGGAAGCAACACGGGCGATTCCAAAAGAGGATCCTGAACTCACCTTTGTTTTAAAAAAATATGGAGCTCTGTCAGACAGGCAGGAAAAAAAAACCCCACTCAGAGTTATTAGGCTGATTTTCCTTATTTTGTCTTGTCCCTGTTTGGCCAGGGTCAGTTAAGTATAAGCAGGACAAAAGCTGGCTTCAAAGAAGTTTCCCGATGTCATGAGAGGGAATAATGCAGAGATCACTGGCGCCAGTGCCCACTGCCACCGGCAATCACAGACGCTTGCAGAGAGTTTGCTGCAATGCAGAGGAAGCAGAGGCACGTACGCGCACTTCAGCGCTGCTAAACCACACTCTACCCCCCCCCCCCCCCGCTTTTCTCCTCACCTATGTAAAATCTGCATAGGCACCTCGGCACCTGAATTATTAAAAACTGGTCGAGCTGTTTCGGACTTTTCCCATGGAACGACTCACTCACGACACGGGGAGGTTGAGCGGGAGGAATTCGGCAGGTTCTTGAGGGATCGAGCCTTATCTTTTCTGTCAAGACGGCTCATTGCGCACAAAACGAGTTGTCAGACTGTCAGTGAGGATGGTTTGTTGTGTGTCATTGGCCGTGTGACGCATTAGCATATGTAAGGTCGACTCAAGGGTGGGGTCAACATTTCTTTTGGGGGGCTGCCACCTTATAGACTGAATTGGCTGCCTCCAAGCAACCCACCTCCCCTTCCCCTAGGGGGGTTAACTGTATGATAACATTTTACTAAATGCTGCTTTACGTGGATGGGCCATTTGTGTAATCCGGCTAATTTATTGGTGTCTCATTGTTAAGTAATGGCCACAGATATCACCATGCGTGAGGAGAGAATGGGTCACCAAACTCACTCCATCCCCAGTGTTCAGGACTCCTCTCCCACTGAGCACAGTCTAATTAACTACAGACTAGGCTCACCCTGGGATGCTTCTAAAGGCATTTCCGCCTCATTCTTCCTTTGATTCTCAGGTGTGGATTCCTTGCACTTTTGCAGTGTCGATCACGCCGTAATCATATTATTGGATGCCGGTGGAAATCCCACAAGGCACCTGTGTCACCTGACCCGCTCGCTACTGGCGTTTGATGACAGTGCCTCCAGGCTGGCAGCTGATTGGGCTACATGCTCCGCTGTTGCTGGTAAAGACGGCAGTGGTTTGGGCATTGAAGCCATAACACAGGCTGCTTGATCTGCTGAACATGCACTGAATAATGTCAGACGAATGCTTTTTTGATTTACTGACCAAACTTTTAGTGTTCAGCCTTATCCTCAAAATACATCTGTCCATTTTCAATCATTTCTCCAGTACAAGGTCATGGGGGGGGGTTATCCAAGCCTATCCAAGGCAGCACAAGGCATAAGCTGAGATTCTGCCTAGGACACGATGCCAGTCTGCCAAATTATACAAAGAGTCGCCCACTGTAGATATTTATATTAATAAAATGAAAGGTCACCTTTGACATTCACACTAAAATATACGTTATGCATGACAATTATGTTAATATTTTGCAATTATGAATGCTATGTATTAACAAAGTAAATAAAGAGGACCACCACAGGACAGACACCCTGTCTTTAAGGACACCCCACTCCACCTACACTGCGTGTTTCTGGTCTGTGGAACGAACTAGAGGAAACCTCCATAGCGTGGGCAGGAGATACAAACTGTACACACCGCTGATGTACAAACTGCTTATCACATTGGATAAAGGTGTTAAGATTTTATTAGTCATTACAAGTCTAGAGAAGTCAGAGTACATCGGAATTCCGTGACTTTCACATATGCCTACGTGCTTTCCATGAAACACATTTAATACAGCAAAATCTGGAGTCCCCCATGCCTGGAGCAGTGTTTAGGGCCAAGGGATTCAAAGTCCAGCAGTGATATGATTACCCCACCGGCTACGGTATTCAAACCAGCGACCTTCCGGAAACAGTCACAGAATCCTCACATGCAGAACCACACACCACCTGCAAAAGACCATCAGGGGAGATTGCGAATGCAGTAAATTCGGCAGCTGGGATGCCCATATTTGGGGACACTGCAGGGGTCAGAGCAGCTGCATTGCAGCGACTGATCGTTACCCTGGGAGAGGCACCTATGTGGTTCATCATAACCCCCCCTGGCAGCAAAGTAAGCATCCGTGTATTTTCGGCAACCGCTTATTCTGCGCATCCAGCCGAAAGCTGATCCCATGAAGCTGCAAAGCGATTCCACTCCCCTAAAGCGAGAGCCAGAGCACCAAGAAGAAAGCCACGTATTCTTGGGAGAACATGTGGGAGAACATGTGGGAGAACATGTGATCTTCACACGCAGGAATCAAATCCATAATCTTGGAGGTGTGAAGCCACCAAAAACAGCAAATTTGTGAATCAGTTCCAAAGTTTTTTTTAAATATCCATTTGTAAAATCCTGGTCTGAAGTTTCTGAACTTCAGAAAATGACAGTTTGCTAAAATGTGGTTCCTCTCAAGACCATGTGCTCTGCAATCTGACCCTTTAGGACAGGAATGGGACGTCTTAACCAGAAAGGGCCGTTGGGTAAGTGGGTTCTGTCTGCAATTTTCTAATTAGATTACTAATTAGAGGACTGATTTGGCTGAAGAGTCCTCACACCTGGGTTTGAACAGCTGACCTAAAGGTTATCCCAAGAACCTGCATACACACCGGCCCTTTGCAGATAAGATTGGCAGCCCTTGCTTCAAGATATTTGGTGGAGAGCCCAGTGGACTCAGTGTTACCAGATCATGCTCAGCCCTGTTAATGTAGACCCTAATGATACTTTCGTGTCCTTTTGAGCACAGTTTGAGCTACATGGGCAAAGATAAACCTCATGACATAAGAGCCTGAATATGAGGAAAGGTATGCTGTCAGACCTCACAGATATGAACACCATTTGCCATTTACTCCCAATCCTTCACTACAGCCTTCAGCACAATGCTTATCTTACCAACCCCCCACATGCAGACACGCTGATTAAGCGCATCTTAATTACAATGCCCCGCCGTAAGTCCACTAAGAGGCACATTAGGTGACAGCTAGCCACATTGTCATTCTAATCGCAAATTGGCGGAACGTGAGCATTTGCGGACGACTGGAGGCGTGCGATAGCATGCGTGGTGTGCGGGGTGTGCGTGTCTGAGTGTGTCATTTCACGGACACTTTTGGGTTCCATTAAACGTCGTAACAACAAAGCCTGAATGGTGCATCTCCAGAGAGAGTGTAAAATCCGTACCTTTTACAGACAAGCTGCAAAACCTGGGACGAATCTGGGAGAAAATAACGTTTTTGAACCGGCCCATTGTGCCTTCACTAAACTGCTTTTCTTCAGAAATTGACAGCATGAAGTAGGGCCTGCTGATATAAGCAGCACAGACAATGAACGATCACCAATCAGTCTTATCAGGGCAGTTACACTATCAGCAGCGGATGCAAATAATGCAGCTTTTTCCGAGGCCTCTCTCAGACAGACCTTTTCCACATTACCTCCTGATTGTATTTCCTGCTGCACGCTTGACACTGGAAAAGATGTAAACCATTTTTTCCCATCTGTTTCTTCCACCAAACTTAAACCCCCCAGCATCCTCCCCCCACCCCAGCCAGTCCCCTTCCCCGCTGTCCGAGCCCCATACGTCTCCAGGCGACTCTTCACTCCCGAGAGGGAACAATGGCTGTCTGGGTTGTGTGATGTGGTTTAGCACCAGATGAAGAAGGAAAAAACAGGTTGTTGTGGTATAATCATATCTATAATTACTGTTTTTTTGGGGGGAGTGCTGGGTGTTTTTTCTCAGCTGGAGGGGCATCCAGACCCAGACAGAAAAATGAAATGATGGCCTTACTCTTGCCTTGGCTGGGCCACGTCCCCCATGTTACACTGGAGCCCCTCTGAATCACGGGGCTTCGGAGACGGGAAGGGGGGTAGGATGACATGACCGCATCTCACGCCTTGTCATGCGGCCGGCAGCCCAGTCTGCTTGGGGGCAGGTAATCGTAAAACCTGGGGGCCGGGTGGGTGTGTGTGTCTACGTCTGCTGAGACAGACAGCCTATCATGGGCACCCAGCTGGCTGTCCCACCAGCCCGGCCTAGACAGAGTCACACTGGTAAGGATCAGCACACCAGCTGGGTTGGAATAAAAAAAAAAAAGTATTTCTCATCAGGTACATAGCTAACCAGACACGGGCATCACTGGTTTTGCAGATGCTGCTACTTGGAATTTGCTTGAATGTTGATTGCGGGTTGCGAACCCACAACCTTCTAGCCATAAAGCTGCAGTGCTGATCACTGGCACAGCATACCAACTGGAACTGGGTTCCCTAAAAAGCGTGATAATCTATGGCAGCGTGTAATTTTCTTTATTCTGGGGGGTCTCTTATGGTTTATGGGGGGGTCCCAATCTCCCAATGCCACCTGGGTCACATGAAAATGATGAAAATGTCGAGCGAGATGTTTACGGTCAGGAACCTAATTTTTAGTTTCTTCTGCATACATGCTTTAAAATGTCATTCTGACTGCAGCATGTTATATAAAAATGTGCGTATGTTCTGTGGCGTAATATATGACGGTATGACTGTAGCCTGGTGCTGATGTATGCACAGTTAGTGTTTCCTTGGGTAGGTGGAGATGGATCCTGGGACGTCAGCAGCTCGCCCCCCCCCCACCCCATCCAGCACACGCTTATTACGAACCATGTGCATCTCCTCCCAGGGGTGTTCCGAGCTCCCACGTTACCTGGAGGGGTCTGTTCCACCCCCCTCCCTCCTTCATGAGCGGAAGGGCACCCGTGTCACATACGTAACCCCAAGGCAAAGAAAGCGGCAGCGTCTCCAAGGGTGGGGGCTGCCATTAATCTGCCCGGTAACGGATGTGCCTGGTGACTGCTGAGGAGGCGCAGGGAGCCCGCTGCTCCTCGTCCTCCCGGGCTAAAGATAGAGCTCTGCTGCTAAGTACAGGCAGGACCAGCCATCTCCAGGCGGCAGCAGACTCTCAGTCCTGGGGACAAGTAAAGAGGAAGCAAGCTTTTCGTTATAGTGACAGGGGCAGAGTGAACCGGTGTCAGGAAGCTGGAAAAGTAGTAGAGTGACCGATGTAACAGAGGAAGTACTTTCCAGGTGACAATCTCAGCCAAATCTGCACATGAACTCTGATCCATAAATACAGTCACAAGCTAGGCTTCTCAACACTGAAGCCATCCATTATTAAAGCCATAAAATATGTGTTGAGGCATGTGCTGAACACCCAGGACCTCAGGTCTGAGAAGCGGGGTTGTGGGAAAACAAGCAGATGGGGTAAGATGAAAGCTGATTCTTCAAAGATACTTGATCCTGACGGAGAGTTAGGCTTTAATCCCCACAGTCCCGCTACAGCCAGAGGTTTCTGTCTGAGCACACCACCCCTACCTTCAAAAACCTTTGGGCTCACGCGGCCTTTGATTTGGCACGAGTTCATTTTTAAAGAGGAGATGAAAGAGGCTCTCGACCACAAACTTGCTCCAAACTTTTTGCGGAGATGTTTCTGGGGGTGCATTTTCACTGTATAGCCTCCGGAAAAATGATGCAGAGCTCAGTAATAAATCTGATAATTGCAGGAGGCTGGAACAGGCGCCAATTTGAACTGTAAGCAGACGGTGACAGTAATAGTTACGATCCACCAGCATGTGGAAAAGCAGACTTGACCTTTCATGGTGGATGTCATCAAAACTACGAAACAGAGAAAGAAAACCATTCATACATATTGTGAGGTCTGGCAGACCGAGGTATTGCGGCACCAGCAAAAGACAAAGAGACTCTTCTTAAAGGGAGAATGCACCTATTTATTAAGGTCTTAAAAAGACTCACATTAACAGCCACAAAACAACACATAATGGAACGCACAGGGAGGTCTGATGCTGGACTGTAAGGCACACATGGTGGGAAATTTATACGATGAGTAAGACAGTAATCGGACAGGGTTCACATATGACACAGGCAAGGACACACACAACAACAGGGAATACAACAAGTATTTCCAATAACACATAGGATCTATTTACAATTTCATAGCGTGCTCCGAAACTAAAAATAGCATATAATGGATTTAGTGGGGAATGGGATATGAGTTTATTCTGCTTTGGCTTGTCATATTAATTAGATTTATTTGAAAGAAACCTTTAAAATTCACAAAAGGTCTCAATTTTGCTGCTTTAAATACAAAAACATGTGCTACAGCAAGCAATAAACAGATCTTCCTTGATACATTGATCTCTTTAAACATTCATTTAAGATGAAATGACAGTGGAGGTGGAAACCAGTCTGATTTCATTTAAATGCTGATCTTGTCATTAAAAAAGTCAAGTATTTATGATTTTCTCATCAGAGTGGCTCTAGTGGTATAAACATCTGAAGAATTTACATTAATGCTGAGATTTGATGTTTTCTATCACTAAAATGGAGAATGTGCAGACATAGCAAATGGGTGCTAATGCTTGCAGGAACGTTCCACTGGGAAATCCCGAAACAAATGGGAAGCAGAAGAAGGGACATAATGCGAGCCTGTTGGGATCACTCAGAATCACACAGCGCAGGGAAAACTTCACAGCGAAACTCTGTCTGAGCTGCAATGAGAGACGCGTGAGATTAATGCTCTGCGGAGGCAGAAAGAGGTGGAGTTGATGACCCACTGGGTGCCGATGTCACATTTGATTGCTGTCAGGCACTTGTCATTTGTTGAAAGAGTTTTTTTTGGTATTGTTAAAGGAAATTGGATGTTTATTTTGACTTGCATACCCTCCGTGAAGCAGTTAGAAGATGGATGGGTGACACGTGGCGCCATGTGCCGCAGTAACAGCGTATAACAGCGATGTACCGAATGGTGCCCGAACACACAAGATTGAAGTGGGTCAAGAGGGAAAAGGGCATCCTGCTAATTATCAGGCAATAAAGTGGAGACTAACTGTGTGTTACTAAATGAGATCCGTGCGACTCTCTAGATATGGTCACCATTCCTGCTCACTATAGTTTGTTCATTGAAGAACATTCTCATCACTACTTCCGTTCTCTGCCCCAGACACGGAGTAATTAAGCGCTACCTGGATCACCTGAGGGCGTCTCAGCGAGCGGAACTATTAACTCACAGCTCCACGGTTGGGTTCACAAATCCCCCTCGCTCTGTGTGTGGAGTTTGCATGTTCCGTTGTGTGGTTGTCCTGCAGGTACTACAGTTATTCCCAGCATTTCTAAGACAATTAAATTAATCTTCCTATCCAAATTGGCCATTCTGTGTGTCCCGGCATCTAATTTAGTATCTGCTTAGCCCTGTGCTATCTGAGCCTCTAGCACTGCAGTAGATTAGGTTTAGAAGCTGGCTTTTATGTATTATAGGAAATTGAGAAAATATACTTAACCTGTTGTTTCTTTAATAAGTATATGCAGTGAGAGAGGTATTTATTGTGAAACTGGAACCACGTCGGAAGACCTGTCTGGCATATTCACAGCTTGTATCTCTTAATAAAAAGATACACAAAGTGTTGTCTGAAGTATGCTTCCTGGAAACCTTTTTGTAAGCTCACCACAACTGTTTGTGCTATGATGTTAAATCTCTGCAGGACCACTTCATGCAAACCTACTGCTTCACGGAGTCCAGAATGCTTGGAGCAGGCTTTTTAAATGGAGCGAATCAGCTTCGCACTGCTAAGCGTGATTTGCGCAGGAAAGCCTGTTCACATGGGGGCGGGGGCACCAATAGTAAGAGAGATCAGCTTCATGTATTTTTTAGTTTCTACATATGCTTTGTGGTTTTGATGCATTGCAAGTCACTTGCTGATTCTTTTCTTAAATTTGCTCATTTTTGTTGCAGCAGTGTTGATCACCTTTAGAGCTGAGGGATGCTGGCCTGTGATCAGTGACCTTATTTTTATCCCAACTGCCGGACAAAACAGCAGTGGGATAATTAGGGAGAAGTTTGCTGTGCAAAGGACAAGCAGGGCTGGTAAAATGAATAAAATAAATTTTTTTAAATGAAAGGTCACTGAATTTTTCCTTGGTAGGCATGAGACGGCGAGCCTGAATGCTTCTCCCTCCCTGCGCAAAGTAACCAGGTTACAGTGAAGAGTCCCTCATGCCCAACCTCAGTCTGCACTAATGTCCTGATGTTTGTTGATCTTTCCTGCTAATTATCCATGAAGGCGACACGTGATAAAGGGATAGACAGAAAGCAGGAAGGGAGGCTGACTTCATGCTGACTGACATACTTCTGACCTCAGGAGTGTCTGTGACGTGTCTAGCCCCCCCACCCCACACC